>PYHX02000158.1:63888810-64421152 GCA_004302925.2 Cochliomyia hominivorax
GAAAGTTTTTAAGATTCGTGCAGTGAAGAAGGTATGGATTTCGCTGAGATAACCATTTACCAAAACTCTATTAACTTGAAGTTCTTGAAATCTTATTTCTAATTTCGACATTCAATGGGCTCAAAAGAGTTTACAATGTGAGTGACATATCTCGTGTTTCCAAAAGGAAGCGAAATCAGAAAACTATTTTAAATTTTAATTTTCTTGTTTTTCGCTTTGTTAATTTAAGTTTGGTTCATGGTGTCTAAGACTCGACATAACCGAATATTGTTATTTTTTGTAATTTGGGTGTTTCCTGATATTTTTGGCGTTCCAATCGAATTAATATTTTTGGATCAAGAAAATTTCCAGAAAATTTTATCAAATCTTGTGAAAACATTTTTTCTTTTTTGTTCAGTTTATTCCGCTGAAATCATAATGCAATTTGAATTGGTGTGAAAGACGAGATGTTAATATCGGCTTGAAACCCAACTGTTAGACTTGTTAAGAGCATTACTAAATCGATTTTTTTTGATAAAGATTTCAATTTACATGTTAATAAACTTCAATTGACTCCAGAGCAGAAGTATGCTGACAATTTCAAACGATTCCATAACGATTACCACGCGTTCTGGTTGGTTTAGCGATTATAGTCTTTATAAGTATTTTTAAAGAAATTTTAAACGTTTTTTGCAAATTCCCAAATTCGTCATTTCCAAAAATATGGCAACATTATATTTACTTTCCCAACTGTTTCAGTTTATCATTGCTTCTAAGAGTAACCAAGATATATATTCTCTTAATCATGGCATTATTTTCTCTTTTAGACTTTATACATTTGAATTTCTCTTCTCTCATGAATGAAGCAATATTTTTTTATCAATAAATATGCAATATTTCTGAGAGTGTATGTGTGTAAATATGTTTGAGTTAATATACATTTTATGGTAATAAAATGGATTTTCTATCTCGTTTTGCATTATGTTTCGTAAATATTTTTGTGATTGTTTTTGTTTTTATTTTGAAATCTCACAAAATGATTGGTGACATGTGTTGTCAGCAGAAACTAAATTTTGGCTACAAATCCGTTGCATGTTGCTGCTAAACAAAAAGTTTATATATTTTTGTGTTTTTTGTGAAAAATATAATAAATTAACGTACGGAAATTTGAAAAAAAAAAAGAAATAAAGAAAATATTGTTAATTAAAATAAAATAAAAATAATAAAAATAAAGAAAATCATTCAATTTAACACTGACAATGAATTAATTCAATAACGATGAAAATAATGTAAATAAAAATCGCAAATTTGTGAAAAATTTAATTAAAAATTATTTAATTTTTATTTTTCTTGTGAAAAAAAATAAATACGGAATGTAAGACATGAATGCGATTTAACAAATACCAAACTAAATGCGTGGAAAATATTTCGGAAATTTATTTAATTCTTAAATTAAATTTGACTTAAAAAACTACAATTTTTATTGTGAATTATTCCGCCAATTTATCATTTCTATTGTTTTATTTCACTGTCATTGATTCACATAAAACTTTTCTCCTTTAATCCAAATTTAGACAAGAAGAATAAAAATGAAGCCCCCGAAAAAATAAAAGTTACACCTTAAATCACAACAACAACAACAAAATATTTATAAATTTAAATAAATCGAAATAACTAAACGAAATGACAATAAAATTCACATAAAATACCAGCCAAAATTATTCACATAATTTTTGGTATGAATGTTTACGGTATGTAAAATATTATACTAATGATAAGGAATGATATCGAAAAGTTTGTAAACACATGTAAATTTCAATAATTTGAACTCGGTTCATTATTTGATGGAATTTTTGTAATATTTTTGAGAAAATGCGAATTAAAAAATTTTACTCTATTTATGATCTTGTAGATAATTTTTGTTGAACTAATACCTCTCTTGGGAGCACTTATGCCTTCCACAAAAGCCATCTACTTCTTAAACGATTTGGATTGCTTGTTCCATTTTTTTTTTGTCTTATCATGTACATTGCACTGTTTGTAGATCTTGGAGTATCAAACATCTCCAAAAATTCTTGATTGGCCATGCTTCTTGTATCTTGAGGATTAATACTCAAACTCCATCCTTTTTATATTATCAGGTTATCTTCTAGCATGATTTTATCTGTGCTTAAGTTGTTGATTCTCATGACTTTGATTTTTTTTGATATTTTATTTCAAGTTTAAACATTGCTCGACAGTCTTTCAATCCACTACTTCTGCTGGCATGTTGTTCTTCTTATGCGAGTGTAAACGAATATTATCATAGCATCTACATATCCATTTTCAATACTTTTTATATGACAGGTCATCAGATGGAATCAAAGTATTTTTACGATGAGAATCTTTCAAGTTGACAGGAGTAAATATTCTGATTCGACTGATGAAACGAGACTCTTTTAAAATCTATGAAAAATAAGTACGGGGGTATTATGATGCTCTATAGATTGTTCTATTATAATGCGTAGAGCATTGACTTGGTTTTTAGCAGCTTCTGCTTGTGTGGAATTTTTTCTATATTTTACTTTGAAGTATCCAATATCTGATAAATGTCGGTATCCTGTATTTGATATTACATCATATACTCCATATAAATTGAAATCTTCAAATTGGCAGTAGCACTTCTTCTGTGGGCGGAAGAGTTGAACAGCTGTACAGTTGCTGGCCCAGCTGTGACTTCTATGTCTTACTCTGGATCTTTATAGTTGATTTTGCCTCTAATGTGAGATTCTGAGTTAATCATTATGACTGAATTGGATATTCATAGATCAGAAGAAGCTGTAATGATTATTTCGTTTAAAGTTAAAATTCAAAAAATCAACTAAATTTTTCATTCTCATCCCTTACGTTCGTCAAACAATGTTTACGTTTGTGCGTTTATATCACAACGTGATTTATTTTTTACATTTGTTTACACCGTAAGAAAACAAAAAAACATTTGTTTACATCATTAAACATAATTAAATCTGAGTTTTTTTATAAACATTTTTTCTTAAATAATAGAATTAGTTAGTTAGTTGTTATGCATATTTATTCAAGTTACTATAACGGCACACTTTTCTTAATGTATTATTAATTTTATTGTAAAATAATAATAATAATATGGATTAATTTTTTTATAATTTCTCTTATACCCTACACACCGATGGTGGTAGGGGTATTATGCGTTTGTGCAGATGTTTGTAACATGCAGAGAAACCGGTGAATCATTTTCTGAATCGGTTAATGATGCCAATAAGTTTCACAATAATTCTCACTTAAGAATAAATCAAAAAAATCAAATTATACGAATGTCGATCATTCATTTTTTGTAACTACTAGATAGTCGTGTTTGACCGACTATACATTCTTATTTGTTTAAAACTAAGTTTTGTTGTTAGATATGTTGTTGTTTTTTTCCTCAATTTCTTTATTTTTTTTTTTTTTTGGCAGCAAAAATCGAAAGTGTGCCATTTGGGCTTTTAAATTTGGTCATGTCCACGCACGCCTCTCTTTTGTTAAATGATTAAGTAACTGGACATATTGTTCTTTTTTTCTTGAATTTGACTTAAAATAAAATTTCATTTAGATTAATTTACATTTATGTATATATTTTTGATATTCATGTTCGTGTCATATATTCACATATATTCACGAAATTGAAATCACAAATAACAACGATAAAAAAATATTCCCACAACAGACAAATCTTTTTACCGGAACGAGCCGAAATTCATCAGCCAAGAGCCGTCATATCATCGACAATAAAACGTCTAAATTCTTTATGTGTCTGTTTATCGCGGTACTGGAAAATGAGAACTTTCCCATTTTTACTACCAAAATATTTTATTGCAAAAGGCTTCATTGCAGAACAGAGCATTTGTAACTTACACATTTATTCAGAATTTTGAATCTGTATGTCAATTCCATAACTTTTTGTAACTTTTTTCTTTTTTTCGTAAAACTGTCAATTAGAAATCGACAAATAAGAACAAGATTTGAACATAATATAAAGTTATATGTACTTCATTATCATTCCAAAAATTATAAAAATCGGTTCAGTGATTCATTGTGTGCTTCTGTGTTGTACTTAAGAAAAAATTGTCTGTTCTTAAGTCTCCTCTAGTCCGTTTTTATCACTTTACTACATATTTTATGGTCGTGGAGGTCAATCGATTGAGCACCACAAATGGAAAATGAAAAAATTTTAACTGCTGAATAGCTTGTCTTATTTTAGTAAAATTTCATAAAGCGATAGTCAAGGTACAGACGAGATTGAGTTTTGAGTTTGTGGACTTAACGAGGATCGGTTCACAGGGTCCCAAAGCTGGTCACCTCGGGTCATTAAAAATATTAAAAACGATTCGGATTTCTTATATCTAAATTTTCGTTACTTAATATACTCCAATTTTTTAACCTTTCCAACGTCATGTGGACATTAATTTTCTTTAGTGAAAAAAGTTATTTTGAAATCCTATCAAAAATAATAAAATTCTCGGAACAACTGAATTTTCTTATGTTTAACAGAATTCTGAAAACATTGAAGCTGCTCACCAAGAGTATTCAACATCGATTTGTCCTCCAAAAAGTTGTACGTTTTACGACTTTTGTAATTTATAAAATAATAAAAAATTTTCAATTTCTTTTATCAACTATTTTTTATTTTGATTATTTTAGTCGATTAATCGGAACGAATAATCGATTTTTATCGATAATTTATCGATAATTATATAAATCGTGGTTGACGTTTTTGAATTAAAAGAAAAAACAAAAAATTCTGAGAAATAACAAATTTCGATTAATCGAGCACTAAAAATCGATTTCAGTATAAAGTTGGCAGTGTGGAATGGGCGATAAAACAATTATTTTTTACATGGAGGAATCGCAACCATAATCGAAATAGATTGTTCAATCACTATATTTTCAAAATATTTTCTTTCTTGAAATTTAACCCCTAAAAAGTAAAAAAAAAAAAAATATTAAAAAATTATCGTTTTATAATTTATAAATAATTATAATATATAATATAATACGTACAATATTATTTCACACAAATTTAAAAGCATTTTATAAAAAAAAATAACATTATCTAGAAACAATTATGCGCAACGTTGATTTTGCTTCAAGTTTTTTCTAAGTGTAGAGATTAGTAAAATATTTCTCTCTACTAAAACTTAAATAACGCAAAGTAAATAACAATGACTTGTAGTTCAGAGGTCACCGCAAACGACTACAAACAGAACATGGACTTGGTATGAGTTCAGATCTCACTTTGGGATAACTTTTTGAAAATATATTTGAATTATTAATTGTAAGTAAACTTTCAACTTTCCACAGGGTTATTGTGAAGATACAGTTGATGTAATAACCTGTATGTTAAGGATGATGAAGCCGTAAAAAGTAGTTGTCCAGATATCAGTTCAAAACATTTTAATTTTTGAATCCATGTGATTAATTTTCATAGCATTTGGTAATAATGATTTTAGATAAATCTACTTGAAATTTGTATTAGTGTAAGTATTGTATAAGTATTGAAGGTGTTTTGATGTTGATAAATTAATTGTGACCTTATTAACCAGTATTTGTGCCGCAGGGTAAAAGATTTCATTATGTTTAAACCGATTGTATAAATAATTACCGGGTGACAAGAATTCATCAAATGCGTACAATATTTTCTGAAAAGAATATTAAATAAATATGTTTTTTAATTATAATTCTAAAAAATAAGACAAAAAACGCCAAAAATATGAATATAAAATATTGAAGGTGGTGAGATTTCTTCAACGTATTTAATGGACAAAAAATATTTTCGAAATTTTCTAAGAATTATTCGGTAGATTAAACAAATGTTTGGCAAATATCCAAGTTTTAGTTATATTGTCGAAAATAGTTGAAAATTTACAACAAATTTCTAAAAACAACAATTTATTACAATTAATAAATTAAAAAAATTGATTTAAAAATTTGTTTGTTTGAAAATATTTTTGAAATTTAAAAATTATGAAATAATTCTCCTCATGACAACGATTAGAATCCACATCTAAACTAGTAAAAATAAACCCGACTATTTAATACCCCAAAACACATTGTTGATTGTAAATGTCTGCTAAGGAAAATTTATGAACGACCCTCGTATAATTTGCTTTCCTTATTATGTTTATGTGTGTAATATATTATGTTTATGTGTGTAATATATATTTATGTTACAAACATTTATGTAAAATTTGTGTCTTTTAAAGGGATTTTTTTCTGGAGGATTATATGGAAATTAGATAAAATTTTGGACCGACCATCGGTTAATTTTGCACAGCAGTTTTGTCTTATATTTATATTCTTTGACCAAGGGTGGTTGTATGAGACCTATAAGAAATAATAGTCCGATCCTTATATAATTTGGCACATCGTTTTAGAATATAATATGACTTAGTTTTGCAAACTTTGGTTAAAATCGTTTTATATTTAGACATTTGTATGAGACCTATATATAGAATAATGAACCGGTAATTATCAATTTCAATAGGCATCGTTCTTTGGCCAAAAAATAGTACGTGCCAAATGTATTAAGTTTTTTCAAAATTGTGACCTGTACTTTGCAAACAAGCTTTGCATGGGAAGCCAGCCGGTCGGACGAAAGGATGGACATGCTAAATCGATTCAGGGAGTGATTCTGGAAAAAATTAGAATGGGCAGGGTAAAGATGAGATGTACCCTGTATTCAAAGCAAATATTAGTTATTGAATACAATTTGGAAAAAATCTCCGTTGCATGAATCTTTTTTTAATACACCTTGTGATTTAAAAAACTTTTATCGGAATCTAGGACTGAGGAGAATTTTTATGCAGTAAAATGCACTGGGTAAAATCTAAATTAATATAAATTAAGATAAGAAACAAATAATTGTTAATAAATTGTTGCAATTAGTTTTTAAATTTCTTTAATTATTTGTTAAATATTTTTTTATCTCAAAAATAAAAACAAACTGAAAGATAAAAAATTTAAAATAAACTTTTTGCTAAAATTAAAAAAAAACAAACAAATAAACAAACTTTGTTGCATAAATCAAGAGTGTTATGTAATTGAGTTGTTGGTGTCGTAGTTGATGTCGTCGTTTATTAATATTTTTAATTTTAGTTGGTTTTTGTTTGTTTTGTATCTTAAAGATAAAAAATACAATAAAAAAGAAGCAAAAGATACAACATCCGTTAGCAAATAAAATTTACAATCACAGACGGACTCGTAAAATAACAAATTTTTATCTTTAGTGTTGATGTTTTAGTGTTAGTTGAATTTGTTGTTGTTGTTTCTATTGCTGCTGTTTTTATTTTCATTTCGCTTCTGTTTCTATTTTATTTTCATTTTCCGATTTTATTGTTCTCTTCTATTCCGCGTTGCTGTTAAAATGATTTGTTATCAATTTTAGAAAGTGAAGAAGAAGAAAAAAAAAAACAAAAACTTAAGTTTTCTGTTTAAAGAAAAATAAATATTTACTGAAACGTCGTCCCGGCGGTTCGAGAAGAGTGACTACACAATTACGGAACAATGCACATTTAAATTTTTTTCAACAAACATTCATACAGTCTGTGAGATAAAAATGCAGGCAAAGAAACAGTTTTTATCTAAATGTTGAAGGTTATTTGATGAATTACGATTTAAGAAATTAAATATTTAATTATTTACTTTTTAATTCTTTTAAATTATACTTTCAACTATTAAGGTCATTTTCTTAAAATGACAACAAACTGCTTAATGGAGTTTTAATTTAAGAATGGATTTGTACATAATTCATATCTCATAAACAATGAAAACATTGTTCAAAGCATTAAAAATGTTGCTAAGAGAAACCGCTATATGTGTCGCTTTATTGTAGACTAAGTAAGTTTATTCTTATTATTCGGCTAACTTTTAAAACAGATATCGAACCATAAATAACTAGAGGATTTTCCTCAATTTCCTCCAATTAACATTTTTATGACGTTGATTAGAGGAGTTTGGTAATGTAATCCTCGTGAAACTTTGAGATCTATAGGTTGCAAATTGCATTCGGGGTCATCAGAGTGTCCTTATTTTCCCAAGTTTAGAGTATCCATGATTTACTTTTCATCTAGGACGCTCCATAATATTGTCGTAATTTTAGCTACTTAATCTATATTTCACAGAGTACGGTGTGAATCGAGTACTCAGGGATTTTTTCAGAATTTTTTTGTTTGACCAGTGAGATTGGTTTCAATCTCCTATCGAATATTAAAATATTAAGTTAACTAGTGTTCTAAATTGATCATTCTTCATAGACTCATATCGTACATAACTCTGTAAGGACTGTCCGTCCTCATTGTAAATATTTATTGTGTCGACCTCTTTACATTTTTGTTCCATTCCATATTTTATATTTGATTCATTCTTTACCTCAAAAATGGAGGTGTAGTATGATACCCGATTTGGTATCATCTTATTGATATCATTATTCGCGTCAGGACATTACAATCTTCAAATTAAACCTAAAGAGATTTGAAGTAAAGAAAAATATTTTAGAGCAGTAAAGATTTGACTTCATGAAAGGGCCTTCATAATCCTTAGTTCAAACTATGGACTCATGTTTCTTGGCTGCACGCTTGTCGCACAAGAGACGTCATTTACTAACGATGACAATTTTCAATAAAATATTTTCATTGGCTTTTCCCCATACAATTCGAGTTATCGTGGATGTTAATCGGTGTAAATGAGTTCACTATCTTCTGGTCTCGGAAAACAGTTTTGCGTAGAAAACAAGAAACAAATCTTCTTTTTACGTAAATGTATCTTTTGACTTTTGTCAAGAAACTTGCTCAGTTCAAATGTCTTTACTATCCCCTGACTGGCTTTGGAAAATATTAATGTGTTGTATCTCTCAAATATTGAATTTTCTCCAGACCCAACACCTGAAGGGTGTATATACAGGAAACTGCTCTACAGGTCATTCCATTTTCAATGCAATTTTTAAATAAGAACATTTGTTTGTTGAAGCATTTATCAGCAATTAGTTAATGTTCATCTTGATCGAGTGGTCTCTGCGAAAACAATTTACAGTAGTTTTATGAGAATATGATCTCAATCCTTGATATTAATCTACTAAATTCAAATATTCTTCAGGAAAGCTTGGTATAGAATAAATCCCATAGAGAAATATAACATCAGAGTTTAACATGCTAAACTGTGGCATTTAAATTTGGAGTTTCAAAAATTCAGTGAAGATATAGTCTTGACCATGAATCGGATAAACAAAGATCGATTAGCGTTAAGTCCAGATAATTCTTTAAAATAAAGTTCACTTAAAATATATAAAAATATCTTGAATTTAGTACTTATAACTATTACGATTAATATTTCATATAATTATTTCCGATTGTAATACATTTTCAGATAAATGCAAACATCTTAAATCTTGAATTTATTATTAATCGAAATATCCAAGACGAGGAGGTGTGGCATACTTTTAATGCAAACAGATCAAAACGATTTATAAACCATAGTCCTAGGGATATGTCAAGATTGACTTCGGTAATAAGGGGTCACTAGGAATTATGTAAACACGGTAGAAAACTTTAAGCGTTTCTTAGCAACATTCCCCCGCCAACATTTTAATTGCTTTGAATGTCTTTAACAAAAAAAATAATAATGAAATAAAAAATATCGACTTTATATACGACACATTAATTTGTATTATGTTTCTATTATTTTAAGTGAATCTCTGGGTCTTATCTTTTTACACACGTTTTTCTTATAGTTTGAGTACTTTTATTTCTTCTTCTTTGTTTTTGTATTTTGTATCTTTGTAATTAAAATTTGTTTCTTGTCTTTGTAAAGATATTGTATCTGGGTTTCTTTTATGTGCAAAAAGGAAAAAATGATATTGAATCATACACTTAACCCTTTAAGTGTTTAGTTTTTCTTTTGTAAATGTTCACTGACACGATTATTTCCATTTCTTAATTTGTATTCACAATACGTTTCCCTCGTATTATTAACAAAAACTAAAAAGTCAACTTGGGAAACAATAAAAATTTTGCTTTCAATTTTGAAAAAATAATAATTATTGAAATTATATATGAACACAAACAAATATGGGGAATTCATTTTTCATTTCGAGGATTTAAAAATTAACAAAAATCTATTCTTTTTGTAAATTTAAGTTTAACCCATTAAACATTATTGACGTTTTAGAACTGAATTTCCATCAATTAACTGTTCATCACACCATACATAATTTAAAGTGGGGATGTAAGGAGTAAGTTCGAAAAATCAATTTAAAAGAAAACCACTAACGTTTTTAGAGAGCTTTCTGTCGCTTTGCTCGAACAGATATTCCATCTGACTTTGAAAACTACCACACTTTCGGGTAGTTTTTGTATTGTTTAATTCTATTATAACAAGAGCCTAATATCTCTCCACTGGCTTTAGCTCCGGGTAGTTTGGAGAATGCCTCTCTTTGTATAAATTCCACATTATTGTTCTTTTTCAATTCAAGGGCTTGTTTATCATAGTGAAAGGATGCCAAGTTAGTCAAAAACACATTTATGAATCACATGAATGGAAGCAACTTTTTTACATTCTTTGATGTAACTGCATATTACGAAAAAACTGCTAAACATACTCTTCGTCATCGCTTATGCAACAAGAATAATTAAAAAACTCGACTTCAATTTCCGTGTTCTGTTTTTACCTCTAAATTTTTAGCGGCACACAGTGATTGATATGAAATTGAAATAAATCTGTTTTTTTAATGAAATTTCACACAGTTATAGTAGAAGTTTTGAGTTTGGACTTTGTCGAACGTTCCATAGAGTTCCAAAGTTGGTCACCTCATGTCGTAAAAATATTAACACGATCCAGATTCCATATATCTGAACCGGGTGGATTTGCTCGTGAAAGCCTACCATAGTTTAAGATAAGATAAAATCTCCTAAACTATAAAAGATACCTATACGAAGAATCCACTTATATTCCTCGTCCACAAAGTCCAATATCAAACCTTAAACTCGTCTACACTTCTACTATCACTACTATTTCATTAAATTCGGATTAGCCGTTCGGAAGTTACAAATTTTTTCCCATTTCATTTATCATTTGAAACACTGAGTCTTATTTATATGTTTCAAAAATAACCATTCCTTCTACCTGAATCAGATTTTCTCTCAACGGAAAAGTTCTCCGATACTGTTTAATAACATTAGAAACAGCAACGTTGGAAACATTGAATCATTGGCCAAGTTTTTGTTGGATCAAGATGGTTTTTGTTCAAAATATTTAATTAACTTGTTTGACATTCAACATAATAACTGACATGTTTTACGAAGGTAACTTGATAAACAAAAATATAAAATAATATTTGGGTTAAAAGTTTTAATGACAAACGTGTTTTAAGAACTTTTCGTCCTCAGTCCTTTATTTATGAATTTCTTTTGTTAAAGAAAATGTTAAATATTTGAAGGATTTTTAGCATTAAATTATATTTAACACTGAGAAAAATTCCTAATTTTTTACAATATAAAAGAAAAATAATTTTTTTCTCTTTAAGAAAAGTTTCATAATTTTCGTTAAAAAAATAATTATTACAAATAAAAACACGCATAAATTAACAAAAATTATCAGTCATCATGTGAATAAAACGTATTTTTATCCACTAACAACAAAAATGCATTAGTAGACTGTTTTTTAATGAGAGTAATTAATTAAATTGTAGTATTTTTATTAAGATTTAAAAGAATGCAGAATTGAATTGAAATTTACAAAAAGAAAAAAAACTTGTAATAAATTTTTGTAATTTTTATTAACACGAAATTCTTATTCACGATGATTCAGATGGTATTCCATCTAAGGTTCCATTGTAAATGCTGGTCCTCATTCATGTTAAAATCCGGACAAGTAGAAGTCTGGAGTTTTGCCAATTCTTGTAAATTTTTACCACCAAAGCTGGTGTTTCGCAAGACGGAAAATGGGTACCAGTAACATAAAATTATACTAAATACTTAAATTCATTGAACAGAAATAGGAAATTTTAGTGACCAGTAATAACTGAGATTGTTGTTGTAACAGTTTGGCTGATCTGGTCGTCCTTTTTGAAAAAAAACTTCTAATTCATACAACTGTCGTTGGATCGACAATCTTTGGCCGAGTGTGCCTCGGGTCGTTCCAGAATAGAGATCCAATTGTCGTGGGAACGATCATTGAGATTTATGTACTGTGGTTCTTTTATAAAGAGATCCAAAATGAAGTTTACTATTGCATAATCATAAAGAACAGATTGCAGATATAACATCTATGTCCTTGGTAATCAAATCAAAATATATGTTGTACGAGCGTAACTTTTACTTATAAGTAGAGCTGAAATTTGAAGTCTTCAAATACTGCAGTTTAATTTTTTAGTTAACTAACTTTGTCATTCCGAGTGTAATACCATCAAATCAAAAATATGTGTCGATTTAAAAATGTTCGCCTGTTGGTAACATTCTCACTCATATATTAATTGTCGACTTCAATGACACTTGGTCATATTATTTGTGATTATTCTGCTTTTCTTAGCGCTTTAATAGAAAAATATGCAAAATTTTGATACTCCACAAAAATACTTTGCCATATTGACCGCAAATTTATAAATATTTTTCGGAAATTTACCGCATGCATTCATTTTGGTACAAGTGTAAACCACAACAGTTTTGACGAATAAAGCTATATATTTGGCTTTACAAGGCTTTAAACTCATAAATATGGAACATTTCTATTGAAATTCTCCACAAATATTTTTCTTACTGTTTTGAATATAAAGTACTGATTTAGCGAATATCCATCCATATTTGGTTATACCTTCTATAAAAATCCCCTTGCAGAAAAGGGGCTTTCGGAGTTTAAAATTCTTAAATAAAAGTCAAACTTTATCGAATTATTTTTTACTGTCCAATATATATGTAATTGGAACACATTTTTTGGGAATTTTAAGAATTTGTTACCAAATTTCACCGTAGTTTACCTATAAGGCCTTTGCGGAAAGGGGCTTTAGCTGATTAAATGTAAAATTATTAAAAACGACTAATGCTAATGTTTCATGATGAATACCGAATATTGTATTCTAACTTGTTCATATCTGATTTTCGTTTAAACCACCATTAAAACATCAAAAGAAAGACGATTTAAGAATATGTTGTGATATCAGATATCAATAAAAACTTTTCTTCAATTCTACACCCTTTTCGTTTCGTTATATTTACTAGCATTTTTTGTTCAGTGTATTTAAATATTATTTTTATTATAATCACAATCTTTTAAAAACTGCATTCATGCGGAAAAATATATTATTTTATGATATTTATGCAGTCATTGCACTAAATTTCACACACGTCAGTTAAATTTAAAGTCACTTTAAACAAGTGAATCGCTTTGAAAATCAAATACTGCTGATGAAAATTACAATAAAATAAAATAAAAAATTATTAATAACGAATAAATATAATAAAAATATAATTTATAAAGTGTAATTATGAGTATTATTAATAAACATATTAACAATTTTATTTTATTTTTTTTGTTTCAGCATCTTAATATTTTAGTTGTAACAATAATTGTGGTTTATTCCATGAAAGCAGATTATTTCACTTTAAACATTTTAAATGTCATTTAATTCAGTAGATAAATATTTGAGGTATGGAAAAGTTACAAAAATAATTTGAAACTAAAAAAATAAAAATAAAAAAATATTTTTTATAAAGAATTTTAATTTGAGTTCATTAGAAATGTTGAAACGAATTAATTTGAAAATTATTTTAATAGAAAAACTTCTGATTGGAAAAACACTACAAAAAAATATGTCAAAAAATGATTATTTTTTCAAGAAATATTAATAAATTTTAACCAATAATTTAAATTCAGATTTTGGTTATTTGATTTAAATGATTTTTATTTCCAATTATCTTTCAAGGTACGGTTTTTGACTCTTCTTTATTCTTCAAACTGTCGGATCTTTTTTAGAAAAGAGTTTTATTTTCTATTGCTCTTTGAACACGAGATTAATTCCAAAAATATTAAAATGAACAGGATAAAAATGAAAAAAGAGCAAAATCTAAAATAGAATTTTAAATTGGAGACGTGTAGCTTTTACTTTTGTTGTATAAATATTTGGTGTTTTTGTTATTGTATTTTTAGTATAAAACAACAACAATAAGTTTTTTGCGTGCTTGTGTTTTCTTTTCAACAATTTCTTTTCAATTTTTTGTTGCTCTTCGCTAAAAAAAGATTCAAATATTTTTTTTTTTTGATTTTGCACAGAGTAAAATCGAAAAAATATTAATCTCTATTTTTTCGATTTTACTCTGTGCAAAATAAAAAAAAAATATTTTAATCGAAAAAAAATAGTTTTATTTTTTAATTTCTTCAAAGAAGAGTAAAAATAAAGACCATATGAAAATAGAGCTTCTGCTCCGATTTTTTCCATACACTTGTATTTTTATCTCCGAAATTTATTTCCTTTATCCATAAATATTTTTAAATAAATAAAAAAATAATAATTTTGCATATAATTTCCAAAAAATAATATATATTTAATATTTTAAATTATAAATATTAAATTAAAATAAAATCAAAATTCAAAGCAAATAAAATAATCAATAAAATAATAATGAAAACGAATTAGTAAAACACACGATAACATCTCAGCCTTGCTGTACGGATTTAAATAAAACGGTTTATATCTTACACCACCATAGGTTTGTGCGGAAGTTAGTAACGGACAGAAAAAATGTTGCTATCACTACTTTTTAACTATACCGTTCCACTCAGAATCACTTTCTAAGTCGATTTAACGAAATAATAATTTACAATGCCAATTGAAAATGGTTGGTCCATTATTTCAAAACTATTTAAAAGTTTCTCCCGGAATATGGTTTTAAGATCATAAAAGTCCTAAGTATTAAACGATTGTAATGAAAATTGGCTCAAATAAATCAAGATGCGAAATTATACGACGATCGGCCTATAATTTTCTACCATTTATAACAAAAAATGTGGTGAAGAGTATTTTATAGCCAAGTTTTACCAAATATAACTTCTTACTCGTTTACTTATGAAGTTTTTTGTGGCATTGGCCTAGATTTTTTACCTAAATTTAATTTTAAACCCTAAACTTTTTACTATGTCTTTCCTTTAAAATGTTTTCAATTGCGAAGAAAATGATCAGAAGTTTACAGTTAATAAACCGAAGAAGATTATAAAATCTTAGGGAAATCTATTTTAATCCATTCTCCTTGTCCGATAATTGGGGATCAAATATTAATATGTCCAACATAAGGACATCACACAAATGAAAATAAGGAAAATTTTCTTGTAGCTCTATATGTTTGCACTGCAATGGTGTATGTACGTCCTATAATATTTTACGAAAACATATAATAAAAGAGAAAAAATAGCATCAATAATTAAGAATTACGCATTTAAAATGCTCCAGATATTGCTACAGAGTTGAAGGAAAATTTAGGTAAAGGCATTTTTGCGGATTACCGTACTCGCACAGCACGCCAGAAGCACTACATGGACGTAAAAATATAAAAGAAATAAATTCCGCAAACATATATAAAAATAAGGAATCAGGTAATTTTACAGACGAATCAAAATATTACATTTGTTTATTCGATCGACAGTATGTTAGTGAAAAGAAAAAACGAAGCGTTTAATCCAAAAAACACACTCGAAAAAAGTAAAACATGGACTTTTAATAAACAATGAATATCTATTTAAATATGAATTCTTACTAATTTGTACTACCAACAAAGATCCTAAACATACTGCCGTCGATGTGAAGATGTGACTTATCTAAAATACACTTAATACTCCTCCACAAATTTCTGAAATGAATTCTCTCGGGCATTTGTGTGAACATTTGAAAACCCCATTTCCTATCCAATAAATTTGAAACAAAACTAAAGTAAAAAACTTCCTTATGTGTGAATGACAGCAAATATCGTTGGAGCACACAAAAAAAACCTAAGAGATATCATGCTAAGTAATAGGTATAATGTTTTAATAAATAAATAAATAAATAAATAAATAAATAAATAAATAAATAAATCATATAAAATTTTTAGCTCTTTGTATGCTCATCATATCTAGAAACCGATCATTCATATCTCTTAACTGATTTATATCTAATAGTGTATTATCATTTAAATTACGGGATCGTGAATCCGCAAATACTGGACAGTATGTAGAAGCGTTTGTTGTTCCACAATGCGTCCGTCAACATTGGATTGTCCAAGATTATATTATACAACTTATTAACAGGGATTCAAATATGTGTGGGTGTCCCTATGGCAATCGGGATTTTAAACTATTATTTGTTTAACGTTCCTGATTGTAATTGCATTTAATTGCATGTGGTTATCGGTGAAGACACTCAAACTCTATTAGCAATTTCTTAAATAATTTTTATAAAGATTTAATCGAATGTGATAGAATATAAAAAGTATATATTTTTTAATTTCCACTAGGCCATGTCAATATATTCATGTGTTATATTCAATATGAAAATTTTTGGTACGATCCGGGAGGAAATTTACCTCCATACAGAGCAAGTACAATTATTGAAATTGAAGAACATTGCGAATTATACGAATATATTTCCTAGTAAAGAGATGGAGTATAACTCTTTACTAGGAAATATATTTATTATGAATATTGCGGTTGGAGCGATACCCAATAAAATGTAAATACAGATTATCGTTTATCGGAAAAAATATTACAGTTTCAGTGCGATAATGTAAGAATATGAAAACATAAAATACTTCTTTTTAAAGTATCAACTTATCTGGTCTTAGTTTAACATTTGAAAAAAGTTTTGAAAAAATCCGAAAAAAATAGTTTTTTAAGTTTCGAATTTAGATTTATATAACTTTTTAAAGGATTCATAAATTCCTAAATATTGTTGCAGCATTATTTGTCAGAATTTTAAAGAGAACCTGGCACATATCAAAAACAATGAGGACCTGTATTTAGCCCGTTAACTTAAAAAATAAATAACTTAAAAATTAAATATTTTTTTCGACATGAATATTCGGAAACTAAAAAGGGGACAATTGGAAGTATGTTTTTAATAAAGATTTACAAGTACAATGTATACACAAAATTTTCTTTATTCTCAAGTCATTAATGAATTTGTCGGTAAATTTCCTTGAAATCAACATACTTGTGGTCGTTAATTTTGGAGAGTCACTTACTTTGTCCTTAACAATATCATTTCTCGGTATGAAAACCGGTTATTTGAAAACGGTTTTTAGAAAAGTACATTTTTTCAAATAACACGAAAACCGGTTTTCTGAAAATGTCAGCTTTAGTTTAAAAGGCGAATCTCACATTAAATGAAAAAAACTTGATATAAACTTTTTCTGCAATCGCGGTTAGAAGTATTGCTTCCGATATTTCTCTTATTTTCTAAAAAGGCGAGAAATGTGTCTTTAAAATTAGATCATAAATTACTCATAAGATTTTCATGAACATTTGTTAAGTCGGTTCATAATGTTGTATCCCATAATTTTACGATATATAATGTCAAACAAGTGTCAGGTGTAGTCAACTTAAGAAATAAATAAAATTTATGAAATGATGACTGTTAACAGCCGAAATTTCTAAAGTAATTGTAAATATATGTTCGTGTATTTGTATGTTAATAAACAGTCCTTAATATTCAGACATAAAACACGTATAAACCCATAAAAAGGTATGAGTAACAAAAACAAAAATCTCTATTATAATTTACTCTACATTTCGATAAATATACAAATGTTTGTTAGCAATAATTTCATTTTATTATTAACTTATATACATTCACACATATATATGTGTAAATGTATGTGATTGTTGTATATAATGCAAAAAGAACCGGTTATATATAGAAGTATATACATAAATCTATATTTACATGTTTGTACATACGACATTTAGTTGTTATAACAATTGGAGACAAAAAGTAATAAATATACGAATAAAAAAAGCAGTAATCGGTGATGACGAATTTTTCTAAACTCTACAAGAGAAATTATACCACATGACACCATACGTTACGAATTTTTATAACAAATTTGTGTATAAAGTTCTTTAGAAACTTATATAACTGCAGTTCTTGCCGCTTCCGAATAATATCGTATGGCGGAATCGAACTATTTCAAAGAAAATCACAAATCAAAAATGTTTTTGTTATGATTTCACGTTTCACTAAACCAATGTCGTAGGTAAAATTAACGAAAAATTTTTGTAGAACTTAAATAAACAGATTTTTATTCCAATTAACAGAATTTTTCTTCAAATTGAAGAATTTTCTTCAAATGTACCAAAAATATTTAATCAAAAAATTTGTTTGTGAAAAATGTCAAATGGAATGAAATTTCGTTAAAAAAATTGTTATATCAACAGATATTTTGCAAAAATAGCAATAACGCATCGTAAGTAAAATTACAAATAAATTTATTAAAATGAACGAAACATTTTATACTTAATTATGTATTAATTAAATTTATTACAACAATTTTCTTTCCTAAATTTAATTAAAATTTCGTAAATTTAACTTAAATATGGTATTAAATTGAATAATATTCTTCAATAAAAGGAATTTATGTTTGTCAACTTGAATAATGTATCATTCTAATTGAATAATATTTATTAAATTAGCCATATTTTAATTAACAAATTCAAATAGTCATATTAACAATTATAACAAATTTTTGTTATGATGAATAAAGTTTTCGTTGGCTGATATTTTACCTTCTTTTCTTCAATTCTACACCCTTTTTCGTAGTATTTTTTACATTTTTTTGGTTCAGTTTTCAAGTTTTTAATTAATTTTTTTTGAAATATCATTAAATATGATATAAATTTTAAAGTTTCAAATGTAGCGTAAATTTACAATTCGTTAAGGTGTGTAAAATGAATAAAAAAACTATTAAGAATTTTATTTTTTAATGAATGAAATCAAATTCCCATGCGTGTTGGGAAATTATAATGAAAGTCATTAATTACTATTCAAACCCGATAATAAATAAAACAAAAACATCAAATTTTAATTCTGACTATAATTTACAATATTTTTGTTTTCTACATATGATAATTAAATTAAGAACTTGAAGCGATTTACTAAATAATAACTGTTATATAAAATGCGTTTTTTAAGAAATTAAAAAATATTAAAATAAAATTTTTGATTAATTAGTGAAACGGATATGATGAAATTCATGAATAAATCACTCTCGATTCCAAATTCGGATTCACTTCTTGAAAATTTTAAAGTTTTATAATTGTGAGATGTTATTTCGTTTGCACAGTGGGTGGAAGGTTGCAATGTCTTGTATTTTAAAAAATGCGAAGGAAAATTCCATAGTTGGTATTTTTGGATTTCGATCTTTTGAGTCCACATTTATTGCAGGTCTATAAAAAGATGTTTCCATTTGATTAGAAACACAATAGGGATTTCAAAACTGTTTTCCCTCTTAAGTTTTAGGCTTTGGATTTTAGATTTTAGAACATAAAAGGTCAAAATTCGAGAGGGTCAGGACTTAACCCTACACGATTCTTTGATAAAATGTTTACATTATTTTCTTTCAGAAAAAATATTTTCTTCTTCTTCTTCGTTCTAAGAAAAATTTTCTTAAATCTCAAAATGAGTGTTGACATAATTCGTATTTTTTTTTAATTTTCAATTTGATATAATTTTGTTTTTCAACTCCAGATTTTTTTAAGTTGAAAATTCAAGTCCTTATAACTCGAAAACTATAACATAAAAAATGTGAGGGGCTTTAAGTAGAAAACTTTTTGAAATTGAATTTACAGATTTATTAAAAAAAAGCGATTCTTTGCTACTATCAGTTGTTGGATCCAACGAGGGATCTGATGAGGATGGTATTTTTTCATACTTGACATATTGATTTAAACGACTTTTTTCGTAGGGCTTTAAGACCGCAACAAACAACTCTTTTGTTTACCTCTGTGAAAAATATTACAAATTTTTTTAGTTATAATATAATTAGGATTTTTTTGCGAAAATTCATGATTTCAAATTATATATACCTCCAAATGAATAAAAAATAATGTGTGGCATTCATGGTACTTTTTTAAATTTCTAAAGGTACTATTTGATTTTTTCTATAATTAAATGTAAAAAAAGACATTTACAATATATGGACACAATATGATAACAATCGACTATATGGATTTTTGTGGTACTTTTTTGAAATAATTAATTTGTTTACGTGAAATTAAATATATATTGTTCGATATAACCATAGGGGATTTTATGGTACACTTTAAAATTTCTAATAGTACAGTTTTTAGAACTTGGCGTAATTAATCTAAAAACATAAAACATTTTATGTGTATCTCCAAATGAGTAATCATAATTTACGAGTATTATGTGGTACTTCTTTGTAATAATAACCAACAAAAATGGTACCTTTTTGACATTTAAGTATTGCGCTAACGAAGTAGAGGGTAAAATGTTAATCATATATAAATTTTGAAACGTTACTGTATAAAAGAATTACGAGTTTCGGCTGATTTCGACTTGGTATAGCAACCTTTGAAATTGATGACATCAAATATTAATAATTAACATATATATAACATATAGCTATTTTAAGAAGCTCTTATATAACTGGTCCTGGAAATTGTGCTTCTTGAAATCAATTAGAAAAAATTCAAAAATATTCATGTGAATTCCCTTCAAAATACATTAAGCAGTTTCAGATATAAAATAATTGAAAATTCTATTGCAGACTTAATTCTTCAATAACTTATAAGCGATTTTAATGAAATAAAAATTTGAGAAAAGATTAAGAAGAAGATCTAAAAGATATATAATTTATATTTAAAAAATAAATTATAAAAAATTAATTAAAATATTTCTTTCATTGTTATTTCAGGTAATTTTTCAAAAATCGCAAATGGTGAATATTAATATGTAATGTATATTTTAATTGTTCTCTATTAAAAACATTAATTAAGTATAAGTTATCTAAATATCAATCATTAGTCTAGCAGTTATACATACTTATATCTATTTATCAACAATCCGATTCAATAATTAAGATTCAGACTAATCAAAATCTATCAATAAAGTCTCATTTCATTTATCTCTTCCAAAATCTTTTTGTTAAACAAAATAATTATTAAATCATTTAAATAAAAACATTTTTTTAAATAAACAAATATTGAAATAAATAAACTAAATAAACTAAATAAATCGGAATATAACAAAACAGAAAACAATAAATGAAATAGAAAAGCAACAACAGTAAGAGATATTTTAAATTCACTGATAAGACTGCGGATATTAAGAAATATGCGTCAGTCCGTCACTCAATCCATTTCAGTTCTCTAAAAATTAGATTATGTGTGTATGTGTGTTTGTTTATTTCTTTATTATTTATATATATTAAATTTTATTTAAAAAAAAACAATTTCTATAATCAACTGATAACATTAAATTCGTCTTAGATTTGGATTAAGTGAATTTGGTTGTATCGAATTTTAAATGCCCTGCAACACAATTATTTTAGAAGTGCAAATAAACAATTTCTTGAATTAAAACAAAGAACGTTATAGTCGGCCAGATTAGCTTTCTAAAACCATCCAACATTTTCTTTAATTATTCGTAAATTCTTCAAATTGACGAAACATTATCAATATGACTATTTTAATTCATTAATAAAAATACAATTAATTTGAAAAAATATTATTCAATTTACATAAAACAGTATTCAAATTTACAAAAATAGATTCTTTATATTAATGAATATTATTCAATATACCATATTTTATAAAAAATTTACGAAATTTTAATTAAATTGAGGAAAGAATTACGTCAATTGTTATAATAAATGAATATATATACTATTAAGGATCAAGGGAAGGATTAATTCCAATACAAAGCAAGTATTGATTATAGAATATCTAAAGAATTGTAACAGCGAGAAAATAGTTTTCATTTTCGTACGTAGAATTGAATAAATTTGTGTGTTATTTTACTTACGTTGCGTTACCGCCGTTTTTACTAAATATCTGTTGATATATAACATACTTTTCGTTAATTATTTAACGAAATTTTATTTAATTTAACAATTTTTAATAAAAATTTTATGATATAATTTTTTATTGAAGAAAATTCTTCAATTTGAAGAAAAATTATGTTAATTAGAATAAAAATCTGTTTATTTAATAGTTTTGTTCTCGTTTAAGTTCTACGAAAATTTTTCGTTTATATTAACTTTGACATTTGATTCAGTGTAGTTACAGCGGTCTTTTTAAAGAATATTAAAAACTCATATATCTCACATACGGTAGTATAGGATATACTTTGGGACTCTACGGTTCAAATAGTGTATTAAACAATATCTCGATATCTAATGTTCAAGGACTCTCAAGAATATTTTATACATCCTTAATTTTTTCAAATTATTAAAAATTAAAATTTAGTTCAAATCGTATTATTATTTTTTAAGTCCTTTACGACACCAAAAGTGGTTAGGGAATTGTGCGGTTATGAAAATTTCTATAACGCGCGAAGAAATAACGTTAAACTTAAAGTAAACCGATCAGGCAGTTCTCCCAAAATGTGATTAGAAAATAATAATACTTTTATATAACGCCGTATATATAAAACATTACATACAGAATTGGCAGCACCTTGGTGTAGGGGTGTAAAGAGCTTATCTATAAGCCAAAACAAAAAAATCTTTATGATTTTTTAAATCCTCAATTAAGTGGTTTTATATCCTTCAATAAAATTCATTCAAGAAATCGCATCAAACCCTTGAAGGAAATAAAACGAACAATAACAGATGTAAAAACTGTGCAAGATGGAGATGATTTGTGGAAGCCACATGCTCCTAAGAGGGGTAATGTTTAAATTACATAGATCTCAAATGATTTACACACACAATTCCAAATATTACTAGTATTAAGTCCAAGTGTTCATATAGTTTAAATATAAAACCATTTTCTTAAAATCGTATTTACATAAATATGAAAAATGTTGTGTGTTAGGAGCTGGGACAGAGTAGAACCCATAGAAAGCAAATAATTATTGGGAGAATATTTGTAAGACTACAAATTTAAAATTTAGTTTTAGGATAGGTCAATGGGAGAGGTTGTCTCATGAAGATAAATATTAATTGTGGAATATCAATAGAAACCATGACTAGGGGAGTTTTAGATTGTAGTCCTAATAACTTTTCTCTTGAACTCCTCAACTGAAAAAATGTTGAGAGTTTAAGGGATTTTTTTATTTTAATTTTAATCACATCTTTAAGTTATTATGGGGAGAGATCCTTCACATGTAGAGCGAAATTTAATTACCGAATAACTAAAACCGTCTGAGAATTAGACGTAAAAAAGTCTAAAAATTAGACTTTATTTAGACTTTAACTTTTCTCAAAAAGGAGCAACAAAATTTAAACTAAGAGAGTTCATATGAAGTCGAAAGCATACAATCTTCATTAGACTCAGATTGTCATATTGTTCATGAATTTTTTTACACACGGAATGATTTATTTAATACACCTTCATTCACCATTTATGGCGACAAAGGGTTTTTTTTAAAAAACAAATGGCAAAAAAAAAATAAAAATAAATTTTCCTCAGAACAATGTAATTTTTCATTTTATTACTTTTTATTATGGTCTAGTGCAAAAGTGACGATTAAACTCAACAAAGATTTCAATTAATTTAACAAATTTAATCAAGAGACAATTAAAAATTCAAGACATGAACTTTTATGAGTCGCTGACTTAAATGTAAATTTAATTTTTTTTTTTATTGTGAAAAAACAAAATTATTCATAATTTCATTTCTCTTTTCCTGCATTTTTTGTCTCTTTCTCTATTCTTTTTTCTTTTTGCAACTTTTAATAAGGAGACACAATAACTTTTTATTTTAATATTAAATACAATATTTTTCATTATTATTATTGTGTCACAAGTTTCTCTTTCTTTATGTAGAAAACTTAAATTAATGATTCATAAACGCATCTTTTTTGGAAATTCAATTTCTAAAGAATGTGTCTTTAATTGACGTCGATTTCATGAAAAAAGCGTATTTATAAAATAATTTTGTAAATGAAACTTCAAAATACCAAATCTTTTCTTAAAATTATATCATTTAGTACTCTTCACTACACAAATCATGTAAATTAGAATAAAATGGTACACATTTTTCACCAGTTTCTAATTATTCACTTAAATCTATTATACTTAAAGTGGAACCCACAAGGGAACCAACGAACTGATTGATCGCAAAGCATTCATGAATCTGATTTTACTTAAAATGAATAATAGATGAATATTTTTCACAAAATTTTCCACAAATTCTGGAAATTCCATACAAAATTTCTCTATTTAAAATAATGAATCTTTGTTTGTTTGTTTGTTTGACACTTATAGACAGCTAAACTTCTGGACCGATTTTTTTTAAATTTTCACAGAATAATCCCTATATACCCAAAAGTAACATAGACTATAAAAAACCAGGGGGAGTGGTAACCCCATACAAAGCATTATCGAATACCTAAAAAAAATACAAAAAGGCAAATATTGAACGTCGAATATTTAAAGAACTATAACAGTAAGTATTTTCGAATTTGATCCCAACCAATTTATCAAGGACAGATAGGATCAGGGGGAGCGATATCCATAAAAGAAATAAAATGTTAGTAATCAAATATCTAAAGAACTACTACACCGAGAATTTTCAAATTTGCAAACAATACATTTTTCACGTCATTTTTTTTACTGGACTGAAGGAAGGGCGGATAGGATCATGGCGAGAGGTGTCCCCCAAACAAAGAAAATTTTGATTATCGTATATCTAAAGAACTATAACAGCCATAGTTCTCAAATTTGGTAGCAATCACTTTCTCAAGGAAACAGTTTTACTGGACAAAATGTGATACGGTTAGGGTCAAAGGAAGCGGTAACAGCTCTACCTCTTCCAGGCGGATTTGACAAATTCTTCGTTGCATGCAATTTTTCTAATACATATCGTGATTTGTGAAATTTTTTTCGAGATCTTGGACTGAGAAGAATTTTTGGGCAGCAAAAATACTACATAATTCAACTGATTTTTTTTAATCAAAACATTCATTTTACAAAAGAGAAAAGTCATCTTCCTCAATGACATGTTTTGATTAAATTTTTATTTGTTATTGACTGTTTTATGGGAGACATTTAATGAAATTTATTTAATGACATTTTTATATATATAAATGAATCTGTGTTTGTTTGTTTGTTTGTTTGTTTGGGACTTATAGACAGCTTAGATACTCGACTGATCGTTCACAGAATGATCCCAATATACCCGAAAGTAACATAGGCTATAAAAAATTCCGATGGGACCAAGGAAGCAAATATTGATTATAGAAAATCTAAAGAACTATAACTGCGAGAGTTCTCAAATTTGGTGCTAATCACTTTTTCAATATGTCTAACTGGCCAAAATTTAGTACGGATGGGAACAGTGGGCGGGGTAGTTTCCATACAAAGCAAATATAGATTATAGAATATATAAATATAGATTATAGACTATATAAATCACTTCCTCAAGGAAATATTTTACTGAACAAAATGTAGGGCAACCTATCCTCGGAAGGGAGGGGTCCCCCATACAAAACAAATATTTATTACCTGATATCTAAAGAACCATTGAAGTGACAATATTAAAATTTTAAGAAAGTAATTTACTTTCTTTTAGAACTGTATTAATGGACAAAATAACGAACGTATAAGATTAGCGAGAGGGGTAGCTTCATACAAAGCATAGAATAATTATTATTAGGGGAAGATGTAGTCCCGATTAAAAGCAAATATTAATTATCCAATATATTTAGAGAACTATTGAAGTGAGAGTCCAAACTTCTAAAATAAATAGTTTTACTGGGCAAGATGCAGGAGAGTTAGGGCTAAAGGAAGGGGTAGCGATGCGATGCCAGTCTTAACAATTTATTATCTGTGGAGTTATTATTGCTAAAGTTAAAAAAAATAGTTCCAAACACTTTATTAAAGAAAGATAATGGTAGAATGCATAAATTTAGCCCTAAAATTTTTCCATAATTTTTTTCGTAAAAAAATAGATGTTAGATGTCTTCATACATACGAAGAAAGAAGGAAAGACGACGCTATACATACCAATTATTAATTAACGAATATTTAAAGAAGTAAAATTTTCAAATTTTACACTTTTCTTTGAAGCAGTTTTAATGGATAAATTTAGAACGACACGATCAGGGGGATTTGGCAAAATCGCACATATAAGAAATTAGCAAAAATATAGGAATTATCGTAAAGAAAGATGAAAATCTCTAAATTTTCAGCCAAATTAAGACAAGAACACGTCCATGTCCTACATATCGGCATTTTTAAAATTTAATTTTGTCTACAATTATAATCGGTTTTTTTCTAAACATTTCATCAGTTATCATGTATTTATGACCCATGTATCCTTAATCTACATAAAGTTATTAAAGATGAAATTATAGTCATAACACATTCAAAATTTTTGAACTTTTGTACTTTCTCTTTTTTAAAATCAATCAAATATTAATGTATGATATATATTAATGAATACTTAATGTATATTAATGAGTCTCATTAAAATAAATTAAGTTTTAATTAAAATTTTGTTATAAAGTTAAAAATTCCAACTTTAAATCAAAATCTTCAATAATAGAATTTTAGCCATTTTGTTTCCTAAAAGCATAAAAGATCTAATTATAACGTACTTAAATTTCTTTAAGTTTTGTACGACTTTAGCGCTCTCCAGTGTTTACAAAATGCAACAATTTAAAACTTTTTCCATCAAATGTGTTATTTTGTTAGCTTTAATGTGACACAAAGTGCTATGCGTCGTGATTTGTGAAGCTCCGTTCGAGATCTGAAGCTGGCGATAATTTTTGTGAAGCAAAGCGCACCGGGCAAAAGCTAGTTTTAAATAAAAACAATAATAATAAAATTCATGGAAAATATTATTTAACTTTAAATGGAATTTGGACTGAGTATTTAAGACACAAAATGCAGCTGCATAGTAATAATTACACTGTGCTACAAATTGAGGAAATTTTAAATCTTACGGGTAAAGTTCTTACTTTATTCGTTTACCTTTAGAAGGTCCAAGTAGTTTTTTCGATTTTACAATAATATTAAAAATGATGTTTGTCAACTCATCAATAGCTACACACAGAAAAAAACTTAAAGCAGAATCAACATTGTACGTTGTTTATTTTAGACAATGTTAATTTTTTTAATTTAGTTTTAATTAAATTTCAATAAAATTGTATTTTTAACGATATTAAAATTCTTTAGATTTAATTTTTAAAATTAAACAACGATAATTTTTAAAAACTACTTTTTTGTAGTAAAATTTCAAAGAAGAAAATTCTCAAAAACTGCATTTTTTGTTAAACAATGTTGATTTAACATTTTTTATATATGAAGCATAATTTAACATTTTTACTTTGCTTTTGCTTTCAGATAAAAAACTTTAAATCAATATTGTTTCAACATTATTACATCTAAATTTATTTACTTAAATATAGTCTTACGGTATGAAAAATTATATGATTGATTTTATAGTTGATTCCCTTCCGTATGGTTCTTTCCGCATTTTGTTCAGTAAAACTTTTCGTTTAGAAAGTTATTAAGATAAAATATTAACACTGTGACCTCAGTAGATCTTAAGATGGTCGATACTTTGTATTGGAGAGTTTCATCCCTCCGATACTATACGTCTTAAATTATTTCGAGTAAAACAGCTCCTTGAGAAAGTGATAAGAATCTAATTTTAAAACTGCCGCTATAATAGGTCTCTAGATATTCGGCAATTTAAATTGATTTCTTCAGATCCTATCCGTTTTTCATTTTTCTCAGTAAAGCAGTTCCTTGAGGAAGTAATTGGGATAAAATTTAAAAACTCTCGATGTAATATTTCTTTAGATATTCGATAATTAAGTTATATGAGAAGTAACTCTCCCTCTGGTCTTATCCGTCCTACATTTTTTTCCAGAAAAACAGTTTCTTGAAAATTTGATTATTGCCAAAAACTGTCGATCCAATAGTTTTTCGACAATTAAAATTGGCCTTGTATGGAGGTTATCCCTCCCGCTGATCTTATTCCTCCTTCATTTTTTTCTGTAAAACAGTTTATTGAGAAACTTATTGAGCGAATCTTAGATAATTGATAATTAAATAAGGTTTTGTATGGGGGATACCTTTCACCCTAAACCTATCGAAATCTTTTATAGCATATGTTACTTTCGAATATACTGGATTCAATCTGTAAAAATGTCAGCAAATACACAATTCATTTTTATATAAAGATAGATGAGTAGTGTATTAAAAAAACAAATTTTTAGGAAACCGGTTTTCAAAAAATTTATTTCCAAAAAACAAAAAAAAAAAAAAATATCTTTAAATACGGTTTAATATGAAACAACAAGTTAACCAAGCTAAATGGAACCTCTGTATTATACTCAAGAGGTAAAAGATGGTATACTTAGTTTGTCATTCCAAGAACGAATCATCTTACAACCCATTAAGTAAAATTCACATTTAAAAGCAGTAAAATCGGTTCAATAAATTAAAATATATACACCGATATATAAGATAACCACTAAATTCAAGTTACGAAACTTAATTGAAGTTAAATTTTAGGGATTTTTTAAATCTTTTATACCGGAGTTGATCCACATTAAAAGTCCGCAAGTTCACTAAGAACATTAAAGGAACACAGGATTACTTAGAACCGGTCAATTGGAAGTCTTAGAATGGTTCAAGTGATATTTTATTCAAATATATTTTGTAATTCTTAACTTTATATTATTTATAAACCCTCATTGAACACACTTGGAACTAGAGGGTGTAAAAATTTGATTTTCAACTGCTGTTTCAAACAGACGAAAATAATTTTTTGCTCTCCATTGTTTACATTTGATAACTTTTGCAAATGTGATACAAACGGAAGTAACAACGAATTCATTTTTGAATTTATGATCATCTTATATATAGAGAAAATTTAACCCATATGGGTTTTTAAAGTTGTATAATATTTAATGAACTCATGCATATAGTTAACTCATAAATATAAATTTATAAATATATATTTACACACATATATATATATATACATATAAAAGTGATATTTGGAAGGGATTGTATGGGACCTATGAGTAATAATGCACCGACCCTCGCCTTTTTAGCCCATCGTTTTAGAATATTATGAGACTTACTTGTGCCACAATTCGTTTAAATCTCATTGTATTTAGAATTTTTGTAACCTTAAATCCCATTTCAAGCCAATTTCAATAGGCTTCGTCCTTAGTCCAAAGAAATAGTAAATTTCATCGAGATATTTCAAAAATTGCGACTTGTAGACTGCTCACAACGTTTATATGGGGAGCCAACCGACAGACAGACGAACTTCCTTAAATCGACTCAGAAAGTGACTCTAAGTCGAACGGAATATTTTAAAGTGCTTGCAACCATATTTTTTTCTGTATGTTACAAACATCAGCAAAAACACATAATACCGGAACCACCTACAATGGTGTAGGGTATAACTTAAATTTAATTCACTTGTTTCAACAACCACAAAAACAAACTTGATTGTTTGTTACGAAGTTGTTATGGATTTTTATGGTTAAAATCTTTCTTCAATATTTCATTAATTTATTATATTTATTTATTATTAACGGATTCACTGGACCACATCTAAAAAGAGCTCAACTCAATGACCGAATACTAAACAAAATTATATTTATATTTTAATTTACATTTAATACCAGTTATAATGTATATAAATTTAAATTCATTATAACCAATATAATTGAATAAACTTTTGGCTGTTTGTAACCAGTTATTGACTACTGAAATAACCGGCTTAAATGAATCATAACTGTATACAAATATACAAACATTTCTTAAATATCAACAATTTTGGTTGGTTTCATTAAAATGCGTTGGGCAAAGAGAAGAGAGAGAGAGAGAGAGAGAGAGAAAGAAAAGCAATAAATGTGAAATATAAAAAATTTAATTTTGAAATAAATTAAATGATTTGATCATTAAGAAAATCATTAAATTTGTATTTCTTATATAATTTAAAGAATAATTACTTGCATAATAACTTGAGACTTAATGAAGTTATGAATTTAATTAGGCCAAAATTACTCGATTTGATAATCTGAAACTGAAGTGTTTCTTGAAAGAGAAATACGACACGTTATAGCCAAACTTTTATGCGGATCGATATATAATAAAAATGTGTCCAGAAAAGATCGTAAAAGAATCAAAAAAAAATATATAGATTTTGGTTTATAAAGTCCACATTAATTGAAGATTTTGAAAAAGGTAATACCGGATGACTGATAATAAAATAGAGTTTCTGAAATTGCCTTTTTAATTCAAGCTTTTGTATAAACATACAGGTTGAAATAATTTTTATTACAAAATTGGTCTGTACTAACCCCTTCAGTTTTTTTAATACCAGAAAAATATATACATATTTTTAAGAAAAAACGAGAAGGAGTACAAGTAGGAGAATAATAATATATTAAGTGTGGTATAAGCATCATACATACACAAATTATCACAATACTTACATCTTCGAGTTTTATGCGCTCTATTTCGGAAGTGGGCCTGTGGGCTTAATTCATTTATGAACCGATATTCTTGATATTTGGCATATAGATTTCGAATAATACAAGATTTAAATATACCGAATTTAATTAAAATATCTATGAGTTTTTGTGTGTGTGTGTTTTTTATTTAGAATCTCAATTCGGGAATAAATTGTTAATGGAGCCACCTGAAATATTAAACCGAAGATGGCTCTTTCATTAAGATATATCCAAACTGCCTGTATGGTATTCCCATGTACAGACATACATGTTCTTGTTTTTGTGGCTTTCAGGGCCGTTACACGTTACATGTCCTCTACTCAACATCTACACATAAAACATAAATGGTTAATAAATAATTCCTTCAGGAATGTCATCTAACGTTTCCTCCGGGATATGTAAGAAAGAACATTTTAATATATGTACATATTTTACTAGATATGTACTAGATCGAAGTTTGTTATAGGCAGCTTTGAAATACTTTCAAGAGGATGTCTGAAGTTTCGCGGTATCATGTTTTCGAATTAATAATGTGCTTAAAGGATACCCATTGCTGACAATGATCCGAATCTGTCGCTCTGGAAATGATTAATTTTGGCACAACTGAAATTCGGATTGAGCATATGATATACAACATTTGTTTAACTGTCATTCCAATCCTACCTCTTTCTCGGTCCTTAGTTAAGCCAAAACACAAATCAGCATAACTAACAAACTCCAACCAGGAAGTAAATTATCTCGACGGAAAATTACGAAATCTTCTACTTGGAAATTCCATTTTTTACCAGACAATGGAGTTCTTTGAGATTTTTCCATTGTTTTGCATATTAAGTTTTCGTGTGTCCAAAACAGGTTTAGTTAAGTACAAGAGACTGCATCTAAGACATTCTTGTGTCACTTCTTTCGGTAGAGAAAGAGCAAGGGCTTTTCCCAAATGAGACTTCATGTAAAATTAAAAAGAAGTTTAAAATTCAAGAATCTCTTAGTAACATTTCAGAATGTCTATATTTAAACTGATTTTATAGTTCCTCTAGTTAGACTTAACTTAAACCAACAATATTTAACACGTTTTTCCCATTGAAGTACATAAATGTTTATTAAGTGTTTTGTAAATAATGTTAACATTTTATATTTGATTTAAGTATCATGTATTGTACTCATATTTATGTAAATTTACTTAATAAATAATACAACAACAATACAATAGTTAGTTAAGTCCATAGTTGACTCAAGAATATTCTGATGGAATCATGAACATTTACTATTCACTTACTTATAACAAGTTCAATGAACTTTATCTTTTTGTCATCTGTTTTTGTTTTATTTTGTTTCTTTTTTTCTTTTTTCATGACTTCACTTTAATGTCGTTTCTAATTCGAAACAAGGAAACAAAAGAAAAGTCTAAACAAGAATTTTAGTTGGTAATACCAGGAATGTTAGTTTTATACTGAAATATATATGTATGAATAAGTATGAAGGATTTTTAAAACAAGTAAAAGTGGTATAATGTCGGTCAAGCCCGACTATATAATCCACTTTTAATGAACGACCCTCGTATAATTTTATTTTTTGATTTATTCTTAAGTGTGCAGTACATTATGGTGGAACTAACATTTATATGTAATTTAGGAATTTTAAAATGAATTTTTCTGGGGGGTTATGTGGGACCTAGAACAAATTATACACCGACTATAGCATAATTTTGCACATCTATTTATGATTTTATTGATTTTTATTTTTTAGAATATTTTAATAATTATTTTTGCAAATTTTGTTAAAAATTCTTTAAACTACATTACGAAAGGCCATTTGTATGAGATGTACCCGAAATATTGGATCGAACACGGGGCAAAATAGGAACATATTCCAAATTTCAATGAGATATCGCAAAAACTTCGATCTGCAGAGCGTTTACACCGTTTACATGAACAGCCAGCCCCGCAGACAAACGGACGGACGGACATCGTTAAATCGACTCAGATAAGGATTCTGAGCCAAACGGTATACTTAAAGGTGTGTGTAACATCATTTTCCCTGTATGTTACAAACATCAACACAAACGCATAATACCCCAACCATCTTTGGTGGTGTAGGGTATAAAAAAGATATGAAACTGAATATAACAAAGTAATACAGTTGTAAAATAGGGGTAAAAGATTAAGATTGTCATAAAGGAATGACAAATAGCCTTAAGGACATTTAGTTGCATTTTATATATATGTATGTATGCATGTATATGTGTTAATATGTATAAATGTTTATGATGTCTGACATTTGCTAAAGTTATAAACTTAAATGTAATAAATACTTCAGTAAAAAACATTTAATGACTTCTATATACTCCCTTTATCTATAAAGTCTACTAAACAGTGATGACAATTATAAAAAAAAAAACTTTAAGAATTAACTGTAGAGACCTTAAACTTTCATAGCTTCTTTAACAAATATTCCTTTTCTCGAAAAGTTCGCATAAATGACGAAACGATAAATATTTTATTCGAAAAAGTGTTCAGTTTAAATTTTATTGCTTTGAACTGAAAACCTCTCAATTAGCATCACTGTTATAAATATACGAATGACATATAATATTTTCATACCTTTAAATGTATTTTCTTTATTTTAAAATTAACATTTTACTAAGTAGAGATGCAAACCATTTGTTTCCATTGGAGTTACAAGTATCAAATGTCGTTGTGCTCCAAGTGTTATTTGGGTAAAGTACTACTTGCATCAAGTAGTGTTACTTAAACTAACACAGTTACAAACCGGCTCTTCTTCAATATACATACATATGTACATACATACATACATACATACATACATACATACATACATACATACATACATGTACTGTATAAATACATACATATTGCACATAAATTTATCCTCATATAACTTGAGTTGCAGAAAAAGTTACTTATTTTTAGGATGACATTTTTATCTTCTATAAAAAATATGTCAGAGCATTTATTTTTTATGGTCGATGAAATGAATTGACATTTATTTCATTCCAGAAATTGTTTATAACCGGAGCGCTTTGTTACCAAATGTAATAAAAACAGACTCTGAAGTAGAATAGAAAATAATGATGAACATAGATAATCGCACTTCCTATGTCTATTCTATAGATGAATTTGTTATTCCTTCCCCCAAATTTTGATATATAAATTCTCTAATAGGTTAAATAATAAGGTGTGACATCAAAAAATTCTTAACATACATATATGTTAACAAAACGTCACCATTAAACTTTCGGTTTTATTTTTAATTTGATTAATTTTTTGTGCTCTTCACTTCTTCTCTAACAAGACCTCAATATATCTTCACTGTCTTTAGCTCTGGGCAGTTTGAAAGAATTGCCTCCCTTAGTATAAATACCGCATTATTGTTGTTGTATCATACAAGGGCTTATTTACCATAGTGTCAGGAAGTTATGTCAGGCCAAAAATAAATGTTTTGATTGGCTTCTTCTTTTACCGTAAGTGCGTATTGCTTGTCATACCAAGAACTTTTTTGAAAATTTTTACTGCATTTGCGAGAAATCTGCCAGTATATACGTTTCGTCATCTATTGTAATTTCTTTTTTTTTGAAAACTTGATTTTAAATTGACCTCTAAACTTTAAGCAGCGTTCCTGTCAGGAACTTTTTAAGCTTTGTAAGATTTTTAACTTGAATCAGCCTTAACTCTGAACTAAACGGTCTGTTTTCCTGCAGGATATATTGGAAGCTCCTTTTGCTTTAGAAACATCATATGGGCTATTACTTATAGCTGAACTATGTTTTCTATCAACGGACAAGTTCTTCTGGTACTATTTATTAATATTGGAAACAGTTTGATGGCAGTCTCTCATTTTAATTAGATTAACGATAAATTCATTCGTTTGATATTAAACGTAGTAACTGAAAAATTTTACAATGGTTACTTGATAAAAAAAGTTTTAATGAAAAACGTGTGTTAGGAATTTTTTGATCTGACTTCCTATTCTTCTGTTCCAAACAGACCAAGAACGAAATATATTGAAGTCTCTTAGTGATGATCGAAGTAATGAGTTTTTAAATCTAAGAAAGTCCAGTCATAATTTGTTGTTAAGTATCCGGACTTGTCCAGCTACCACGCTTTTACATTCATAGCACTGTTCCTAGTTAGGAAATGGGAACACTATTTGTGTGGCCGATAAGAAGACAGTTATTTTTCATTATGTACATATGATGTTGGAGGCATATATTTATCAATAGTGACATCATTAATAATTTTTATTAAAAAGGTCGGTTCATTCCAATCAATTCTATTATCATCACTGAATTAACAGTGTCTTCTAGATAAATAAAATAGATATTTGAACAAGTATTTAAATATATTTCTAGTATTTCATTATATATTCCATTCAGTCAACAATTTACTCAAATTGCAACTTTATATTAATCGAAATGAAGGTTACAACAAAATGAATTTTCATTGTTTTCAATTTCAATAATAAAAATTCATTTAAATATTCTCGTTTAGGACCCAATTCAGTGGCAGAATTGTTAGGCCTTACTGCCATGGAATTTTTTGGAATGTCATGGCTGCAGTTTATTTTGTTTATAATAGAAAAACAAAAAAAATATATTCTAAATTTTGCTTTCTTTACATTTTATTACCATTTTTATTATTTATTTCTTTTCTTCTTTTGATTAGTTGTTTGTTCGATCGGTTTGTTGTCTGGTTGTTTGCTGGGAAGCTGGTAAAAAGCTGGCGAATGAAACAAAAACAAAAGTCTTGTAATATTGAATACAAAAGAAAAGCGAAAACAAAATTTAAAAAGAAAAAAATGCCAAAAAAAAAACAAAATTTCAAATCGAATGTCCTTACGTGACCATGAAAATTCGTTATAGACATTTTTTAGTATGTTTATGTATCCTTGATGCATAATACACACATACATAGACACATTCTAGTATTATTGTAAAGACACTTAAAAACAAAAAACACACACACAAAGGATGAATTAACAATAATGTGTGAAATTATAGCACTTCAAGGAGAAAGTATTAAATGTTAAATGTATAAGTGCTACATTTATGATTTTTATAGAAAAAGTTGTATTTTTTTATTTTTTTGTTCAAAATTATTTTGTAGGTAAAGTCGCACATCTTTCATTTCGTTTAATTTCATTTTTTTTCTTAAATTTATTTCAGTTCTTTTACTTTTACTGCATTGACGTAAATTTAATAATAAAATCAAAATTATTTTCTTTTTTCTACTTTCAAGAAGGCTAAATATTGATCCTATGAAGGTTTGTCGGAAAAAAGAAAGTAAATACATAAAGTCAGGGGGAAAAATGTACGTTGTATTTTCCCCTGAGTTTATGTATTTACAATCCGCATAGAAAAAAATTTAATTAAATAATTCTTTATTTTCTATTTCCTTTATTAAATTTAAAAATTCAAAAAAAATTATATAATACGAATCTGAAATCAATCAGCTCACATGGTATTATAAGGACCATTTGAGCTATTCAAATTTACCATGAATATTGACGATGCTTAAAATCGTAAACTTTAGCTCTTGAGTCACTTAAGCACTAATAAAATTATTTCCTACAAATTGGTTCAACATACACTGAACCAAAAAAGGTAGAAAATGTAAAGAAAAAAGGGTGTGGAATTTTAGAAAAGTAGTTTAAATATCAGCCAACGAAACCCTTATTCATAATAACGAAAATTTTCGTTAATTTTTTTTTGAATACTTTAAATTGACGAAAAATTGTTAATATGACTATTTGAATTCCTTAATAAAAATGCAGTTAATTTGAATGAATGTTATTCAATTGAAATAAACATTATTTAAATTGGCAAAAATATTCTTCTTTAATTATATCAATGAAAATTATTCAATTTAAATACCATATTAAAATAACGAAATTTAAGTTGAATTGAAGAAAGAATTACGTTAAATTGTTATAATAAATTAATACATAATATATTAAGGACTTCCTACAAAAAGTAAATATTGATTATATAATATCTTAAGAACTGTGAAATTTGGTCCCAATAACTTCATCAAGAAACTGTTTTCGAGATCTAGGACTGAGGAGAATTTTTGTGCAGCAAAACTAGCCGGGTCAAATCTAGTTTTAAATAATAATTAAATAGTGTAGAAAACGTGATAGACAACTAAAAACAGTGCAATGTCGACTTGTATTTCTGATGAAAAGCTATTTACATGTTTGGTGATCATCTGATTTTTACTTTAAATTCAAAAACAAAATATACAAAAAATTATTTGATGAAAGAAATAGTTAAATAAATTAAAAATTTATTCAAATTAATTTCATTTTAGTACGTAGAATTGAATAAATTTGTTTGTTGTTTTACTTACGAGAATGAGTTACTGCCATTTTTACTAAAAATCTGTTGATATTAAGGGATTTTTTGTTAATTTTTTAACGAAATTTTATTCAATTAAACATTTTTTACTTAAAAAATTTAATCAAAAAAAAATTTTTTGAAGAAAACTCTGCAACTTAAAGAAAAATTATGTTAATTAAAATAAATCTGTTTAATTAACACCTTTTTTCCCATTAAAGTTCTACGAACATTTTTCGTTTATGTTACCGACGACATTTGGTTTAGTGTAGTTCATGAGATTTTAAGATATTATTTGCAATATAAAGAGTCGTGGTTAACAGACCTTTTGCCACACTACCAATAACAATATCAGTATTTGATTGTTAGTCCATTTGGCCTTTATCTGAATAACTATTTTCGAAAAAAAATTTCACTTGATCCTCAATTGTTTGTTTCTACACAGCTAAATTTGTCAGTATCGAGTAGAAGCGAAATCGACAAATAATTATTTCGAATCGAATAAGCACTTTCTTATCCTTGACAACCAATTTTACAGTTGTTGAATTTGGTACAGAGAAATGATAAAAATATTTTATCAATTTATATTAAAATTTTTGAGTAGTAGAAGCCATATAATCTGAAACTTCTAACAAAAGGTTCCCACATTTTGTATATCGTATTGCAATCAGTCCTTCTAAGGCAATTATTACAACGGCTTAATACTGTTAATGACACCCTGTACCGATCAGCCTGTCATAAAGGTGTTTTAAGAGGCTGGTAATTTACACATACGCAATGCTGTCCGCAAGTATAAGAAAAAAACCTTTGCTGGAAGACCAGAATTTGCATTTTGAATTTCTTTTACGATTCTTAAATTTATTCACAGAAGCCTTTTGACCAGTTGCTGTTATTAGAACTTTTTAAGAAGCACAATTTTAGAGAGGTCGCATTATCGAATTTTCACCATAGTTTACCTCTGTCGTTAAAGATTTTTAGATCTACACGCTTGATATGGAGACAAAAGTTTGGAAATTATTATCTTTATTCAAAATTTTAATAAAATATGATTCTGAAATTTTTAATTATTGAACATAAGGATTAAATAGGGTTCCGCTATTACGAAAAACATCAATATGTGTGAAACATGGAGTGGTTGCATATTTCCAATAGTTCCCCTTGTAGATTCATTGCGTAGATTGTTTGATCAAAAAATATAAAGTACATTTTGATTTAAAGACTTCAACCGTCTCAATGCGCTTCTTCTTATCGAGTCCAGATGTGAATGATTATGCAGTTTTTGGAAACACATTAGGGTGTGTTATCTGACTGTATGCATAAAGAATTTTATTACTTCAGAGTCTATTGTCACCAAAAAATGATGTGGGGTTCTTACAATTATGTAGTTTGTAAAGGGAATCTCAGATTCTATTCTTAATTGCTTTTACAGATAATGATATTTATTTTCCACTTACTTTTTACTTACATAATATTTACTTTACCTGCTACATATTCTACACCAATATTAATTAATGATCCTACTAAAAAATTCTTACCAATTTCAAAGGACTCAAATTAAATTTATTTGGTTCTTTAACATTTTGTGCCATTGAAAAGTGAATGAATTCACTATTCAAGTTTATGACAAATGAAAAGGAACTACACAAAGCTGATACTTCTTTGAGTGTCAGAAAATCATAATAATATTTTTTATATTAAATCTTATTTCAAATATCTTTTAATCATTAAGAAATTAATGAAAACGTTTTAAATTCAATAAAAATTCTTTTGTTATTTTCGTCCTACATTTCGTATACTAAAAATTCATTTATCTATTTATATAGAAATGAATCTGTGTTTGTTTGTCTCTTTGTTTGGGACTTATAGATAGCTAAACTACTGGACTGATTTTACTGAAATTTTCACAGAATGATCCCCATGTACCCGAAAGTAACATAGACTATAAAAGCGATAGGAGCAGGAGAAGAGATATCTCCCATTCAAAGCAAATATTGATTATTGAATATATAAAGAACTACTTCATCAAGAATTTTCCAACTTGGTTTCAACCACTTCTTCAAGTAGATAGGATCAGGGGGATCATGGGGAAAGGTGTCCCCCATAAAAAGAAAAAGTTTAATTTCGAATATCTAGAGAACTATAACAGCAATAGTTCTCAAATTCAACCCCAATCACTTTCTCAAGAATTTATTTTAATGATCAAGATATAGAACGGGTAGGATCAAGGGAAAATGTACTCCCATACAAAGCAAATTAATGAACGAATATCTTAAGAACTGTAAATGCGTGAGTATTCAAATTGGTTTCAATTATTTTCCCCATGATCTTTATTACTGGCCAAAATATAAGACTGGTAGCACCGTTTTATAACGGCGACAAAGCTCACCGGGTCTTAGCTAGTAAATTTTTTAAAATTCATTTCTGCATTAGAAATCAATTTTCATTACGAATTTTACATGAAACTTAGAAATTAAAATCAGCAAAACTGGAAGAAAAAACATAAAATTTCACACAATTCATATGTGAAATAGGGTGTATCAAGCAAATGGTGTATAATATTGAATACATATCTCTCTCTCTCTCCATCTCTTTCACTGTCTCTATTCTTTACAAATATTTCATTTAGGGAGTTTTTGTGTTTTTTATGTTTTTTTTTCTGCGAAAATATCTAAATTCGCATGTTTGTCTGTTTCACTACATTAAAACCAGAAGTTCAACGTGGAAGAAAAAAATGTTTGCGTGAATGTATGTTTGTTTGTATGTATATAATAAATGATTATAAATGAGTGTTTTCTATTTTAGTTTTTGCATGAAATGAAGGTGCTTGAAAATTATGAAAAGAAAATAATTTTACCGCAGGTATCATACGCTCCAATTAATGTTAATGCAAGATACTTTTTTTGGTTAAAATATAAAATATTAAATTATATTTTTAATAATAAAATTAAAAAGGTTTTATAAATATTACTTTTCAAAGAAATGTAATGAACATGAGATGTTTAAAATTACCCAGCAAACAGAAAATCTATAATTTTTGAATATTAAATATTAAATTTGTATACCCTTCACCTGACTTGATCAAAAGGGTATATATAAGTTTGCCATTCCGTCTGTAATGTCCAACATTTTCGACTTAGATCTCCAAAAGTATATATATTCTGGATCGGTATGAAAAAAATTTACTTAATCGATTGATGTTCGTCTGTCCATACATCCGTCCGTGTGTCGGTTGAAATCAAGTTTATGAAGCCGACCTATAGTTAACATATATGAAATGTATATCAAACGATTGGTAATGCTTTCGAGGATTTTGCTATTGAAATCCAAGAAAATTCTTCATAAATGGTCCAAATATTTTTTTTATTTTTTGAAGAATCTACAAGAATTAGAGACTTAATTTTTACAGAAAGATTTCAATTAATTTAGCATGAAATGAATCGGATCATTAATTCCTGAGTTAAAGGCTAAAACATATTTACATATGGACTTGTTTATGGCACTGATTGATTACAATTTTCCCCGAATTTAATCTTTTTTATCGGTTCAGAAACCACCGAGATATAGTAAATTCTTTCTTTAAAAATTTAGTCCCATGTAGTTGTTGTTGTTTGTAACTGTGTTTTTGAGATTTTGGCCCATCTATTAATGATAGAATTTTAATTTTTTTCTAATGGGTCAGAAATATATTTTTTTGATTTTTCATTTGAAGACATAAACTGGATTGGGCCATTAGATTCCGAGATATGGGCGAAACCTTATTCTGACGCTCCTGGGACAGCTACGAACCTAGTTGCCACGTAGAAAAATTACTAATTTTTCGCTCGAATTTTGTTTTTTTTTTTATTTCCAAATCGGTTCATAGTTTAGATATTAACAACTCTTTATTTCCTCGTAGTTGTTGTTGGATATAGTATTGAAAACAATTTTGAACCCCCTTTGGGATATATGGACAAAATTTTGATGCAGAAAAATAACTTATTTTTTTTCCGAATTTTGATTCTTTTAAATTTTCTATATCGGTCCATAAACAGCCAAGTTATTAAATACTCTTTTATATATATTTTTACTAGTGTTGTTCATTGAAATCGAAAAGCACACGTGAAAAAAAATTTGCATGCTGGCTAATATAAAGGCTATAGTACGGGCTGTCCTTTTCTCCATCTATCATACAAGTGATGATATAATGAAAATCTATTTATAACATGTTAAATGTTAAGTCGGCACGGACGAATTAATCACTTAAACTTATTTGCCAAAAGTTACTGATTGTTGGAACCTTACAGTCAATAATATTTAATGCCCTATTTAACTCAGATCGTGCCACTGCAATCAAGTAAAAATTCGAAGTTGAACATGAAACCTTAAGAACGGTAATACAACGACTATACAAAGAAACGTAGATCTTATCGGTTAAGGAACATAATGATATGCTAAACAGTTGCTTTTTGGATGTCAATTTGAGTCCCTCGAAGCATGTTTGGAAAGATCATCGAATGAGAGAACAAAACATGCCCATATGTGAACAAAACGTGGACAGACATGATCATTTTGATCGAAATTTATATATTACAGAGATGTCATAAATTGTATGGTTTCGTATCAGTGCCGCCTAGCACCTATTGTAGACATTGAACAGAATCTGCCGAGGTCTACAAATGTAGTTCTAGCACAACTACAATCAGAATGGATCAATGGGTTTAATGACGACTGGTCTCGTATTGACAGTGCCGTCCTTAACATATGTACAGTATGGGCCAAAGACTACAAGATACACGACATTATTTAAGTGCTTAGCAAATTCAACCACACTTTGACCAGAAGATCTATGGACTCATACCATAAGAGTGGAACAATTTCTTGGCCTGGAGTTAAACCAAAACATGAATCATAAAAATGATCTAACATGTTTTATCATTTGTCAACATCTTTCACCATCGTTCCTTCTTAAGTTAAAGGTCCGGTGACAGAAATTTAAAAGTAGGAATACTATAGAATATGAATCTAATTCAGATTTGATGCAAGAATAAATACTTTATGATGGCGTAAAAAACAGAAATGCATAGTGATTGAAGTTATAAAAACAGAGGATGGAACTCTTATAGCCCAAACTTACAACTACAATTTATTGCGATCGATACCTTAACATAGTTGAATCTGCCAAACACTTTAAATTATGCTGAAAAAACTTGACGCTAAGGTGTGTCACACCATTAACATCATGTACTGTGATTGAAGCAACTGCAAACTATACACTTTGTATCGCCAATTTCAATTGCTCTCATAACTAAAAAAATTGTAATGAAATTGTGAAATTCCCAAATTTGTAAATTCAACTCATTTCATGTATTAAAGTTGTTTTCAGTTGCACGTAAAACAATAACAAATGTTTATTAGACGATTTAAATTCGAAACGCAATTTTATTCTAAACGTAACAACGAAAAAATAAATAAAATTTTTTTATAAATACGGACATTATGACAAAGTCATACGATTTTTTTTCGGGAATTAAACTACAAACAATTAATTTTTAATTGTTGTACGGATCATAAAAAAATTCGTTATCTGATAAAAATAAATGTGAATTTAAAGTGTCAATAGAATCATTTGTTGGGAATTATTTAAGATTTTAGAAATTTTGGACGTTTATACATTATAATTCATTATACATTAAATATCGAAATAAGTTATTATGGATTAAAAATTAAAATCTTAATTTTGAATAAAAATCTATATTTTTAGAAATTTAAATAACGCACATTTGGGATATAATACGTTTGTACTAGTGTATTCAAAAATCGAAAACCGATTAACCAGTTTTTTTCATTTCAGAAAAACCTACAGGTTTCGAATTATTTCCATTTTCAAATTATTCGTCATGTCGTTTTTGTTTAATCGGTTAACCGATTTTTAATGGAAAACATTTTTAAGCATTTTAGTGAAATATTCATATTCGGCCATGTCCGGCAATATTTACAATTTTTCATTCCGTGTGTTACATGAGTAAGTACAATATGCATATTAGACATAATATTCTGAATCATTTCACATTTTAGTTTTTTTGGCATAAAACCGTATTCGAAACAGATTTTTATGAATATCCCATATTTCAAATAACTCGAAAACCGGTTATCTGAAAATGTTGTTTTTTTTGAATACATTAGTTTCTACAGATGTTTGTAACGAGCAGAAAAATAGTACTACCACCATTTTAAAATATATCGTTCGATTAAAATTTTTTACTAAGTCCATTTAACCATATCCGTCCGTCCGGCTGGCTTTCCACATAAAGTTTGTCCGCAAAGTACAGGACGCAGTTTTGAATATATTTTGAAAAAGGAAATTCAGTGTAGGTCCTATACAAATCTTCACCTGGAATAGGGTTTTTAGTCCATAAAATAATTAAATATAAAACGATTTCAACCAAAATTTGAGATAATAAATCGTATGGTATTCTGAAACGATGTGCAAAATTATACGAGTATCGGTTCAATATTCCTCATAGATCCAATACAACCACCCTTCCAAATATTACCTTGGAACTGATAAACTGCACATACATGGCAAAATAATATCAAAAATAAGTAAAAAAGGCAGAGAAGAAGAAAAAAGGTGTCTATTCATTATCTTGATAAAACTTGGCGTCAAAATAATAGCACCACCTGGTTCCAACTATAACAAAAAACCAAAAATAATTTTTTGACTTTACTAATTATTTTTAGCATTTTGTAGAATTTCTTTTGTTAGCAATAACGGTCGAATATTGCCTTCCCATTGAATTTGCTACATTCTGGTACCTTTCCAGGATAAAGGAGGTCTATGCCTGTTCTAAAGTGGTATTAACATTCTATTATTGGTCGGTGCGTATACAAATTATTGATTAAATTTACATCGGGAGACTAGGCAGGACATTTCATTACAGTGACTCCTTTATTGTGGAACCACTTCTTAGCTATTTTGTTTGTATGTTTCGGGTTTTTGTCTTGTTGCATGGCCCAAATCAGTGGCATTCCTTCAGATGCATACTTCGTCTTATATTTTTATATATCCATAATAAGGAAAATAAGTCCAACTATAACACTAGAACCGTCGTGTTTGAAAGTTTTTGTGGTAGATTTTTTATTATATTCTTTGCTAGGAAGTCTTCTAAAAATACAAATATTTAAGACTCAACGGTACACAGAATACTTCTCTCCGTTTTCCAAGTAAGTTTTAGCAAACTTGAATCTTTTTGAGACATGCGGAGGAGTTAAGAGGGGGACTTTTTTATGGTCTATGGACTTTCAAATTATATAATAAATAGAAATGGTGCTATTAGTTTGAGGGGTGCTAACCTGATATTTTGACTTTTCAATCAAAATTATTAAAATACACTTTTATGCATTTTCCCCGATAATATACTTTGAATAACGGAATTACAAAATTGTGGTTCAAAGTATTTATGAAAAAAAAAAACAAAAATCAGCAATGAAGATGTGACATATGAGTAGTGCTATTATTTCGACCGCTGCTGTATGTATATCTGTTTTAATTACAATAAATTAAAAAATTATATTATTTTAATTGTTATTACCTGACATTTATCTCTCGACTGTCTCGTTTAAATTGTCTTGTAAAGTGAAAAACATGTGGAAGATAAAATCAAAACAAAAAATAACTAAAATTACAAATAAAACTATAACGGAATACAAACATACATACGAACATGTAATTATATGTTAGAAGCATACATATACATATACAATTATATACATATATAAAAATGAATCTGTGTTTGTTTGTCCATTTGTTTATTTGGGACTTATAGACAGCTAAACTGCTGGTCCGAGTTTGCTGAAATTTTCATAGAACATGGGAATCGTTACCTGAAAGTAACATTGGCTATAAAAATGCGATAGGACCAGGGGGAATGGTATCCCCCTAAATATCTAAAGAAATATAATGGCGAGAATTTTCGTATTTAGTCCGAACTCCTTTAACAAGGAACTGTTTTACTAGACAGGATAGGATCAGAGGGAGAGGTAGCCTCCATACAATGAAAATGCCGATAATCGAATATCTAGAGAACTACTACACCGAGAATTTTCAAATTTGGTGCCAATAAATTATTCAAGTAAGTATTTTACTCTACAGAATGAAGTGCGCATAGGATCATGGGGAGAGTTTTCCACCATACAAAGAAAGTGTTGATTAACGAATATCTAAAAAACTATAACTGCAATAGTTCTCAAATTCGATCCCAATCACTTTCTCAAGAATTTGTTTTACTGATCAAAATATAGGGCGGGTGGCATCAAGGGGAAAGGTACTTTCATACAAAGCAAATATTAATTAATATATTTAAATTGGTTCCAATCACTTTCCCAGTTTTTTTATATTGGCCAAAATGAATGATGGATAGGACTAGGGGAAGGCTTACACCCACTTTATAAGGGCGACAAAGCTCACTGGGTCTTAGCTAGCTATTAGTGTTATAATAATTAGATGCATGCAAAATATTTTTTAAAAACTTAATTGTTCATGTTTTAAGTTTTAATCTAAATATTTAATAAAAACATTTTGGTTTAAATAACAAAAAAAAACTCATCTTTTATTAAATTCTATTTTTTTTATTTTACACTTTCAGCAACAAATGCAATAGTAAATGCGAGAACAATATTTAAACAATTGTATTGTAAATTGCGAATGAGTTAATAATGACTGGAAAGAAACCGGATAAAACCGGTCATTGTAGCTGCTCAACGGATCAACAATATGTGAATCCATCTTTTGAACAGGATAGTAACGTTGCTAGTGGCAATTGTAGTCTACCCGCCACATACAATTGTAGACGTCCTAGTTGTAATTTCGGTCATTCAGTAGATGGCGGAAGTGGAGGCGTCAATACAAAGGATTGTAATACAAACGATTGCAGCTGTTGTGCGATGCATAACAATACAAATAGTACAACACATCGCAAGGGACATAGGTATGTTGATATTTAATATTTGTACGATATTGTAGAAATAACTATTTGTGCAATTGAATCGTTTGGATTTAAGTAACAAAAAAAACAGACTTGCTTCGTCATCTAATAATAACATTGATTACCGTAATAGTTTAATTTAAAGATATAAGCCAGAAAATGTATTTGAAAGTTTGACAAATGAAATATGTGTCCAAATGCTAGATTATTCTTTAAAAAGAAAGAATAAATAATGCTGATGCGTGATACGCCCAATTAGTATACCCTGCACCACCACAATTGTTGAATTAATATACCCTCTCTTTGTCATTCTGCTTTTATATATTCTAGAATATATTCTGGAATCAAATCAAAATCTGAGTCCATTTAGCTATGTTCGTCTGTCTGTCGGTCCATCCGTCCGTTTGCCTCTCTGTTGTTGGCACACTTACATTCACAATAATTTACAGAACTCAATGAAATGTGGCCTGAGTATTTGTTACAGTCCTGAGAAGTTTCCTATTTAAAACGACCAAAATAATAAAAGATAGACCGACATCTGAGGCAACATAAATGTTCAAGGGAAGAACTTTCGCAGAATTGCCAATTATAAATCAACAAAATAGAATCGAATTTTGCCATAATATTAGGTTATATATACTTTATTACCATTCCAATAATGATTAAAATCGATTCAGCAAAAAATATATATCTAAAAATATAACTAATTTTATGACTCAATAAGTGTTGCTATTTAAGAAAAAAATTCCTTCAGCTCTTATATTTCCCGAAGTCACCTTAAATAACATAAATCTTTTAAATGCGTTTGTAGGAAGAAAATGTCTTAAATAAGTATTTTTTATAAAATTACAATTCATAAAATCAGGTACAACGGAGGTCGGTCCAAAGTTTTTTATGCCTACGCAGTGGCTTAATCCCACTTATTTCACTCTTACTTGTTTCACACATATAAACGTTCCTGCAAAATCCTTAAAACAATAAATATTAAAGATCTGTTTGGTTTGACTTGTCAATGTGAAAAAATTTATCAAAGTATTAAAGGTCTGTTTGGTTGACCAATCAGGGACAGCAAACCAAGTTTCCGATAGGAAACTTGGTTTGGGGTGTAAATATGTACTCATGATATCGAACATGTCAAAAGAAAGCCAATTAGATCACTTCAATTTTTTGATAGGTCTTGTAATTTTTATTTAAATGTTATATTTATAGAAGTTTATTTTTTATAGAAGTTTATTTTTCAATTGGTTTAATTGGGCTGTCAGACAACGGTTACCTTAATATATACATTTGCCGTAATTTTAGTTGAGTAATGCTTCCCATACCTCATTGCCATTCTATTTTAGTTGGGCTGAAATTGCTTTGTCTTCTTTTACTAAACCGTTGAATTACGCAAATCGTTGTACAAACTTTAATAATTTTCAAAAGTCGCTTTTTACGAATCGTACTTCACCGCTTGTAAATTCGCATTAGCGATACTCGTGATTATAGCTTAACAAGCTTGGTTCAATAGAGGCTTGCAAGAAAGTTATCGTCCTCTTATAAATTATTGTAATATAGTCTGATTTGCTCTACACCAATATCAAAACAGTAACCCTATATTTTAACGAGCAGTAGAGCGTATTGGGCTTTTGTGACACAAGGAAGATATTCCAAAATAACGAATGGTTCTATTTATTCCAACTGCTCGAAAGTGACAGAAACAACTGTGAAATCTCTCAAAATGTTGCATTAAAGAGTTCATAATTCTATATTTGTTAATAATTTACTGCTTGTGGTGGTGTAGGGTATTATGTGAAAACATTTCTTTTCTGTTATTTTTTCTAACCTCTGAAAAGTGATAAAATATATTAATTCGTAATCTTTTGAAAACTTTGAAATAAAAATTTCGACATTTTTTATATTTCATTAATATTTGATTTAATATTAAAGTAGTAAAACAAATAAGATTATATAATGGGTTAAGCCCGACTTTCTAATACTCTACCCCAAATCGTCTGAAAAAGGCAAAAAATTGTTGTTACGATCCTCATATAATTTGATTTTCCGATTTATTCTTAAGTTTACAATACAATAAAATCGTATGTGTGAGATTTTTGTCCTTAAAAGTGATATTTGGAAAAGAGTTTGTATGGGACCTATGAAAAATAATGAACGGACCCTCGCATATTTTCACATATCACTTTTAATATTATAAGACTTACTTTTTTAATTGCTTTCTATTTAGACCTTTTATGACCTGAAATATTGGATCGAACACAGTTATAATAACATCAAACAAATTTCATAGCGAAAAAATTTGAACATGTAGACCGTTCGCAACGTTTGTTTGGACAGGCAGACAAAAGGACGGACATCGTAAAATCGGCTCAGGAAATGATTCTGAGTCTAACAGTATACTTAAAGGTGACTGTAACACCATTTTATCTTCATGTAAAAAACATTAGCCCGAACGCATAATACCCCAACCACCTTCGGTGGTGTAGGGCATACAAAGTTGGCATGTAAATACGTTTTCAACTTTATACTTAAATCAATAGAATATTTTAATTTACAAGTACTTTTTCGGTCAGCGAAAAAAAACAAACAAACTTACGAATAAAAATAATAATTCTATTTAGTTCCAAACACATACCGTCAGTATTATGAACGTGTCAGGATAAACATGCCAACAAGCAAGTAAAACCATAAAAATATTTACCTTCTCATCCTTCGCCACCACTAACGACTCCCGCTATTCTATATACCAGGAACTAGTTACAAACACTATGTAGTTGGTTTAGTGGTTTAGTTGATTATTGGAAAAGTTGAAACGAAAATGTATAAAAGTGTATGAGAATTATATTTTGGGTTTATGCCATTTTTAATTTCAATATTTCGTGTTTTTATTTTATGTTTTTTTCTGTTTTCTGTTTTCAGTTTTCTATTTTTTTTTTAATTTTTCCTTTTGTCAAAAGTATTTAAAAGCTCCAAAGTGCCCCTTTTATTTTTTTTTTTTCACTTTTTAAGGATATTTTTTTACAAGGGTTGTAATTGTGGAACAACAAAGGAAAAAAGAGTCATAAATTAAAAAACGATTTATTTCCTTGTTTCAGTAAGATTGAGGAGAAAAGATGTAAGAAAACGTTTGTTGTACGCATTTCTTTCTCTTAATTAAATTTCCACGAGGGTTGGAATGAAAGTGTTGGATGAACGTTGTTAAGAGTGTGAAGGATTGGTGACCATTTACAAAAAGAAACGGATGTAGTTACGTAAGTTTTATTAAAACACATTTGGAGTATCGTAATCTTTTGTCAATGTCTTATTTAAAAGGATATTTTTTTGATAATGAGGATAAAAATGAGGATCCATTAAAATGGAAAACTTCAACTAATTCGTTTCGTAATTTGTTGTAGTGTGTTTATTTGTGGTTCATAAAAGACACACATTTTTAAAACCCGTTAAGCAGAATCGGTGATTCTATTTAAAAGTGCCAACTTGTCTACACAGACAATATACGAGAGTAAACAAAACATGTGTCAAGTGACGCTCTTCAAAAAGGATCATTAAAACTTTTAATTCAAGTATTATTCGATTTTTTATCAATTTCCTCTTATTGATACAAGGATCAAAAAGTTTCTGACAGGAGCGCTGCTAAAAAGTTAAAGGCCAAAAACAAAAGTCAAGTTTTTTAGAAAAATATTGTTGCTGCAAATATTGTTGCGTATGTTCTGACAGATTTTTCTCAACATCCTAGTCAAAAATTATATGTTGCTGATGCTCGACGGGATGCTGAGGGAAAGCAGTCAATATATCCTAAAAAGCTCTTGGTATGGCAAGCAATATGTAGTTGCGTCAAGACAAGTTAATCATTTGTTACATCGGGCTCTATAAATACCATAATTGATATCAGGAAATGTTAACAAAATAGGCTGCTTCTATTCATAAGACTTCATTATGTGGTATTTGTAACAAGAGGCAAATACTACAAACTGTCTGTTGCTAAGGATAGTGGAGATTTTTGAAAGATTTTTGAAGAGCATAAAGGTCAAAAATGACAGAAACACTATATCTTCTTAAGAACCGTCATTAAATGATTACCAACGAAAACCTAGAGAATCTTAAATTTATTAGGAATTCACTCTATTAATCTCTACGTAGCACATGTTCTGTTTCTACTTTTATTTAATATATATAGAGTTAATAACAGACTTTGATAACTAGCGAACGGTTTAAATTTTTTAATGCCATTAAGACAAAAAGCATGCATAAGCACAGCATTCAAGTATCTGTTAATTCTACTATAGGGGGACGATATATGTATATATAGCATCCTGCAGAAGGTACGGAAATCAGTCTGCCTCTTTAAATCGGTTTGGAAATGACCCTTTTAATCTTCACGTAGAAAAAATGCGATTTTAAATGCGAAATGAATTCAATCGTAATATGAAAAGTGGCAAGTAGTCTTCAAGCAGTGTCTTCCCAAGGTCCAACGTGAATTACTTTCTCATCTTAGAGCAAAACTATACTCAGTGTTATATTCACTGTTTTTCCTACCTTTTGAAGAAACCGTCGTTATGTTAAGAACATTTTTGAATCTCTTCGTAATTGTTTTTCGAGACCAGTGGTGCGCATCCACACAGCTATACCTTGCCATAGTAAGAGTGAATTAATAAAACATTTCATTGAATAAATGCTCGCTCTGTTGATGAGAGAGCTGCAGTCGTTTATACTGCACATGTGAAGTAGTCTAATCTCGCAAATCAGAAAATCTGTTTTCTTGAACACAATTAGTATTAAATTGTAGAACTTTAAAGTTCTGTGACATATTGTCGAGCCTGGCAAAAAATACATTACTAAAATTCTTCTTCTAAGTCCTCTGCAAAAAACCATTTTCATTTTATTTTAGATTTTTGTCTAATTCTTTGTTATACGTTTTTCTTCAATATTTCCCGAAAACTGTGATATAAATTATGAAAACTTTTGTATGAAGTTTGGTTTCAATTTCCTTAGACTCTTCCCGGATTTACAAAATTAAAAGATTGCTTCGCACTTTTTCGGTCACATTCGGTTATTTTTCGGGTGATTAAATATATATTCTAGATATGTTATTCATAATATTCATAGGCGACATTTTTATAAAGTACTTTCACCTTTAACATCTTATCATCTCTAAATTCTATTTATTTTAAATTTTTTCATGTTTTTTGTTCCAGACGTCAAGAGTCAATGTATCAGATGACTGGCCTCTATTCAGAAACAAATAGTGGAGACGATAGCAGCATTGATTTGGCTGAAGATCATATTGGTGGCACTACAAATGCTATAGGTAGTACGGCAACAACGACGACAACGTCTTCAATGTTACCATCGACAAATTCTACAGTGTATGCAAATAATGCCCGCAATTTACAAGCTAAAACGTCCTCCTGCTCTGATACTGTTATCAAGTGTCACAGTCGCCAATCGTCGGCTGTACTTGGTAATACACAGCATAATCATAATAATTTGCATGGTGGCCAACACAATGCAGCAAACAATAACCCTACATGTGGCCTTAATGATGATGATGATGATTTGCGTTCACAAGACTGTGGTATATTGGGATGTCGGCCAGGGAGTATACAAAAATTTGCCCGCATAAAAATATTCGTTTTATTATTATCAATGTTGGTCATGCTACAGCAGGCCTTGAGTTCGGGTTATATTAATTCGGTGATAACAACCATAGAGAAACGTTTTGAAATACCCTCCAGTTATTCGGGTCTTATAGCGTCCAGTTATGAAATTGGTAATGTAATAACTGTTATATTTGTCAGTTATTTGGGTAGTCGACGTCATATACCAGTTTGGATAGGAATTGGTGAGTGGCTAATAACGAACTGTTAGTTGTTTAAATTTATTATATAATTTATATTATATTTTGTTAATAGGTGCCGTTATAATGGGCATTGGTTCATTGGTATTTATGGTACCACATTTTACAAGTGAACCAAATCCTGGTGTATCCATTGCAAATGAAACTAGTGACAATATATGCCGTAGTGCTTTAGTGCGTAATCAAGATATGGATTTGGGTAGACTATCAAGTGGTCTATCAAATCCTCCCTTGGCACCTCACACTTTACGCGAGGATAATTGTCTTGAAGGCAAACTATCCACATTTGGCCCAGTGTTACTATTTGTCATAGCCCAATTGTTGTTGGGTTGTGGTGGCAGTCCTTTATTTACTTTAGGCACGACATATGTTGATGACCATGTCAAAACGGAAAGTTCTTCCATGTATATTGGTTGCATGTATAGTATGGCGGCTTTTGGTCCTGTTGTTGGTTTTCTATTGGGTGCATATTTATTATCGTTTCACATGGATTCGCTTTCCTCATCTATAATTTCCATTGGTGAGTAATTTAATCGATACTAAAAATTGAAAAAAGAAAACATGTAAATTGTGTGTAACGAAAATAATAATTTGTGGTAATTACAGATCCGGGAGATCGTCGTTGGGTGGGAATGTGGTGGGGTGGCTTTTTATTATGTGGAATTTTATTGCTAATTGTTGCAATACCCTTCTTCTCATTTCCCAAGGTAAATATTAACCGAAAATTATAATAAATTTTATTTAATCGCTATTTCACATGACTGTGTAAGATGCGCCTCGATTAAAACTGAAAAATAATCTTTGAAATTTGAAAATAATAATAATAATAATAATAATAATAATAATAATAATAATAATAATAAATAGGTACTAACACATGAAAAGAAGAAAATTCGCAAAGCTTCTGTGGTGATACAACCAGCTGTACCCAATAATTCCAATAGTTTGCCACGTAATACCGATGAAATGGGTAAAATTAAAAAGGAAATTGTCTCTGTAGCTACCAAGGAGGAACCGGAAAAACCTAAAGTAGATACCGGCTATGGAAAGGATATAAAAGGTAAGTTTTACCTCTTTTTAAGTAACACAATATATAATCCTTTTTCTACTTAACAGATATACCACAATCAATGCTGCGACTTGTCACAAATCCGATTTATATTGTAACATGTCTGGGAGCCTGTATGGAACTAATGATTGTTTCGGGGTTTGTGGTATTTTTACCCAAATATTTGGAAACCCAATTTAGTCTGGGCAAAAGTCAGGCTAGTGTTTTTACCGGATCCATTGCTATACCGGGAGCTTGTATTGGTATCTTTGTGGGCGGCTGTATACTTAAACGGTTTCAACTGAAACCCAAAGGAGCAGTGACATTTGTATTAATTTCGAATGTCATTTGTTTGTGTCTTTTTGCTATGCTGTTCTTTCTGGGCTGTGACAATTTGAAAATGGCTGGTACGACCATTCCCTACTATAATAATACCAAACCAGGATCCTTAGAACCGTTTCAAGTAAATTTAACAGCTGCCTGTAATTTTGGTTGCGAATGTTTGACAAGCGATGTGGAACCAGTTTGTGGAAATAATGGCCTTACATATTTCAGTCCTTGTCATGCTGGTTGTACGGCATTTTCGTCTAGTTCCAATTACACTAACTGTGCATGTAAGTATTGAAATATAAATAAATTTGAATTGAAATAAATGAATTTTTATTTGCATACATTTAGGTGTTCATGCTAATATCTCTAATAGCATTTATTTGGGCGCTGGTGGTAGTCAAGCTCAAGCCCTTAATGCAAATGAAAATTTCGATGAAGTTACTGTAGTTCCTGTTGCCACTGCCGGTCCTTGTGCCAATCCCTGCCGCAATATTTATCCATTCCTTATATTGCTCTTCTTTATGACCTTTATTGTGGCTGCCACCCAAATGCCTTTGCTTATGATTGTCCTACGTTCGGTATCCGAAGAAGAACGTTCATTCGCTTTAGGGATGCAATTTGTTATATTCCGTCTTTTTGGTTACATACCAGCTCCCATACTTTTTGGTAATCTCATCGATTCAACATGTTTATTGTGGAAATCTTCATGCGGCCAGAAAGGAGGACGTTGTTTAATTTACGATATTGAGAAATTCCGTTATAAGTAAGTGCTCCTTTGTTAGCAATAAAATGTTAATTTACTTTTAACATTTAATTTCAGGTACGTTGGTCTTTGTGCTTCAGTTAAAATAATTGCATTGGCCATATTTATGGTAGACTGGTGGTTGGTTAGACGTCGTAAACAATTGGATAAAATGAAACCATTAAATGCTGCTGATCCTATAATTGGTTCCATAATAAGTTTAGATAAACGTAAGTATTTGAAATTAAAGAAATCCGAATTATATATACTCTTTGGGTTAACGCTTTTATTTAACGCAAATTAGAGCTAAAGTAGTTTAGTCATGCCTCAATTTGTTTTCCCCTGTATACGCTGGGTATTTTGTTCGACTGTTCTCTTGCGAGTTCGAATGCATAGAATTCTATTGAAGGTTTAAGACTATTTTCAGAGTGTCTGACGGATTCAACGTTATTTAAAATATTTGTTGTTCCTTCGGCAATCGTAACATATTTCATTTATTCGTAAAGTCTTTATACCAAAAAGTTACCACATGGCTCTCCCGTAATAAACTAAGACTATTCTAAAACTTCGTACAACGACACTATGAAGAGCTGGTTACAGAACACCCGTTAGACTCCTACCCCAATCCTACCTATCAATTAGCCACGTTATAGTCTGCAAGAGTAATTACATTATATGCTCTTTATATAGGGTGTATGTACATTCTAAGAAAAATGGGAAAAAAATAATCTGTGCTATTCTAAGGATTGATTCACAATTGAATCATTCGGAATTAACATAGGCCTTCATAAATCCATAGAACTCTAAGCCGGCATTAGATTTTAATAAATTTTTTTAAATTTTCAGTTTTTGAAGAAAAATTGTCCGGCCACGACAATAATCCCAACTATGATGATGGTGAATTGGCTTTGAAATCTGATAATTATCGTCATTCTCGTAATAATTCCCGTACTGTACAACTAGAATATGGGTAAGTTCTAATCGCATTCCATTTTTTTTTTCAAAATTAATAACTCCAAATTTAATTTAAGCTACGATAAATGCAACAATGCTATGATGGCCAACAGTCAAGCTGTTCCTCAAACGAAATCGAAAAAACATTTCCGAAGTGCATCGTGTGATGTCAAAATGATACGTAGCTTTGCCAAGGATCATAATACAAATCCATCCTTGGATGTTTGTGATACTTCAAAATTCAAGAATTTGAAAAAACTTCATACACATTCCCGCAACAATTCAAGTGACCTTAATACAGAATTCCGGCATAAATTGGTAGCTCATTCCAATTCCTGTTCAAGAGATGATCCCAATTTCAGTATACGCTTTATACAAAATCAACTCAAACCCCAAGAGGATGAGGAAGATGAAGATGAATTGACTACAGGTTGTGGTCATTTTGTACGCAAACATTCACGTAATCATTCATATGATCAAATCTATATGCCCAATAATATACGTTTTGATCCAGAATTCTTCCGTGGTCACAATAACCACCATCACAATAATCATAATCTTTTACACTGTAACAATAAGAAAAATGTTAATTTGCTCAAAAATGTAGTGGAAAATAAATTGAAAAATTCAAATGAAACAAATGATTCTGGATCACGTGGTCATTCACGCAACAATTCAAAGGACTTGAATATTAAGGTTTCACAAACAACAAATACTAATAATGCCAGCGGCAGCAATACTGGCCCTACTAATAGTGCTTTAATAGCTGAATCGGCTTTAAGTATATTAAGACATCGCCGTACAAATTCGAAAGACTTAAATCATATTGCTAATTCTAGCACAAGTGATCATCCTATAGCTACCGGTGTTATAGCCGGTGTTGGCACAGGAGCCCTAAGTAATAACAATAAAAAACATTCGCGCAATTCTTCGCATCAGAAAATTCAAATAGACGATGATCGTAGTGGTTTGATAGATAATGATAACAACGAACACGATGATGATGATGATGACGATGATGAAATATTGGATCAACAACAAGAAATTATTAATATCTAAAGAAGATTTTAAAATGATTTCAATATATTTTTAATTTTTATTTTCCTCTAAATTCAAATGTGCAATACATTCCCATTCAATATTTTATGATTATTTCCGTTTCCGTTCTATTTCGTTTCTTTTAATGTGTATTCGAATATAGAAAAATAGAATTGTATTATTTTAATCGTATTTAGATGCAGAAAAATGTATGTATTAAAAATGATGGCGACTTCAGAAACTATTAATCTCAGTTTTTTTTTTCATAATCAAATTAGTTCTTTAAAAATGTTATCAATGTCATTATAAATTTCAATTTATTTAGATTTATTTCAAAATTTAATTTTTAATTTTGGTTATTGATTTAAACAAATAAATCTTATATGTTACGGAGAGTCTTAAAAATAACGCTTATTTGCTGCACGACCGTCATAACTCCGATGACGAAGGCTTTGACTAAATGTCAGTTATTTGAATTAACTTTTCAGTATTTAGAAATATATATAATGTAATGAAATATATTTCATATATATATCAGTTGGAACCATTCCACCAAAAATTAAAAAGAAAAAAAAAAGAGAACTTTTTCTTTGGATATGTAAAAATGAGGACTTTGAAAGGGAAAGTAGTTTCATTTTCTTAGTGTTATATACCACAATAATGTCGAAATGTGTTCCAATTTTTATCATTATTGAGATTTTTATAATTTATTGTGATTTCAGAGTAAACGAAACAGATTTGTGTGAATTTTATCATAATTGTTACATAATAAACGTTTACAACAAAAAACTTTCTGATACGTTTTTTCACCTTAATAAAGCCAACATTGCTATATATATTCTATACTGTGTATCACTGAAAAAATATATTAAAATATTATAACTGAAAATAAATTATGATTCATTCATCGGTTGTTGTGTAGTTCATACTACACTATTCAAGTTTTAGTTCATGAATCCCTGGAAATATGTTTCTGCAGAAAATACGTTTGCTGAAAAAATGATATTTTGAGTTATTACTATCTTACAGCAAATGAGCAGTATGTCATATATTTTAAAATAGTTTCATTCAATGTAGTCTCTAGTTTTGCTAATATGAGCAAATTATTTGAGTTTAAATGATATTTACCAAAAGAATGAATATCACTTGTTACATGATGTTTTAAATACTTTTATTTAATATTTTTAATTCGAAATATTTTAGATTCGAACATTTAGCATCTCTTCAAATAGTTCTATTATTTTGTACTTAATTTTAAAGAAGTATTCTTCCTTCATTTCAAAAATTATTTTTATGTTGATCTTTTCTTTAGAAAAAAAATCATGTTGACCAAGTCAACTCTACACATTCAACTAGGATTTTAGACCGATAATTATTTTTCTGAATGTGTACGAGAGCAGCGAGAGAATGTGTGAAAAATATAATAAACAATAATTATGATATAATTAATACACAATAATTAAGTCTAGCAATTATATAAACAATAACTTATAATGCAGAAATGAAAATAATATTTAGTTTTATTTAATTAGATATTAAGTAGATGGATACTGTCTGTATGTGTGTGATATGAATGAAACTGAAGCAAATTAAACTAAACAAATAAATATATGAAAAATCAAGAAGAAAACAATATTTAAATTCTTAAATTTTATATTAAAAAATAAAAGATGGAAAAAAGATTCTTCATGTTAAAAAAAAACTATTTAAATTTTTAGAAAATTAAATTTAAACGTAATTTTACACCCAAAATTATTTATAGAAAACAATAAAGTAATAATTAAATAATTATTACAATAAACAGATATGTAGGTATATGTATTAATTAATGTACGTTCTAAAACGTTCATTTCATTTAAGTAGTAAATATTACACTTAATTAAAAAACACTAACTAAAAATATACAAAAAATAGAAATGAAAATTAAAATTAAAAATAATAATAATAATAATAATAATAATAATAATAATAATAATAATTATAATTATAATAATAATAATAATAATTATAATAATAATAATAATAATAATAATAATAATAATAATAATAATAATAATAATAATAATAATAATAATAATGAAAACTTCAGAAATGTTTCATTTTCCCAGCTAAAACGAAAATTTAAAAAATTTAAAAAAAAGTAAAAATAATAAAGATACAAAGAAAAATTATTTCCAGAAGAATACAAAAAGAAAATATCGTTTTTGGTATAACAATTAAAAATTTATGAAAATATCAATAAAATAATTAACCAAAATAATTAAAATAAAATTTATTAAAATAATTAAGAATAAATTCTGAAAAAAATAATAACAATTGTCAATGAAAAGAGTGCTGTGAACAGATATCTGAGTAAAATCAGTTTAACCAGTAGAAAAAAAAACAAATACATAATTACATAAATTATAATAATAACAATAACTAAAAAATTATAATAATTAATAATTTAAATCAATAAATAAATAAATAAACTGATTTTATTAAAATAAATTTTAAAAATTAAAAATAAAAATAATAAAATTCAATATCAACCTGATTTTTAACCATGTAAAAGATGATTATTTCAATCGATCGTCTGAAATGATTAACATACATATTTTATTTGTTGTTTTTTAATTTCAAAATTATTGAAAAACAATTTTAAAAACTAGAAAGTTATAAACAACAAAGATGAAAATAAAATATTTTAACATTTTTTTTAAATAAAAAAGAGAATTTAAATTTTACATAAGATGAATATTTTGTAATTAGTTGAAAATTATGCCTTAATTATAATTAATTTATAGAAATTACAAGAATAAAAGAAAAATAAATTATTTTAAGCAAAAATATTAGCCAAAAAAAAATACAGAAAAGTGTTTTATTTAAAAGGAAAACATTTTTAGAAACCCCATAAAGTATAAAAATCTGATTCGATATGACACAAAATCATGTTATTTCCAATAATCAATATTGCTGGAATTCAAATTTAAACCAAATGTATTTCCAATATCATTTCAAATATTGAAAATAACTTGTATTAAACTTTTATTCAATAGCATTTTCTGTTCAAAAGCAAATATCAAGTTTTGTCTATTTTGTTTTAAATTATGAATATTTTTCATAAATATTTCATTTGTAAACAGTATATTTAGTGTAAATTATGTTCAATTTTAGTAAAATTTTCAATGCTTGGAATTTTTGAACTTTCAGTGCGTTAGAGGATGAGTTATATAATATCAAAGCAGATTGAATAGCTGAAATCAGTAGAACAGATGACTATTTAACAGCCATTTGTAGATGTCAGATGTCTAGGTTTTCTTTGTGTTGAAAAAAGTCGTTTGAATCAAGAATGTCCATACACCAATTTTTTAATTTCCTGCAAAAATTTCAGAGTATTCGTGGCCCATCCGAAATTTTGTTATTAACACTCAAAAAGTTATGTGAATAAAACCAACATAAAAACTCTTATAAAACAAATAAAATTTATTTTTACAAAGTTTTTACAACTTACATTTTCATTTAAAACAAAGTTGATTTTTCATTTAATTATTTCAGTCGAAATAAAAGTTGTTTTCATTTATTTTAAGCATTTACCAGAGTATGGAAAAACTCGGAGCAAAATCTTTATTTTCAAAGTACCTTTTTTTACTCTTCTTTGAGGAGATTAAAAAAATTAAACTCTTTTTTTCGATTAAAATTTGAATCTTTATTTTTTCGATTTTGTTCTGTGCAAAGTCGGAAAAGTGAATTAAAACCGTATCTTGGTATTTCAAAATAACCTACAAATGTATACCGAGTTTTTACCTTAATCTACATGTATTGGGTCTCATAAGTATCTTATTGTGTTTTCATCATGGATTAGAATATAATAGTCTGTCGGAAAATATTTATAGTCAATATATGTTTAGCATATTAAATATGTTCCAATTTCTATGCTGTGACTTTTGAATCAACAGATATTTTGCAAAAATCCTGGTTTGATTGACACTTGGAACCACAACTCTGAAAATTAAAACGCCTTAATTTGAAATGTTTTTTTTTTAATTTTACCAAAAACTATTTATGAGCCACATTTCGTGAGATTTTGTAATATTAGTTATAGAGATATGCGATATTAACTTTTTCATTTAATTTCAAGTATGTCAAGTTTGATTTAACTTCTTTTTCTGTGTGAATGAGAAATAATAGGCCTCTTATAATTTGGCACATCGGTTTAGAATGTCGTCAGTCTTATTCGTGCAAAAAAATTAATAGAACAATTTATAACGAATTTGCTGGAAAATGCTCTCTCTCTTTTATGGATAAAAATGCATATTCGAGCAAGATTCTGCTGCATTATTGGACTGCCCGGCTTGCAGTTCGGACTTAAATTTATGGGAACACATGACCCGAAAATTTAATCCAAATAATGCTCAAAACGAACGCATAATAACTATAACAGTGCTAAAACTAAAATCAAGCAAATTTGGAAAGAAATTATTCCGATTTTCTTAAGAAATCAGTGGAATCAATGATCCAATGATCATCCACTTATTATTAATTATTTTTTCTCTAAACTCACTTATGTTTATTTCTAGGCTCTATAGCATTTATCGAGAATGATAAACTTAAATTAAAAAAAGTATATGAAATTTAATTCAAATATAGTTTTTAGTTAACAATATTTGTTTAATTTTATCTCATTTTAAAAGAAAAACAAGTAAAATTTGTAGTCAATCAAGCCCGACTGTTTTATACCCTACACCATATTGTTGATAGCTATCAAAAATTAATTTTCAACCCTCGTATAAATATATTACTAACTTGTCCTTAAGTGTGTAATATATTATGGTACTAAAATACATGTATGATTTGTCCACTTTTAATGGACTTCTTCTAGGGGGATAGTATGGGAGCTAGATGAAATTATATACCGACCCTCGAAAATTTCATACATCGAATTTTTCTTATATTAATCTTAATTTGACCAATTCTTAGCACAGTACTTGCGTATATATGAAATTTAAGACCTTCAAAGTGTTATTTTTAAAGGGAATTATATGGGACTATTAGAAACAATGGACCGATCATCGTATCATTTGGCACATCATTTTATAATATTATTAGATTTATTTATTATTTATTTTATTTCGTTAAAATTGCTTTATATTCAGGACTTTTATGACCTTAAAACCCCACTCCGGGAGTAACATTTGCATGGTGAAGTAATGGATCATCATCACCTATTTCAATAAGTATCGTCCTTGGGCCAAAATAATGACACATGCTAAGTTTCATGGAGGTATGTCAAAAAGTGATTCTGAGTCGAACGGTATACTTAAAAGTGGTGGTAGCAATATTTCTTCTGTACGTTACAAACTTAAGCACAAACGCATTACCCAACCACCTATGGGATTTGTGTATAAAAAGTTATGTGTGTTTGTAGTTCGTACTCCTCGATCCAATTCTTTCCACAAGTGCTCGATGGGAATTAGGTGTGAATACTATGGAGAATGAGGCCATGTTTATATCTCGAGCTGAATGTTTTGAATCAATATCATACTTAAGTGTGAATGATGATGGTAAATTTAACTTATCTGTACTCTTCCTTAAATATCCCTTTAAAATATTGATATAATAAGTTCTCCATTCCCAATAACAGTCATGCAGCTCCAGACAATTACTGCTCTGCCGCCATATTTTGCTGATGTAGTAAATTTTTTTAATATTACTTTGCATAATATTCTTATTCCGATTCGAACTGTAACAATCCCCAAACAGTTTTCCTTATCTTAACTTCACTTAACATCCACTGTGTTTCGCACTTTCAAAATTAGTTTTGCTATAAAACAATTTTTTATTGTCCGAATAGTAAAAGGACTAAAATTCTCAAATCTCTGAAAAGAGTTGCCTTTGTTATGCAGACGTCCAAAATCTTCTTACTTAAATTATAGGATTCATTGCATTTGCCTTTACTGTTATTATAAATAATTCTTTATTCACCACAATGGTTCAGGTCTTTGCTAAGTTTTATTAATGTGGTGTAAAAGTTAAATCACCTGTGAGTCATTTTAACTAAAATTTGTTTACTTTTTTCAAACAATTTCTTATCAAATAAAATTATATATTTTTTATTGACAAAAGAGAAGACAAAAATTGAGTTTATTGAGTTCATTCGTTATTTGATAAATAAAAATATAAATATTTTCCACCTGAATTTACACTTCGAAAGAACAATTTTCTAAAAGAAATTTTCTAAATTAATTAAATTTCATTAAAATATGGATAGAACATCAACAAACTTGGATTTTTTAAAAGCTCAGCTAGAAGTTGGTAATGGAAAATATAGGATTTTTTTAAATTTTTTAATAAATAATTCGTTATTCCTAATAATATTTAGCAAATGCCCAAAATGTGCGTTTGAGTCGAGAGAATGCGGCTTTACGTCAAGAATTGCAAAATTTAAAAGATGAAGAACATTCCAAATCCTCGGTTCACATTGAGGCAAAATTAAAAGCTTTTAAATTTGAGGAAGAACGTGATCGTATGTATGAGAAATTGGAAAATATTAAGCGGAAATATAATCAATTGCACGAAGCCTACTTGCAAAAGGTTAAACGCTGTAAAGCTTTGGAAGATGTATTTAATCGTCAAAAGACACTCAATGGCCTGGTCATGAAATCCGCTGTAGATCAGAGGCAAAAAGGTAAAAGTTCGCAAATTGAATTTCTTTAGACCAATGTGTCAATAAGATGTGAAAAGGTAAAAACTTATATTAGGAGAAGGTGTTATAAAATTTTGGCTCAAATAGTCCAAATGAGCTTTTGGTAAAAAATTATGCGGTTAATTTTAATAAGTCTAGTTTATATACCAACATATAAACAATATTATCGATTAAAAATAATTCAATTATTAAACTTTTTTTAAATATTAAATTACAGTACTAACAAGTAAGTTATAGTTGGCCAAGTCCGACTAGGTTATATCCTATACCACATACTGGACTATTAATTGTCAATACAAGAAATTATAAGGGAGGTTATTTATTTTCTGATTTGAGATATAATTATATATGGATCAAACCTGCAGAAATTCGAAGCATCGATTTCTTATTATTCATACTTTAATTGATCCATGAACTGGGTGTGATATGGTAAGTTAGTAAGTTTGGACCGGTTTGCAGTATTATTATGCTCCTATTCCGGCACGATGATTCTATGGAAGCTATATAAAATAATGAACTGATTTTATCCAATTTTAATCAGGTTTTTTCTTGATATAAAAATACTACTGAAGATATCTTCAAAGCTGTCACTTGTGCTTTCATGTAAAGATTATATGGACAACCAATTGGTCGGACCTACGGACGTCGTCAAATGAAATCGAAAAGTGATACTGAGTCGATCGGTAGACTCAAAAGTGGCGAAGCAAAATAACTATATACAAAAGCTTTAAATTTACTACCTTCACTTTCATAATCTTTCTGTAGACATCCAGCCCATTGTCGGACATCGTTAAATCAGGAAGTGGGATATTATGATTTAACAATGTCGGTCCCTCCGTTCGCTGGCTGTCCATGTAAACTTCGTTAACAAATGCAGGAGTTTAGGCACAAGGAATATAAACCCGAATGGGATCCTAAGGTTCTCAATATAAAGAGTTTTTAACGAAATTCGGCAAAAAAAATTGGTCCAATTTTTATCATAGGTCCGAAGCACCCCTTTCCGAATATCACTTCGTATTACACATAAATATTAGTGCCCTTATAATGTAATAAGAAAAGCTAATTATGCGAGGTACGTTCATGGATGCCATTTATAACTAACAATGTGGTGTAGGGTATTACGTAGACGGGCTTGACCTACTACAACAATCCTACTTGTTTAGTTCAATTCAGTACGTTTCCAACATCTTTAGAAACACGTAATACCAGCCTATAGATGAGTAGGGTATCCAAATATTTTCTTAAATCCATTTAAAAAAAATATATTTCGATCCATCAAAACCAAAGTCAATTTTTATTGTTAAATTTAATAAAAAAATCCTTAAATCCTTTAATAATAATTTCAAAAACTTGATCCTTGATTTACATAGAACAAGAATTGGCACTTAATAGACGTCAGTCTAATAATGCTGAAAAACAAAGTGTAGAGATCTTACAGGCTCAAGTGGTGAAATTACAAGCTGCGTTGGATGAGGCTTATGATATAATCGATGAACTTGAATTTGAATTGGAAAGTGTAAGTTGCCCCATTTTCTAAAAAGTAACAAGTTTATTTTAGTAAAAAATAAATAAATAATAACGACTTTTACATAATTGTTTAGGTTGATTTTCTTGAAGTGGAAAATCAAAGATTGCAAAACGAGTTGGAGACATACAAAAAGGAAAAACTTAAACTGAAAAGAGCCATCAACCGTAATAATCCTATGGAATATGTGCGAACAGAAACAAGTGAAACAATAAACGAAAATTTGGATGAACTACCTGAATATAGATCAAATGATGATCAAATATCTAGACATATGACTGATTCAAATGCATCCTCCCTAGCGGACTCTATAGTAGGTGATTTAGATCCTGAGACAATAGAAAGAGCAGCTTTGACAGAAAGTGTAAGTATTCATATAACTTGATTATTTTGTTTCTTTCAATAAACTTCAAATAATTTATCATTTCAGTTAATTAAAACGGCTGAAAGTGAAAGTAATTGTCTAAGACGAGAACTGCTAAGATCACGGTTGAGAAACGCTTTAAGACCTGCCATTAGACCAACAAGTAGTGATGTCTAATGTTCATATTTTTTGTAGAAAATAAATTAAATAACATTTGAAATTCTTATTTATATCACAATTTTAAAAATACGATAAAAATTTTATTGCTGAAATGTAATAACTTTTCTCCATTTTCTTTTGTTTAGTCAACATTTTGATAAGTAAATTATTATTCAGCATTTAATATTTAACCTGAAATTATTTTTATTATCAACATGCAATTAGCCTGATTTCAATAATTCTTTAGGTAATTGGGTTGAAAATTGATACACTGTTCTAATTATAATAAAGTTTTTTCTTTTAATTGACAAAAAATGTGTTTAATATTAAAAATGGTTGAAAAACTTAACAGTGCCCACCAAAATATTATGCACACTTATGATATTTGACATTATAATTATTTAATGTTCTTAGAGAAAAAGAACAAGAATTAGCTGAAAATTTGAAAGTTTCATTTCATTTCGTGGAAAAAAATTCTAAAACATTCTGTAGACAAATGACAATTAAAAAAGTTAATCAGTTTATTATTCTGTAGATATTTTACTTTACTTTAAAAACAATAAAATCCATTCCCCTATACAGTTGCGGTCAAAATAATAGCACCACATACATACATCTTCTTAAATGGATCATACAAGCCATTTGAATAAAAAGTCTCATATTAGGAATTTTAATAAAATTAATATTAAGTTAAAAAGTTAGTGAAGAAGAAAAATAATCTATGTCTATTTCTTATCTTTATTTAAAGTATTTATTTCCAGAAGTATTGAAAAAACTTAAAAAAGAGAATATACTTTGACGTTAAATAACGTATTTGTTGTTGTTAGAAATTCATATTTCCTGTCGAACGGAAACGGCAATGCGTCTAAGTGTAAAAGAAATTAAAAAAAAACTTCGCTCTCACTAATATTTCTATCTAAATTCGTGCTAATCATGATACAATAAAACAAGGTACTCTTGTCAGCTCAGATGATTTTTTACCTTTTTTATTTTTTCTATTCTCTGTCTCCCTTATATTGCAGACAGGGCTGGAGGTAGTAGATTAAATTTGCAGTTTCCACAAATGTTGTAAATGTTAACTGCCACTAATTGCTTTAAAATGAAGAAATGATATGTTTTCTTCAACTGAACTGAAAAGTAGATGATAAAAATCAATGTGAAATGAAAGAAAATATTTATAATCTTAGCGATTATTTGCAATGAAACATGTTTTTCAAAATTAAAGTCGTCTTATCTCAAGAACATTATACGTTTTTTGTGGCAAATACAAATTAGTTAATGAATGTGATAAGGAGTGAGATCGAAAAATGAAATTCTACACTTTTATTTTTAATATTTTATTCGATAGAAATTATTATTAAAATTACCAAAAAAAATTGTTTTAGTCACAAATGATGAATTTTGAACCTTTTTCAGAGATCCTTGCATTAACGTTTTTATAATGGACACATAATTAAGTCTTATGAATGGAAGCAGCTTTTTTCGAACATTAATTGATGTAAATTTCAGTATTTATAGAGCCCATTGTATCGAATGATTTCTTTTGCCCCAACTGCATATTGTTCGCAGTTATTCTTAGGGAAATATTGGCTGATAGACTTTCTTTAATATTTCCTTGAGCATATACTTCTGACCAGGAAGTTGCGAAAAATCTGCCAGAAGATACGTTTTGTCATTCATTATGCAGCAGGAATATTATCTGTTTTTGATTCTTGTCAGAAATTTTTTGAGTTTTGTTTGTTTTTAAACCTGCATAGATTTAACATTAATAAATAATGAAGCACCTGAAATTATCATTTAGTTATCATCTGAGACTTTATTCTATATAAAGCACTTTATTAAATTTGAACATTTATTTCGTTTCTTGATATGTTAAAAATAATAAAATTTTAATGTTTCTATTTAAAAATTTATATAAAAGTTTTTTCTTGTCGGTTAGAATTTTTGCTTTGTTTGAATGTTGAAACCATAGAATATACAGTTTATTTTGGTTAAAACACGAAAAAACAAAAGCATTAAGAGAAGTACCTCCATCTCTGGCTACTGTCAGAGTATTTGACAGGAAAAGAATGCGTTACACTAACAAAGTACATGTAGATTGTTGTTTTTACTCTAACGAGACTACCTGGTGTTGTAGTGCAATCTTTAAGACTGATCTGTCAAGATTTAATAACGGTTCAGTTGAATCTATTTCACTAAAATCCGCCACTATTGGGAATCATTTCATTTATGTCTTTGGGAGTTAAATCATTTTTTCATTTTTATTCGGGTTAATTATTTTTGTTAAAACCACATAATTGGGAATTATATTTTGTTCCTCGTTGAAACTTATTTCATTTGGGGTTTATTTCGTGGTGTCAAAGAAATTATTGAAAGCTTAAATATAAACACATATAAACATAATAAATTTGTTCTCTATTTTTGTTTTAACTTCGATGTTGTAAACAGTGTTACCACAGAGGATTTAGAAACTACACTTAGGCGAGTCTGATTTGGAGATAAACGTTATTGCAAAGTTTTATTGTTTTATAAAATTCAACTGGGATTAACATGAAACATGCTTTTTTCAGTTCAGTGACGTGACACATTTATTAATTTGCACTTACACCAACTTGAGCGTCATTTATATTTGAAAATACATTCTAATTAGGATCGTAGTAAAAGTATGACACACCTTTTTGGACTTACTTTTTAGTTGTATATAAAATTGCCTTCTATATTTCAAATACAAATTTTCAAAAATGGTGGCTAAAAAAATTATTTAATAATTTACACAAAATTTAAAGTCAAATCAAAAGAAATTAATTTACATTTCAATGTTTGTTAAAAAGAGGTTATAAATTAAACTATTTTAACAAAAATAATAAATTCATATTTTTAAACTGAAGCGATTTTAATCATTTTTGGAATAGTAATGAGGTACATAGTTTAGGTTTTAAATAAGAAACTTCTCAGGACAATAACAAATACTCAGGCCAAATTTCATTGAACTCTGTCAATTATTTTAGATGTGAAAGTGACTTCCATTTTAAAATAATTCATTAACACTTTGACGTGTTTTTTGTATAGTAATATCGATTTCCTTTAGAGCCTTTAAGTTTACTTATATAACTGGTAGATGAAAACGTCTAAGATGGCTTAATGTAAAAAAAATATATTAAATGGTTAAATTAACTTTTCAGTGGGTAATGAAGTCTGAAAATAGCTAAATTTAGTCACTAAATGGCTACACTGCTGCACATGGAAATAAAAATTACACACAATGAGTGTAATTACACAAAAACTTAAGGGTACTTTTTTAAAGTATACACGATTATTTTCTAAGTCTTGTTTATGTGGAATAATTCTATAAACGCTTTTAAAAACAAAATACCAAAAATAAAATATTATAAATTTTGTTATTTTCTATGCGATCAAGTAAAGATCCAAATTTTTTTTTTTAAATCCAACGATATTCCAATAGAGAACTTTGTCGTGATATAAAACATTCCAAATGACTGGTGTTCGTAAAGCAACATGTAACAAATTGAATTCTACACAAATAACGAGCAAACTTTATTATCCTGTGATTTCCAAACACTTCGCTCACATTTTACGAACAGATGAAAACATAAAATGGAAGAAGCAAAAGCCAACAGCATAAAAAAATTGTCTTAAATTCACACGAAAATACATGAAAAGGGCAGAGGAGTGGAAAAAGTTATTTTTTTCTGACGAATGAAATGTAATATCATTCTGTGTTATGCTTAGGATTTTGACAAGATTTGAAATCAAAATATTTCGGATGCCAAACATAATTTCGATGGTATTAGTGTAGGCAGCTTTTTTATGCAATTGGCAAATCTAAATTTGTTCCAAAAAATGAAAAACACATAGCAAGATAATGCCGTGCAGTGTTGCCAAAAAATTATTAAACTGAAACGATTTTGACAATTTTTGGAATGAACTATATGGATTAGGTTTTAAAAAGGAAACTTCTGGGCACAATAACAAATACTCAGGCCAAATTTCATTGAACTCTGTCAATTATTATGGATGTAAATGTGCCAACAATAGACAGCAAAATCGACTACGGTTTTGATTTAATGGAAGAATATATATATACATTATCCATAGGTTCGTATTATTTCCTTTAGAAACTGATTTACCGCTATTTACTGAGAATGATATACACATTTAATCAAAATTTAATTTGACGTGTTTTTTCTATATTTATAGTGATTTCGTTTCGAAATTTTAAGTTTAAACATATAAATGATTGATGAAAATGTCTAAGTGTAAATAAAAATGACGAAAAAATGATTTTAAAATATTTAATTTTAATTGAATTAAACAAGTCTAAATTTAAATTGGCAACACTGATGCCGTGGGACATGTTTCAAAGCAGTGTAAATCATGGTTTAATATCTCTGTTGGAGTGGCCGGCTTGCAGTCCAGACTTAAACCCAGTGGAGAGGTCCGTAAAGTTGATTAAAATAATGCCTAAAACGAAAGCAAAATAATGGAGAAAAAAACTAAAAATAAAGCAAGTTTGGAAGAAAATTGATTCTGATAATATTACAAAGTTAATGGAATCAATGCCAGATCGTATTTTTTAGATAATCCACAACATTATTATTAATGTATACAGAGACTGAAAAAATTTAATGCGTTTATGGGAAAATGCCCTTAAAAACGGCCGCTAAACTCAATCATTTCATTAAAAAGGGGATTGGTCTTACTGAAATAGCTCATGAAAAAATGTGTACAAAGCTAATTTGGTGCAATTTTAAACATAATTTAAAAATATCAAATCCCTTTTGAATTTTTTTTAGCTCGTTCTCATTCTGTTCTCTTGTTACCAGTTGTTTTCTGATATGACATTTTTCGAGTTTCTTTAAATAAAATGGACTTTCAAATTACGTCTTAACTGTGTAATCGGTCATATAATTTAGTCTGATTATTTTAAAAGCGTTTTGAAATTATTTAACAAATTTTAATTAAAATTTATTTAAACTGACAACCGCAAAAAATCGTTTTGATTACATTTATTTAAAATGTTAATTGCACTATTTAATTTAATTTAATTCAATTATTATAAAATCAATCTTATTAATTACAATCAAAAATTATTTTTATTATTATTTTTTTTTAATTTCAAAACTAGAATTTCATAAAGAAAAAAATGGATGGGTTTAAGCCCTCGTGATTATTGAAGCCATAGAGTCAGGGCCGTACAAAACTCATTCCAATTAATGTGATTTATACAAACATATAAATATGTTTGTATGTGTATCAAAAAATATCTAATTTGCATGTTTTAATGTTAATTTTTAATGGAATTTTTATATTAAATGAAATATAAAATGAGTGATCGAATATGGATTATGACATTAATCAGAATTTTATGCTTTAAATAATTCAAGATTTATAGAAAAAAGAACCTTCAAAAAATATATTAATGATTTCTATACAGGTTAAACAACATTATAATGAAAACTATAAATTAATCCATTGAAATTAAAAAAAAACTATAATCTAAGAATTATCAATCAATATAATGTTGTCAATTACTTTAGAAAAATGAAAAATTTCTCAACTAAAATTAAATGCAAAAAAATATTTTAAGATTTTTTTATAAAAGAACCAATAAAAATTTAAAATAGAAAAAAATAACTCGTAATTTTGGACATAATGGACAAAAGGGAAATAATGAGCAAACGCAATATTAAAAGTTTCTTAAAAATATTTTCCAAAATTCGTTCAATTGATCTTCTACAGAAATAACATGTATTAAAATCAATGTTGAACATAGTTGATTTAAAATTCAAAACATTTCTTATCATTTAGTTTAGATTGAACATTTTTACGTTTGTGGTGAAATTATATTGTACATATTAGAATCTCTCGATATTATAAAATATATCTCGATATAAAAATATCTCGATATATATAAAAATACTAAAATTTCAAGTATTAAAAATTCAAGAATATTCTCAAAAAGCTTAATTACTGTGAAACAATGTTAAATAACCATTTTTTTATCTATGAAGCAAAATCATGACTGGAAAAAATTAAATTATTTATATTTTAATTGATTTTACATTGATTTTTTCTGTGTATGGACCATGCAAAAAGAACACCTCTCACACCCATTAGAATTCAACATTTCGAAATTTCGATCGGTTCGAACCAAACATTTGACAATTTTCTCACATTACCGTTATTTGTTTGGTTTGACTCAATACAAATTTCTTGAGTAAATTGCGAACGCATGAATCTATATATTTAAGATACTTTTCTTGTAATTTTAGTTTTGATCTGTAAAAAAAAAACGAACAATTTTTTTAAAATAACGATATTCCTTTAAGTCTATTTTCCTTATTTCTCTCGGGTTTGCTTATTATGCATTTACAATAAGAATTCTTTCAGATTCAAACAAAATATATAGTCCAGAGGGAAAAAGTTGATCACAAATGCTTGTGGAGTAATACGTTGCACACTCACACATACACTTAGAGATGCTTACAATATATAAACGTTTTTGGCTATAACTTTTTGTCTTACTGGACCGCTTATGATATTAAAAGTGAAGAGCTTAATATTATGGCAGAATTTCATTCTATTTTGTCAACTTATAATTAACAATGTCACGAAAGTATTTTGCTTGAACTTACAGTTTGCCTCAGATATAGTAGAACCAATTTCGCTGGTTTAAAATAGAAAACTTCTCAGAACTATAAGAAATACTCAGGCTAAATTTCATTAAGAGTGCAAGAGTGCCAACAACAGACAGACGAACAGATAGACGGATTGATTTGATACAAGAATATACATAAGATGATTCCTTCTTAGCGTTAACACGGAATGACAAAGTTAATATACCCTCTTCACCACCTGTGGTGGTATATCATATTATTATTTAACCACAAACGTAAAAATTTTCAATTTAAGCTAAATGAAAAAATATTCAATCTGAAATCAACTATGTTCAACGTTGATTTTACTTCATGTTTTTTTTCTGTGTGCAGGTATATGATTTTTTAACAAAAATTATTTAGAAATTTGTACAGAATCTAGACAATATTCTAAACAATTTTTGGAACCAAATTTAGTACTTTAAGTTCAAAAAACTAAAAGAACGTCAAAAAATGGGCCAAAAAATTACCTTGGTTAAAATATCATTTAAACTTTAAGAGATATCTCTCATAAATAGGTATATTTTTGTATAGATTTATGACGACTACAGATATGTATATTTTTTAAATTAGATCATAAATGAAATTTTAAAATGTTCATAACTGAGGTAAGCAAATTTGGAAGTCGACTCCCCGACTCAAGGACTAAATGGGTACATGACCTTCTCGAAATCGATTAGAAAACACTTAAGGAATGTCCATATGAAATTTCGTTAATTTTTAAAAAAAGAACTAAAAATACTCTTCCAAAACACTCGACAAATACCTGCTGTGAGAAATTTCACTGCAATACACCACCTAAAATTCAAAATTTGTAAATTTTCCATCAAATCATAAATTTTGGTGATTTTTTATATTTTCCAGTCGAGATTTCTAAATCATTTGTCCATCGTAAATATTTGAAATCTGGATTAAGTTATGGATGCTGAAGTAAATACCGATAAGAAACCCCAAATAATTGTGTTACATTCTTATGAGCATATAACCCACCCACTATATGATATTTAAGTACAATTCATAGAATGAGGAACGGTCCATCATTTTTCATGTTTGTAATGTAGTGTACGCGATCAACTTTTCAAGTTTTCTTATTATGTGAATTTTATATGCAAAATTAAATAATTTAGTAATCTGGTGGTTTTCAGACGGTGATAATACAAATAACAGAAAATTTTCATATGCGGATTAAAGAGAATTTTCTACTGAATTTTATTTAGAGTGGACAGTAAATTGGCATTCTTGTGTGGAACGTTTCGGATTATTATGTTTGGTGCTCTTTCCAATATGTATTAAATTTATGCGTCAGTTTTAATCTTTTTCCCTCCCGAATAGATTTCAGTAGCAAAATTCTTCTGAAGTGTAGAAAAGAATCATTGATATCAAAATATGGCAATTTGAACTTTAGATTTCACATTTATTCAAGATCTGGAAGAAGCCCTCACATCTGACAAGAAACAAATTAGGGTTTAAGCTGTTCTGTTTAAGATCCATGCTTTGGAATTTAAGAACGTATAGATTAAAATCAAAATATTGATAAGAAAGGATCGAATTGAAGTGGATTTGGATATTACACTATTTGTTTTTTGAATGCAAAGTTTAAATTTACATTTTCCCATTTACATATGGTGTTTTACCATACATGGATTTAAGATATAAATTATTTCCGACAAAAATGAGTGTGAACTAAAAATTGGTAAAAATTGGACTGGGTTAAATATTAACCTCAATCTTCTGTTATATAATAAATAATTTTAGTTTTAACTAAAGAAGAAGAATATCGTTACATTACTTTTGAATATATACAAAAAAACTTTTGAACCCCTTCTAAAGGACAATTTAAACCGAAATTATTAAACATAAGATGGTTCAATTTTCTAAATTGAATGAGAAATACTAATTTGGTACGCTGTTAAAAAATTAAACCTCATGCTGGGCCAATTTTAAAGAAATTATCACAGAGTGATCACAATGTATTCGAATGTTTTCGGTAGGATCAGGGAGAGAGGAACCTCCCAAACAAAAAAAATATAAATTAAAAAATATCCAAAGAACTATTACGGTGCTGTGAGACCTCTTCACTGGAAAAAATACAAGACGGATAGTGTCATACCCCCATACAAAGCCAAATTTAATTAACGAATACCTAAAGAAATAATGCTGCGAAAGATTTAAAATTTTGTCCTAATCACTTTCTCAATGTCAAATTGTACGATGGATTGGATCAGGGGGAGATTTATCTCCCGTACAAAAAATATTAATTACCAAATATCTATTAAAGAGAGAGTTTTGAAATTTGGCTCCCATAGATCTATTTTACTGAAGAAAATGTTGGACGGATGTGATCAGAGGGACAGATAAACTCCATACAAAGTAAAATTTAATTGGCGAATATCTAAAGAACTATTACAGCGATAATTTTAAAATTTGGTCCCAATTACTTTCTCAAAGAACTGTTTAACTGGGCAAAATAGAGGACGGATAGGATTAAAGGGAAATGTAATTCGATACAACGCAAATTACTTATCGATTATCTAAAGAATTATTGAGATGAATTATTGATATTCCCTACTATTTTTCCAAGAAACAGATTTACTGCCCAAAATGTAAGATTAAAAGCATCACAAGGGCAGATAGGCCCTATACAGAGCAAATATATATATTTTAGATTTTCTGTACATCTATTAAAAAAAAAACGGTTTTACTGAAAAAATTAGAACGGACAGGGTCTGAGGGGAATATATATTACCTCTTCAAAGAATATATATAAATAATCGTATATCTGAAGAATTGGTATAATTTATATTCAGAAAAAACAATTTGAAGCAAAATAATCGTTGAACAAAGTTGATGTTTTAATTATTAAAAATTTTCATTCGTTTAAATTAAAACCGATTATCTAATACGCTACACCACAATATTGATTATTAATTGTAGTAACGAAAAATTAGTGAACGACACTCGTATAATTTCTGTGAAATTTATACGTTTTAAAATGAATTTTTCTTTGGAATTATATGGGAGTTAGAAGAAAGTAGGGACCGACCGGTGTATGATGTTTGCTTATATTTATCTTAGTTTGACCAGTTTTAGACAACCACCTTCAGTGGAGTATACTATAATTACTAAATATAATGAAATTATATTATGATTTCGTTCCATTTTCGATAGTTAATTCAACATTATTTTACACTCAGTATCATTTAAATTAATTTAACAATAATTTTTATCAATCCGAAACTTATTAGTTTATTTAGAATTAATTTTAACATTATTTATTTTCAAATATGAAAATTTTTATTAATTATTTTTTATATCACTAATATTTTCTTTTAATGCGATACACGAATGTTTTATTTTAATTAAAGACAAAAAATCAACCTTGTTTGAAATCTACAATTGCCAATGTTAATTTGGCAACAGTGTTTGCCAGTGTTCATTACTTCAAATTTAAAATTTCACAATTTTCAGCTTTCTTCGAAATCATGGGAGAATGACGATCGGAAAAGTATAAATAAAATTGTATGCCATCCGAGAATATACCAACATAAACATTTATTAAGTCAATTAAATGTGGTTTATCCTGAATATTGACAAAATGTTTGTCTATTTATTAATTTTAATCCTTGAAATTATTTTGCAATAATTTCGATATAAAATAAATTTCATGTTTTATTTTTCGTAATTTGCATTCACTATGGTATGATCTACAATACGATTGAGTGATCAAATCACAAGACACATAAATTACAATTTTATTAAATGCAATCATTTGCAAACGAATTCGATTGACATAAATACAAAAATCATTTTAATATTTTTGCAAAATTAAATTTAATTTAATAAAAATAAAAATAAAAAACAACAACAATAAGAAACAAAAATGCAAAAAATTATTTGTGAATTTTTGTTAATTTTTTTATTTGCGATTATAATTTTTTATAAATATAATTTTTTCTTACATTCAGATATACTAATTAAATTTTTTATGTCTATTTAAATATTTATATATAAAAATGAATTTGTGTTTGTTTGTTTGTCTGTCTGTTTGTTAGTTTTTTATTTGTTTTTTTTTTTAATTTTTACAGAATGATCCCCGTATACCCGAAAGTAACATGGGCTATAAAAAATTTCGATAGGACCATGGGGAGAAGTATCCCGATATAAAGCAAATATTGATTTCCAAATATCTAAAGAACTATAATAGCAAGTTCTCAATTCGACCACAATCACTTTCTCAAGAATTTGTTTAACACAAATATCAAAATATAGGTTGGGTAGGATCAAGAAAGGTACTCTCATACAAAGCAAATATTAATTATCGAATATCTAAAGAACTTTTAAAGCGGGAGTATTCAAATTGGTTTCAATTGCTTTTCCAAGGATCTTTTTACTGGCCAAAATGTAGGACGAATTGGACCATAGGTAGGGGTACCACCGACTTTATAAGAGCAACAAAACGCACCGGGTCCTAGCTAGTTTTATATATAAACTTAGGCGAAATTATTACATATATACAGACACACACATACGTACGTTTGTATCCATTTAGTTCAAAATTTATTAAAAACTAATAACTAGATTAATCGTATTTTTATACTCTACGCCGCTGAGGGTGGTTGGGGTATTAAGCCTTCGTGCTGATGTTTGAAACATACAAAAAAAATGGTCTTAAATGCACCTTAAAGTATACCATTCAACTTAGAATCACTTTCTTAGTAGATTTAACGATGTCCGTCCGTCTGTCCGGCTGGCTTTCCATGTAAACTCTGTGAACAGTCTAAATATCGCAATTTTTGAAATATCTCAATAAAATTTGGTACATATTACTATTTTTGCCTAAGTACAACGATTTCAACTAAAGTAAGTCTTATAATGTTCTAAAACGATGTGAAATTTTCATAGGTCCCATACAAAGCACTTTCCAAATATCACCTTTAAGGGCACAAAATCTCACACATACGTTGGTATTGTATTATATTCTTAAAAATAAATCTGAAAATCAAATACGAGGTTCGTTAATTAATTTATCGTAACTACCATTTTTAACCAACGTTTTGGTGTAGGGTATTAGATAGTCGGGCTTGACCGAATATACAGTCTTACCTCTTTTCTTTTCAGTTTACTTTAAAATTAAACTAAATTTTTAAATAATTTTGTTTATATTTGTTGGTGTTTAATACATTTTTTTCTTGTTTATTATTATTTTTTTGTAATTTTCAGTTTTCTTTTTTATATTTTAACCCAGATTTGTTGGGACATTTGCTTTAAACGAGAACGAGAAAATCCACTTATAATTTCATTTGATTTTTCTATCAAAACTGATCGCTTAGACCGTTTGTAATAAACAAATGATAAAAAAATACATTCCAAGATAACTAAATACGAGGGTTAACCTGATCACATCACATTAGTTTTTAAAGATTAACCAAAATGTCTGCATGGATAACTGAACCTGAAAAGAAACGCATTTCGGTAAGATCGAAGCAAATGGTAATAAGAAAAGAAAAGATCTGAATTATTTTTGACCGACCTTGCGACATAAGACTGATCGAAAAGAGGAGACAATCCCACAAGGATGTCTCATGCCAATTAATATATTCTTTTGATTTATATATTTTTCAATATCGGTTTAATATCTTTTGATTTAATAACAATCATGTTACAGCTCTTAATTGCAGAATGTGATGTCTTCCCCAATATAAAATAATCTGTTTGAAGAATTGATTGAATAAGTGTACTTTGCCTCTTCTGGTAATTTAATGGTTTTTACTGCCTTCATGTGTCTTTAGGGATGCCAAACGGAAAATCCCGATCCCGAAAATCGGAATTTTTTAATTTTAAATCCAGAAATTTTCGAGATTTATAAATCCTGAATCCCATGTGTCAGCCATTAGTTTAGTGCTCGATATAACCTTTATTATGGTCATCCCTTTTCATGGAAGGGTATTTTTTAAATTCGTTTTTCTATAGGCAGCTTAGCAAAAAGTTATATACTTCTATCATTCTCTTTCAAATTAATTCCAATTTTAGCATTTAAATTTGCTTAATACCAAGGGGCTCAATTATAGGATCCAGTAAATCCATTTAATATATATTTATAAAGATAAAGTTATTTCACAAAAAGTCTTCCTAGGATATTGAACCTGATGATTTATTTTAACTGCTAAGAAAACTCAAAATAGCGCTTGGAAAACAGTGCTTAATCACTATTGAGATAAAAAACTATATCGCGGAGTTCCATTAGCAAAAAGGACTTTGCCATAAAAGATTCATTGGCATAAATGGTTCGTTGTGGAAAGTGATCACCTATAAGGAATGATGTACATTAAGATAATACATAAGCTCACTTAATGTATTTTCAGTACTTTTTTAAGAGCTTTCCGAACTTCAAAAATCAAATTCGAAAAAATTTAAATTTCTCTATTGTTAATTGATTATTTGACACAAAATATTCGGTTTTTCAAGATTGTCCAGTTTTAAATTAATCGACAAAAATTAATTGAGTAATCGATTAATGGTTCATTGATTGGACACAATAGTAAAATGTCATGATTTAAAAACTTAACGACAATTGTCCTATTTTTTATATTGGTAGATTCAAAGTTGAAGATATCCTCTGAACCGATTTATTAAACAAAAAGAACAAATGCACCTCGTCCTCTTTAGCAAGGAATCGAAATATTTTGGTTTTTCATTCAATAAAACTGCATCTTTATAAAGAATCCCAAACTCAAAACAGGAACAACCGTTTTTAAAACAGAACTTGCAGTTCGGAAGTTTTATCTGCCTCCCACTAAACTCTTCATTTATTTTTTAATTAACTTTTAAAATGAGTCTCGTATATAATAATTTGTGTGTGAACAATTTCTTCATAATTGATACTTCAATATAAAATATTTGTTTCGAAATCAATAAAATTATTGGGGTTCAATTTATAAACATCCGTTGCAAACATCATTACAAGTGTATAACACTCTTGGACATTTAGGTTGGTGGGTGTTTTGAATAGCACAAACCACATACGTATAAATTTAATATTTATGTGTTTACGTTTAATATTTATATTCATATTAATCTGATAATGTCTTTATCATAATTTTTCAAAAGTTGGGAAGTAAAAGGGGGCATTGTGACTAAGAAGCGATATCTTGTATTATTTTTTTGATGAAAAAATCTTTAATTGGTGAAGACATTAAATATGGGATTGGAGACCCTTTCCCTTCATATTGGTGTTATAGGATATTTCCTTCTTATATAAACTTATATATATATAATATATAAACTTATATATATATATTATATATATATATATATATATATATATATATATATATATATATATATATATATATATATATATATATATATATATATATATATATATATATATATATATATATATATATATATATATATATATATATATATATATATATATATATATATATATATATATATATATACAGAACCCACATCATCTCCGCATGGTCGCCTTCTGATCAAACACAACACGCAAATAACCTTATTTTAACATTTATGGCAATGCGTTTGGCACGAGTCAAATTCTAAGAGAACAAAATAAATCAAAATAAACTGTCTATAATTTTATCATTTAAATGTTAATTTTTTCAGTTACTTAGACGAAGAACGATAAAAAATCTAAAAAAAATGTAGAAAAACGGATCATAATGACAAATTTCTGTCAATTACGATGCCATGAATGAACACATGGTTAAACTAAACAGTCAGCGACGTTACTCGTTAGCTGTCAACCCCAGAATCATTTGTAAGATGTTGTTGAACTGTAGTCGTCTGGTTAATCTGGACTACAAAAACAAATACTTGATACTAAAAAAAAATAACATAAACATTGGTGACACACAAAAATACCACGTACCCGCCGACCGACAAACAGAAATACAGATTGAGACGCAAATAATTTTCAATTTAATCTGTAATAATTTTGTAATTGAAATGAAAACGAAATTAAAACTAAATAAAAATACTAAACACACGTACTAACAAAAATTGATGTTTATGAACATTAAATTTAAACAAATTTGTGAACAGATACTAATTGCCCATAAATTGGTACTAAAATTGGTACTAAATTTAATACTAAATTTAGAAATATAAAAATTATTTGAGAAATTTGAAGGGTTTTTAAGCCAACCGCCAATAAAATTACACTAAACCAAAAAGGTAGGAAATACAATGAAAAAGGGTGTAGAATTGAAAAAAGTAGGATAAATATAAGTCAACGAATCTTTATTCAACATAACGAAAATTTTCGTTAATTTTTCGTAAATTTTTCAAATTGGCGAAAGATGTAAGACAGCGAGAATTTGGCCAAATTACATTTTTTAATACACGTCGATTTCTGAAATGTTTTTCGAGATCTGGGACTGACCAGCAAAGCCCAACGGGTAAAAGTTAGTTTTATATAATAGTTAAAAATAGTGTAATGTCAACAGGACGATGGTGAGTCGACCGGCTTGTATTTCTGATGAAAAGCTTTTTACAAGTTTGTTGATCAGCTGATTTTCCATTTGCATTTTCATAAATTTATACAAATATTCGTTTAACTTCAATCATTTTAAGTAAAATGTTCTATAAAATATTTTCCTCTTTCGATTTCTATATTCAGTTTACATATTCTTTGTCATATTTTATTTAATATAACAAAGAAAATATACAAAATTAACAAAAATTTTATTTAAATTAACTTTATTTTAGTACGTAGAATTGAATAAATTTGTGTGTTATTTTACTTACGATGCGTTACTGCCGTTTTTACTAAATATCTGTTGATATAACATATTTTTCGTTAATGTTTTAACGAAATTTTATTCAATTTAACATCTTTTACAAAACAGTTTTTTGATTGAATTTTTTAGTATATTTGAAGAAAATTCTTCAATTTGAACAAAAACTATATTTATTAGAATAAAAATCTGTTAATTTAACACCTTTTTTTCCACTAATGACAATTTTTTTCCACCGATGACATTTGTTTCAATAACTGAGGAACTTAGACAAGAAGTTCCATTCGAGGTCTATGGAATAATCGATAGGAATATTTTAATTATAATTATATTTTAGTTATGTTAACACCACTTTGCTGAAAATCTTTAAATGCGATGATGGTGGTACTGGCATTATAAATAGAAATATTTTACGATATAATGTTCCTGATTAAGATTTAGCAGATAACTTGGTAAAGGAAGAATTCTGGAAATTTAAAGACAAATGCATCCTACAACTAAAAAACCATCTAAAACTTTCTGTTGGATTAGAATCAATCATAAGGATTCGAAAGATCGATTTAATAAATAGGTTCATGCTTCAGACTGAAATAAATGTTTCTTCCAGTCTGCAAAGAGTTGTTTTTGCTAAACGTTTAGTGTCCAGAGGTACATATTCAAATTAAACAGTTAGCAAAATTAAATCCTTTCAGATTGGGACAAATGAATACGCTGGTAGCAAGAAATGTTCATCATCTGGAAGTAAGTGGAGACGTCGTTAATGATTGTGTCATCAAATAATGTAATGAAAATACAATTTAACACTTTTTTTCCGAGACTAAGTGAATGGATGATATTAAATACTCGAGAATTAATGTTTACATATATATTTACTAATGGAACTGTAAAAATGAGCAAACATGAGTGATTTCGATCGATTGCCCACAGACTGAAGTTTATGTTGCAAATATAAAAATGTGATATTAGTTTTTCTTTATAAGTCAGGCTGATATAAAGTCTCTTATTACTAATATTATAAGTTTAAAGGGGTCATTATATATAATTAATCTTTGCTGGTCGTAAGAATGTTTTAAGTAACAAAAAAGCAGACGATTTGGTGAGTGTACGTCTTATTTCAGACTCGTTGTTCAGAAGATTAAACAAAAACCAAGAATTGAGTTGCTTAAAAAATAATGCGAATTAGATGTTTTTTACAGACTAAACATACACAGATGGACAAAAGTTGCCGTCATTTGCCTTTATATGAGTTTGGAAGGCCTCTGCGTCCGTTACGTTACATCCACCTTTAAGTATACCGTTTGAGTCAATTTAACAATGTCCATCCGTCCGTCTATTTGTCCGTCCGGTTGACTGTCCTTGTAAACGTTGTGAACACTTTACAGGTTACAAATTTTGAGATGTCTTAATGGAATTTGGTACACATTATTTTTTTCCCAGGGACTAATATAATCGGGCTTGACCAACAATAACATTTGTTCTTATTCGAATTTGTTTTTAATAAGTATAATGAAAATAAGTTATTTTATTTGAAATAATATTTGAATCAAATATACTTTTTGTTTAATTTAACCATTTTTATATTTAAAATGATTTTTGAGAACCTTAAGACGTTTTACAAAAAAAGTGACGATGACTTTTGTGAATGGGTGTACATGAAATCAAACAAGTTAGAATGCATATTCGACTATACAGAATCTTCTTCAATAACCTCCGCCACAAAAGCCTATGAAATAAATACGTTATGATTCGTACATGTAAATTATACTACATACACACTCACATATACACTCACAAGGGCATACATTATATGATACAAAGTAACAAAGAACGTAACATTTACCAAATACTTTTTACTTCTAATACTTTCTTTAATCTGCTACCATTTAATGTACTCAACATTCCATCTCTAATATTTAACTAAATGGGTGGAGTGTGTGCATAGTACATGCCACTAAATTTCAAAGTAAATTTATAAAAATATTTAATCATTTCAAATGTGGTCTATTGCAAGAGGTTCTACCAGTATCATGAGGTAAGATTTCTTGTCTACAAAAAATTAAAAATGTATATTTCATAAACTAGTGTCACAAATTAGAGTAGAATTGCATCAGATGCCATCTACTAACATCAAAATTATATTAATTTATTTTTTCTATGTTAATACACAAACACACTAACACTCATTAGAAGAAATGCGTTTGCCACCAATATTGTTTGCGTGCTCTACTGCTCAACCGAGTGTATGTGTGTCTGTACACATAGTAATAAGATGCATGAATTTATGAATAAAATCTTAAATTCTGCAAGTTGTATAATGAGAGTAAAATACATAAAATTCGTTAATATGTTTTTTAAGAAAAAAATATGTATGTGTGATGGGGTGAGTGCCTATACATTGGTGTACTTCTCATGCACAAGTTAAGTGATATAAATATTTTTAAACTACTTGTTGCCACCGCTTCTATATTACGTGCAACACAACAACAAAACCAAATATTGGTCTAAATCACTTAAAATTTAAATGAACAAAAAAAAATAAATAAAGAAAAAAACTTAAAATCAATTTAGCCGAACGCCTTCTTCATTTCTACCTCAAACGAAGCTTTTGGGGTTGAATTCATCAAGAAATGTCATTAATTTCAGCTTAACTTGTCTGCTAAGCTAAATTTGGGACTAATTCGACTATATAAACATGTACAGGATTTGATTTTAATTATAAACATTCAAACACTTGTTCTGTCAACACAGTCAGTGACAAAAAACTCCCAAAGGACTCAAATAAATAATTTTAATTTTGTGATTTTATTAATTTTAAATAAATAAAAAAGTCTACTTTAAAATGGCTTTCAAAGTAAGAATTAAAAATGCATCATCACCCTCACTAGACTTATAACTAAACTGTGTCCTCCTTTTTCAGGTTGTTATTTGCTTAATCGCTATTGCTCATATTGCTGTTGGTATTGAACTTAAAGCTGAACCCGATTATGGTCCAGTTGCCTATGAATTCCACTATTCAGTGCATGATCCTCATACTGGTGATATCAAGAGCCAGAAGGAAGTACGCAAAGATGATAAAGTTGAGGGCAGTTACGAATTGATTGATTCCGATGGTTATCGCCGTTTGGTGAAATACAAAGCTGATGATCACAATGGTTTTGAAGCTATTGTTTTGCGTGAACCTACCGATATTAAGATACCCATTCCCCAACCCCGTCACGAAGGTAAACTCTTGACCGCTACTAAGATTTTGGCACCAGCACCTTTGGTACACTATGCTGCTAAACCAGTGCTATTGGCCAAACCCGCATTATCGCATGCTCCCGAATATGGAAATTTCGTATCATTCTCAGGACCCTCACACAATTACAAATATTAAGGCTTTAGCGAAAGAAAAATAGAACAAATGACAAAACATGCTAGTAAAATTCAATTAAATGAATGCAATCGTTAAAATGACCAGACTTTAATACGAAAATAAGTCATCCCGATTACAAAATATACCAGGATGAAGTGCTTCACATTAAAATAATCTCATTTGCCTAAGATTCAAAACTCAATCAGTCACACAAACTCTAGTATACTTTCAGTTTATTTTAATTTTTATTTTTATTATTATTTATCATACAAGACAAATCCATCCATTCATCCATCTACTCTTCCATTTCATTTACATCTTAATCCTTCCTATATCCTCATAAATAATTCCATAGTATCATTTCATAGTCCAACTTAAACCGCCCGATGACAACAACTACACTCTGAATAAATAGAATAATTGTTTTAGTACTTTTATGTAAAAACAATATTTTATAAGTAAAAAGAAAAAGAAAAAAATATATAAAAAATATTAAAATAATTGTAAATAAAGAACTGCAATGGAACTGCATCGCATAAAGTGCATTGTTCTACATGAGAACGCAAAATATTAAATTGTTTAAATTTCTTTTCACAACATTAGAATCCTGGGTAATATTGATTGAATTTATATAGATGGAATAGGGAAATATCTTGTAAGATATGATACATTTTATCCTTATCTCATTCAGCAATGATTATATTAAATTAATTTCTACTTTTTTCAGTGTAAACGTTCTTTAATTGTTACTGAAATAATAACATCGTAACTGGACAATTTTAACTTATCTACTTCTTAATTGTAAATATTTAACTGATGGCAAAAGTTAATGTTTTTAAGTACTTCTGACTGAGTTACCGTGGAGTCTGAAGACTTTTACCTTCTATGTAATTGTTCCGCATTGGAGGATTTAGGGAAAAAGTTTTTTTAATTTCTGCTACCTCCGTAATATAATTACTGTTATAATTTAATTAATTAAAAATAATTAATGTCTGTCACTACAAATCATTTCTATCAATGAATTTCTTAACTCAATGAAGAATTTGATAAACTCATTAATCAGAGAAATCGGAATAAACAACGATTCAATGATTAATAATCGTATTTTTTGTTTTCCAATCGATTTAGAGAAGGAGATATTTCTAGTGAGCCTGGGGGAAGGAATGTGAATAACCTTGGTCCATGGTCAACACCTTTTTTATAAGTTTTTTAACTTGGTGGGCTCCATTCGGACACAAAAAAAATCGAAAATATTGTCTGAATTTTGCACAGAATTCTAAATAATTGTGGTAATATTTTTTCACCTTCAAATCAAATATTTGCTTATGGACTATATATTTTCATTTTCAATTCTGAAAGAATTTCTACGTAAATGCGTAATAAGTAAATCTAAGAACATAAAGAGAAAAAATTTCACGCTAGCCCTGTCGGAATTTCGGTAATTTTCAATATTTTTTTTAATTTTATGAGGAGGAAAAAATGTCAAAGCTAAATTCATCAAAAAAGTTCCTTAATTTTATAACTACATTTATAGCAATCCACTCAAGTAATCTTTAATAGCCCGAACCTCTTATAGTGGTAGGGTATGCAATTTACTGAAAACATAATATTTTAAACAAGTTTTTTCTGAATTGGAATTTTGGGTATTTTGGTATGAAAAAATGGGAAGCTTCTTATAGTCCTACATTAAGGACAACTTTCATATTTAAAATTTCATGAAAATATCTTTATTCTTATAGAATTCATTTAATGTCAAATATTACAAGTTTTTTTTATTTCAAATCCCTTGAAAATAAACATTTTTGAATTTTTGGTAAATTTATTAAAGATATTTAGTTTAAATATTATATAATGTATATATTATTATTTTTCATGCAATTACCTTTCCAACAATACCAAACATTTACATAAAAATTGTTCACCACTTTTCAAAAATAACTGCAAAAGAATCACTCCCCCAGAAATGTGTACATTTTCCATGTAAAAATGTGCTACAGCATTCTATGAAATAACTGAATAGAAATTTCAACACGTCTTTAAGTAATTTTGCAATTAAATATATTTTTGTGAAAATTTTACACAGTTATTTTTAAGATATAAAAGGACTGGTTTGAAGGAGCATAAGTTTCTAGCTAATGTCGGGCATTTAATCGTTAAGGAGATCATATCGTCTAAAAACTCAATAACAATTTAAATTATTGCATCAAATTATAACCTGAGTGGATTTAGTTATGTTCTTCTCAACGTGTACCTGTTGAAAACATTCTCACGCCCAGCATTATCGTCTGAAATTTAGTCAGATTGTATTATCCTAATCACTTTTCCATTTATTACATGGGATCATATCAAAAATCATTGAAATCGAATTAATAAAAAACATTGATCAATTCGACATTTTTAAGAAAATTTTTTGAAATTAGTCAAATATATTTCCTTTCCCATATATGATCCCTTTCCGGAATACAATTTTTTTAAGTATTTTAACGAAATTCGGCAATATAAATTTTGATCTTGACGTGAATATGTGTGGTGAATTTTAACCTCATTAGTCCACGTGTCACTATAACTCTCTTATGAGGGAATAATAACAGAAAAAGTTTTAATGATTATAGTACTATAAATCAATTTGTTTCATTGAATTTATTTTGTAAATTCCATTCTTTTGACTTTAATGTATGACGAAAATTCAGATCTTTGAGCCACATTTAGTTTTCTTTAGCTCTTAATTCTATTTTAGTTGTTGGAGGGCATAGGTTAATAAAACATTCTTTCATGTTATACCCTCCCCAAATGCAAGTGGTGAATAATATATTAACATTGTCATTCCATGTGTAACGCTAATAAGAAATCTTCTAAGACCCCACACAATACAAATATTCTTGCATCAAATCAAAGTATGAAAGTAAATTGAAATATCAAAAAACTATAAAAATATATTTCTATTTAAAGAAAACATATAATACAATGAGTACTGAATTGAAAAAGTTGCTTAAATTTCGAACAATACTGTAAGTAATTCACTTAATGCATTTTTATGTTTAAGGGCATTTAAAGTTCGGTACCGTCAGCTTTCATTAGAATAAAATTGCTGACGAATTTTTATTGTAAAATAATGATATATGTATGTTAGTATGCGTATAATAATTATATTAAAGTTATATGTTCCATTTATTATTAATTCTCAGACTTTTTGCGCTTTTACAAACTAAATTCATAGAACATTTTACAGTTGATGTTATTTTGGTCAATTTAACACGTTTTCGAACTATTGTAATGTCTGCTGAGAAGATCATCTCCATCAATGTTTATAAATTCTTGCATTCACAATGACAAAGAAGACAGTTTAAAAATTATGGTCGCATCAGACATAACCTCATGGCTATAAAACCGGAAAAAACTTAAATTTCAAATTTAAAAGTCTGTATTCAGTGTTTAAGTTGAAAACAAATAAATAATTCCGCATTCAACAAAAACTTATTAAGAATTAAACAAAAATAAATAAATAATAAAATAAAAAACAGCAAAAAATGCAATTAAAGTTTAAATTTCAAAAGCTGACAATAACAATTTTTGTTATTGCAATTTTAAATATAAAATTAACTTTAAGTTTTTACCATAAAACTCCATTAATAAAACAACCACGACATTTGGATGTGAATCAAGAAGATGATGTATCGAGGAATAAGGAATCGGAATCAGATGAAACTGAAGATCAGGATTTAAGCGATCATCAGCATGTTCATCATCAGCATTATTTTAATGACGCCCATATAACGGAATTGGCAGAGTCTGCTAAAGATCCAAAGAATTTAAGAAATGGTATTTATCATGATGGTGCCATCACTTATGATTTAGGTTTGCCAAATTATGAAATCCTAAATCCGTATGATCCTCCAGAAATTATTACATCCGATCATCCTCAATATCACGACCATTTAAATCACATCAAAAAGACTAATAATTATACCATAGAAGATTTTGGTTTAACACCAATTCCCAACATTGAAATAACAACAACAGAAACTTCGGATACCACAACTACAACCGAAATGCCCGAAATGACTACAGTTAAGCAATTTTTAGCAAAATCCACAAAAAGTTCTGAAATACTAATGAAAAAATACAAAAATATGAAAAGTGATATTGAAAAACATTTGAGTAAAACCAAAGAGAAATTAAGAATTTTAAATGATGAATTAATTGTGAACAATAGAAATCGGAAAGTTTCCTCATCGAACAACAATAATGACACACCTGTGAAATTAATAAAAAATAAAAAACAAAGGCCCTCATCGGTTCGATTCCCACAGAATCTAAAATCTAATAAAACAAATCCAGCCCATGAACAGCATTTTATATCAAATAATAAATATACTGAACCGACAAATATTCTTCAAGATTTGGAATCTATAAAAAGTTTTTATGGACAATCCATCTTGCTGCCGGTGGATTATATACGACCTCCACCTCCACATTATTTTTATAGATATCGAAATCAATTTTCACTGCCACAGCCTCATAATGATCGTCATGTTGCTTATTCATCAATTGAGTCTCCTAGTCATTCGTCTTCACCAAGTCAATATCGTTTATATCGTAAAACATCTGTGATGTCTTCCAAAGAAGAAAAATAAACTTTTAACCTTAAGATTAGTGAAATGAACTTTTAACCTTAAGATTAGTAAAATAAAGTTTAAGTATTTTTATTATATTTTTTTAAAGTTTTTGTATCATTGAAAGTTAATTTTATAAATAAACTTTAATGTGTTTTTTTGTTACTAAAATGTGTTTTATTATTATTATTTTTTTTAATTTTATTTAAAGCGACAAGTCATTTCCTTTCAAAATCAAGAGAGCTTTACAAAGACTTGTATTTAAGTCCACATCAAGTTGAAATAGTGTAAGAAAGGTTGGATGAGTTAGGATATACACATTCTTATGTACCATTGAGCAACCGTCATTGCTTTATGAATTTTTGTCTTTGTAATTTTCTAAGACCCCATTATTTTCATAATAATTGTCAAAGCTCAATGAAATTTGGCTTAAGCATTTGCTACAGTCCCGAGAAATTTTCTTATTTATAAAAAAGTAAAATCGGCTCACTAAATTCAAAGATATAGACCGATATTTGATGGAACCTCTATGTTGTAGCATAAAACTCAATGAGTGTATATGTATGAAACATAATGTATTTGCTTTGTGGTGGAGGGTATTAAAAGATTCGGCATATCCGAATATTGCATTCATAATTGTTTTAAATGTTATTTAAAATTAAGAAAAACATTAGACCTCTAGGTAAAAAAATAGAACAGATAGGATTGCTATATTCGGTTGTGCCGAATCTTAAAACCCCTTCACCACTTATTTTCTTGAGTTTAAAATATAAAAACTAGAATGAAATCTGTTGAACCTAAAACACTATTCCGGGAAGTGGGACTATAAACAAGATTCGAGACAGTAAAATCAGTAATTGTTCCGAATTATAATGAAATTGATCCATATCTATTCTCTTTCACTAAAAAAATTAACTTTGCAAATTCCAGAATATTACTGATTTTAAGGTGTATCAAAATTTCGCATATTTTATCTTCTATTGATCCAAATTTGATGATTATTTTTAATTATAATGAAGTACATACAAGTGTATGTTAAGATTAAATTCTGTTTAATTCAGTTATTTTTTAATGAAACATTTAGAAAGCATCTTTTCTGAATTTTGAGGTTATCTCAGATATCGATCTATAACTTTTTTTCTAATAGACCGATATAGTTGGTTGAAAATAGGACAACAACAAAAAAAGTGTTTAAATGTTTCATTGAATTCCAGAAAATATTCTAGAAGTGATAACGTTTCCAACAAAATCGACTTGATGGAAGAACATATTCATTATGGGATCTTAGATGATTTCTACTTGGCGTTACACTCAGAATGACAAAGTTAATATTACCTCTTGACCACTTGTGGTGATTCGATCTGGCAGTGTAAGACACTACTAAGTACCCTCATAGCATAACCGAGAGGGCGTAAACCTTTTAGCGCAGGATGCATTTAAGGAAAAGATATAAAGAAATTCATTATTATTCCTTTTCTTTAAAAATTTCTAACGTTTTCATAGATTCATGTCAAAAGTTTACACGCTGTTTGAAAATCCACACTAAACTTCTTACGTATGTACATACGATCAAAACAAATAAAATAGGACTCGTTATTCGTATACTTGCTTTATCTATTACATCGGACAAAACCTATTGAATAATTATGTCAAGTCCATTATTTCAGATAGTCCTTCATACAAATGTCCTGCCAAAAATGGAGATATTTAAGAATGAAGAGAATCAAATGATTTCATATTAGTCCAAACTCACTTAAAAAATTTCTAAATGAACGATTGATAAATGACCGTAGCTCCATAAGACTCTACACCCAAATCTCAGAAATATTAGTATTGTGATATTTTGTATGAATCGGTCCGTAATTTCTTATAGCCCTCATATAACTTTCACTTCTGAAAATCAACTCAAATAGCTTAAATATCTAATAAACGTGGGAACATGAAAATATGTAAAATAAAATACGAGGATCGTTTTATAATGTATTATGTATGTGACATTTTCTCGCTTTTTGAGAGTTATATTTTGTTAGTTTTGATTATAATTTTCATATTTCTATAAAATGTTACATTCGAATTCTATATTGTGGCTTTATTTAAGATACATATACCGACGTTACTACTCTGGGTAAAGGGTAAAGCTTAATATTCTCGTTTGTTTTAGAACAATATTTAACGAACGCAGTTTAGTTTTACGAAATTATTACTACATTCGAAAATGTATGAAGCGGCAAAATATTTTACCTAAGAAACGTTAAAATATCAGCTAAAAAATCATCTGAAATCTTATATTTCTAGCTGTGCAATCACTTTAGTATGAATTAGTCACTTAAGCGATGCCAATACACTGTGTGACGGAAGTTATGTAATAATGATAAAAAATACTATGACAATCTCATCGTTTCTGCACGTTTTTGAAACCACTAAATTTGCTTAAAAAGAACGTCTGCCAACATGTCACTAATCAAACATACAAAAATGTCTGAACTCTTTAAAGCTCCCACACAAAATATAGTGAATACAAATTAAACCATGTTGATCCAGTTAAGTGAAAAAAAATAATAATGCTTTATATGGGAATTGGGTCACTGATTACAATATACCTAATCAATCATGCTGCAGTCTCTTCTAATGTTAACTTGTCTAAAGTCTGGTGATGTGACAACCATTTATACTGATCTTATTGTTATTTCTAAGAGTCAAGAAGACAAATTCAATCTTAAACCATCGTACGTGTTAAATGGCTACACTTCCGTTATTCAATTATTGATCAAAAACTAAACAAATTAATATCGCATTTTTTCGTTCCTCAACTCTGCGAAAAGAATAAAAAAACAGAAAAGTGTGAAAGCAAAAACTCAAACGTATTTGTTATAAAAAGTCTGGTCTGTATGTGAAAGATGCTTAATTTAGAATAGTGTGGCTAACGTCTTGTTAAGAAGAACTTCGAACTTATCGTAACCATAACCACGACCACGACCACTACCATCATCATTTAGTTGACATATTCAAAATTAAGTTAATAATTTAATTGAAAAAAAATTGTCAATTTATGGAACGTGCAAAATGCAATTGAAGGTGAGTTTATTTTTTCAACTTCAAACCGGGCGAGAATGTAATGAGATAAACATTTCTGAAATTCCATTTAGATTACGGCGAATTGTATACTTATTGCGTGTTTGGTAACAACATTAAAAGGTAAAGCCTTGCGTCCTAAAGGATGTTTTGAATGTGAAGAAGAAGTATGGGAAGAAGTACCTTGTGAAAATATACCCTCCAACAGTACAACAGTATCGACTCCATACTTTTCGTCTACACCAGTTTATAAGCCAACTACACCAAGTCCAAAACCAACAACTAGTAAACCGACTACAAAGCCTTATGTTACAACAACTCCTACACCATCAACGACAGCATCAAATCCAACAACCGTTAATCCAGATTTTACAACGCCAAAAGATCCATATAAAAAATGTTATTGTGAATGTAAAATGGGTTGTAAGGAATTCTGTCGTAAAGTTGTTCTTAATGCTCCCGATGAGCAAATTGTTCAAGTTTCAAAAGTCTCAATACCTTCGGAAAAGGGCCGCATTGAGTCTACTCATTTTCTACAAAGGGAACTCATACCAAAAACCGATGGACAGTATGAAAAACCCGATGAATATGCTCCTTCTTATGATGATGAACCTGATAATGATAAATATGCAACTCCACCTCCTTTGCCACAGCCTCCTGTACCACATTATAAAGATGTTAATTCTATAGATCCCGATATTTTTGCGACTTATCAGAAAAAACCTAAAGTTTCTCACACTCACTATTATACCAAACCAATTGATCCACTTATTGAACCTATATATCATCAACCGTATGCTATTGCTGAGGCTGGTGTTAATAATCATCATGCATTTGCTTCTTATCCACCAAAACCATCACATACTTCTTACTACAGTCCACCAATATCAGCCCCTTATGACTTTCCTGTTCCCTTTGAAAATGTATACTCTAGGGTATCAAAAAGTCTCCTTGATCCCGTAGAAAGTATACAAATTTCTTTGGATTCAACTAGCAGAAAAGCTGCAAAACCTACTTACTCCAAATGTCCAGGTCATTCATCGGCATCGTATTCATCACCAACACCAGTGAAAAATTCTCAATTGGAAACATCTGTAGGCAGTGATCTCAATTTTGATGATTCCTTTGATGAAATTATAAAAGAGTTCATGAGTAATAATCCCTCCAACGAAATACCACAATCGAAGTATTCCAAACCATTCTATTCAGTCTCTTATAGTAGATAAAAGGACCGAATTAGATCAATTATATATTTATAATTTAATATTTAGTTTTAAATTGTTATTAAATTTATTATTTTAAATTAAATGTTTTGTTGAGGTAAGAAGAAAATGGGTTGGAAATATTAGAAAATACATTACTTTGTATGTGATATATTATTGAATAAAGTTATTAACCCCGAATAAGTGGATCTTTTAAGTTTAATGTCATTTTTGTGGAAATCAAGAAAACTTTTTACAAAAAGTTACATTAAATAATCCAATTAAAATTTTGATAGGGCTTATATTTCCCTTATTTGTTCATAACTCCGAATATGTTATAATTTCAGTACAACTTTTTCACAGAGTCAAAAGAAATATGCAAGTTTGGAATAGTTGCTTGGATTTATGAAATTATAGTATTATAGCGTCATTGCTCATTAGGGGAATATGACACAACGATAACACTTCAAAAAATAATATCAATTCCAAAATTGTGTTCACCTTCTGATAGCAAGCACCCTGTGAAAAGTTGTTATCATTTATTTGCATTTAAATTTTCATGAATGAAAATAATATAAATATCCGAAAATATTCAACCGATTTTGTTCAGTTATTTCATAATTAAAAGCAAATATTTATCAAACTCATTCCACCCTTTAGTTTCCCGTTTATTCTTTGTCTAACCTTAACCGTTATAGCCGAGTTATTCAGTTAGAATATGAAATCAATATTCAGTTTCATGATCGCAAATTTTTGGATGTTTTTAACATTGGTCATAGAAGGTCAGCCATCTATTTGAATTCTTTTAATTTAATTGTTAGGAATTCTTTGTTGACTTCGCTACATTGTATTTTCATCTTTTTTATATGAAAATATATGCTCTAGTGTCCTAAAACACTTTACTAAATAATTCTGAGAGTTTGGAACTATTAAATATTTTTATTTATTTTTTCCACATGGACATTCTTAAGGTGCTTCCCAATTTATTTGGAGAAGGTCATTTTTAGAGAGTTCTGGTGTCGGGTAGTGGATCTCCAAAGTTGGTCACCACGGGTATGAAGGTTAAAAAAAGCGAAAATTATATTTATGATTTAATTTACTCGCTTTTACAACTTTAGACAAGAATCTAAAAGTAACCCATATTTGGACAGGTTTATTTTAGTCTTTTTCAACTTGATGGGCTCCATTCGGGTTCAAAAAAAATATTGTCTGAATTCTGTACAAAATTTTAAATCATTTTTTGCGCAAGAACCATATTTCTATGTGGATTCAATAAAAAGATATATTATTTCGAAATAGAAATTTAGGAAAAAATGTAACTTTGTGTTTTTTTCAAAAAAGTGGCAAAATTTTTTCACTTTAAAATCAAATAATTCCTTCTGGACTAAACAATTTTCTTTTCAATTCTGAAAGAACTTCTAACGTAAATGTATATAAAGTAAATCTAAGGACATAAAGAGAAACAATATCTTTAGTTTTTTGAGGAGGAAATATCTGAAATCGTCAAAAAACTACCTTGATTATATAGATACATTTATAGCAATCCACTCAAGAAATCTTTAATAGCCAAGTCTCTTATAGCGTTAGGTTGAGGGCATTTTAGACCAAAAAAGTGGGAATCGTATTATAGTCATACATGAAGGACAACTTTTTTCATATTGTATTAAAATTTTATAAAAATATCTTAATTATGGAATTTATTTAATGTCAAATATTACAATTTCTATACATAAGTGGGCGGAAAATAAAACATTTTTAATTTTAAACAAATTTATTAAAATATTATTATGTACCATTCCAACGATACCAGACACTAACATAATAATTTTTTACTACTCTTCAAAAATTACCTGAAACTTGGGACTCTTACTATAAATTTGCACATTTCCCATGTAAAAATATGCTACCGCATTCTATGTAATAATTAAATAACAATTTCAACATGTCTTTAAAGAATGTTTCATTACTTTATAACCGTTTAACACATATTTTGCTAAAATTTTGCACAGTCATTTCGAAAGTATTTATTGGAAAATTCCAATCCAGGGAATACTAGTTTAAAATATTCATTTTTTTCAGTAAATTAAAAGAGGTTTCACCCATTACAGATATCTTGGGTGGGTGGGCTACTAAGTGTTGCTATATAATTAAAGTACTTTTTTAACGATTTTACCTTTGAAATACTTTTCCTCCTGAAAAAAACTAAAGTAAAATATTTGAATATAAACGAAATTCCGATAGGGCTAACAGGGAAATTGTTTCCCCTAATGTCCTCGGGTTTACTTTATATGCATTTACGTTAGAAATGCATATATCAAAATCTAGAAGAAAATTTTATAGTCCAGAAGAAAATAGTTGATTCTAAAGTGAAAAAACGTGACCATGTTACCGAACAAAATCCCATTTCTTCTAAATTTCTATTTCAAAATAATATATTTTTAATGAATCCACATACGTATATGGTTATTATACAAAAATTAATTGGAATTTTTTTACAGAATTCAGACAATATTTTCGATTTTGTTTTTGGATCCAAATAGATACCACCAAGTTCAAAAAAGCAACAAAAAAACCTATCAAAAAATGGGTCAAAATTTTATATTTCCCTAAATATCTCTTAAATTATATGAGTTATCTTACGGATGAGGTGTAGTTATTGTAAGAAAATATTTTTCAACCAAACCATAAGTATAATTTTGGCGATTTAAAAAAAAATCGTCATACTGGAGGTTGGAGATTTGGTAATTCACTTTAGTTGGAAAACACCTCGAGAATATTTAGTAGTTCCAAAGTTAGAATATTATTGCAAAAAAGCGCTTTGGGACCACTTTGTGACGCCAAATCAAAAAATAATAAATCGAATTTGACATAAAATAAATGGTAAAAAATTATTTCGATCTTTGGAGATTCATCAACTAGATAGAGAAAGGTCTTCTCCAATTCATCTTAAAAAAGCTCCTCTGTTCTAACCATTAACTCTAACCATGTGATGTCCTTAATATAAATATTAAAACCCGATTTGGAAACACTGTGTGTCCGCGCTAATCAAAACATAAAATCAGCCAAAACGGCCAAATTTTTAATTGAATCTTTTTACAGAGAGTCCAGGAATATGTCTGCTATTACGTATAGATATCTGGGTCGTAACCGTTTGAAAGTTTCAATGTTTCGTATGATATTTTCCGTTTTTTTAATTTGCACTTTTTGATCATGAATTGTATAAACTCTGATTTTAGGCAGTTTATCAGCTCCAAACAACTTCCGAAATACTGTACTCAATTTCTCCCTTTTAAATGTCATAGGTATTCTTCATAGAATTTAAATCCTCTTAGCTGATAACTTCTCTTTGACCAACTTTTGATGAATGCTTCGGGTCATGTCACGATCCACTCTTGTTTCGATTTCCATAAAAAGTACAAACTACACAATCCGTAAAAAAGGTTAAACAAAACTTTCCTACATTCTTGACACATTCCATTTGATTTGAATTGGTTAATTTAGACTAACAATTTAATAAGAGTTCCCCATTGCGGATTTTACTCAAGTACACATACATTGGCCTGTTACAATATGAAGGACGACTATATGAGAGGCCTACAAAAGTCAAGCAAATAGGGGAGTTTTTGCTTTTACTTGAATTTTGGACAGTGAAGATGATTTTTTATAGAAATTTAAACAAAAGTGGCCTGTTGTGTTGTTACTGTAAACATTCTGTATTGGAAAAGGGCGATCTTCATTTACCGTACTTTCACATACACGCACTTATCGGAAGTGCCTGAAATTTGGTGCAATGCTTTCTCGTTGTATAATTCTTAAACATACAAATTAATGAAATTTGACATGTAAATTTGGATTATTAATATAAAATGTTAAATTGTATTCAAAATTTTATGAGTTAAAAATCATATTCCTTTTTGGGTCAATACAAGGACACGTGTCAAACATTATTAAGATATATAAAGATATTGTGACGACATTATTCACGACATCAACGTCACAAGGACAGGCAGCAAACAATTTATTTTGGATCGAATGATATATTTGAAAGTAGTGGTAGCACTACTATTTTTACCGTTACAAATAGCCCATGTTGTAAAAAGGTTTATCATTCTACGCACAATGGCAAAAGTCATAATATTTAATAATTTAGTTGACACAAAATTTGTCATGATCAGTCGTAAAGTGTATTTGATATTAAAATATTATATACAGCCCACGATGTATAATATGTTTTCCTTTATGCTCCAAATGAGTCAAAATACTTAAAGTCAAACTAAAAATTACATTTATTTAGAATATTACGAAATTATTTATAGTAAAGTATAAAAATAACTGTATAATAAAAGAAAACAACTAAAAATGTACAAAAATGTTTAAGTCGGTAGAGATCGTCCAATAAAATATCTAACGACATTTGATCGTTCTGCGAAATGCATTTACATCAGTCATTAGTCTCAGGTTTTCAAGTCTAAATATTTAAGTCAGTAAACCTCAAGTAAATACAAGAGTTTGTGGCATGAACTATTTCTTTAAAAAGAGAAACTTTTTATATGAGTTGTATGTCCTTTAGTGGGATTCGTAAAAGGTCATTGTTCAACTATTCTGTGATACCGATTGTAATACTAACATTCCCAAATTATTGTATTTTATATAAGTTAACATTTATTTTATCGAATGTAGGGTACAGTATTATTAGTGTATTCAAAAACCGAAACCTGAACCCGGTTAACCGTTTTTTTTTGCACTTCAGAAAACCAAACGGTTTCGAATAATTTCTATTTTCGAATTATTTGACATGCCGATTTTTCGATTGGTTAATCGGTTTTCAATGGAAGTCACTTTTAAACTTTTCACTATTTTATTCATCTTCATTTTTATATATTCATGCCGTGTGTTATACGAACAAAGTATTGTATTCATTTAAAATAATGGATTTAAATAAAACCATTATATCTCGACACATTGTTTTAAATACGATTCCGAAAAACAAGAACAAAAAATCGTTTATATCCAACCCATTTATTATATAATACAGTGTAAGGATAATTTTATGAAATGTGTTACAAATGGTTATTTTACTATAGAACCATTATTTTTACTTCGCGACCGTTACAAGATATATGTTTTTATAATTTTTGCTATAAATTAATAACAATCAAAGAGGAACTGGTTATCAATTTTTTTTAATAAAACCGTATTCCAAACCGGCTTTTTGAAAAACCTATTTTTCGAATAACTGGAAAACCGGTTTTCTGAAAATGTCGATTTTTCGAATACACTAAATATTATATAAATATGACCATGTCACATACATGTTTATTTAAAATGTTTGTTTTTTTTCGCTTTTAAAATATTCAAAGGGGTTGGGTTTTGAAAGACAACATTAGACGCGTGCTCTTGTTGTCTGCGGCGTATTTTATTTATTTGGAAAGATTTTAAGAATTTTTTGAAAACATTTTTTAAGTGCGTGTGTGTAAATTGATAAAAATACACGCATGTTCAAATGGATTTGAAAGATTTCTTAGGCCTTTATAATACAAGGTGTTTTTTTTTGGCACATTAAAATTTCTGTAATTTATTATCTCTCTAGACATTCAGCTGTATGGATATCAGTAAAGAGGTAACCAAATACATGCTAATTTGAACTTTCAGTAAAAGATCTTTCTTATAAATTTAACTTTCGGCTTATGCCACTTCCTTGAAGATTAAAATTGTTGAGTAGATATCACTCTACAAAATGGTCTTTCTTTTTGAAGAGGTAAGAAGTAAGAATGTGCCGAATCTTATATACCAACCGTAACTATTAATTTTAAAAATTATTTGTTTCTATTTGTTTCTTTTATATCTTCTTTCAAAGAAATATCAACAACATTCGATAGAATCATTAGAAGTTGATAGTAATTCCAAAATGAATAGACATTGTTATTACCTTGGTTATTGCTAACCACTGTTAGCATTGAGAGTTGAACGACAATTTTCGTAAAGTAAACTCCTCCTGATTTATTACAGCTGAACTTTAAGTTATGGAAGAATTACAAATTCCTTCCAAAATTAAAAAAACACGTGAATTCTATATAATGTTATTTACGGTCAGTTCATCAAATTAATTTAAAAAATTTCATCAAAATTTTTTATATTTCTTCGCATGAATAAGGAAATTATTATTTCAAATTATTAAATTTTTTTTCGGAGTTCAATTTAATTACAAATTTTGATTCATTTATCCTTTATCTGCATATCAAATATTTTTTATTTTTTTTTTAATTTTGATTTCTTTTTATGAAAACATTTCGATTAAATCTTGATTAAAACAACAGTGTTTTATCAGAAAACGAACTAAAAAATGTATGCAAAAACGCGTAAATTTTAGAATTTGAACATAAATCAATTCGTATGTAATTCGGATTAACATTTTTTACGTTAAACGTGCAGTAACACTCAATAATGAAACACAAACATTAACACCAACAAACACGGTTACATTAACCCTTTAAACATTTGGAAGTTAAAATTGTTGCGGATGCAACTTCTAAGTAACTTCTAGAAGACTGTGGAAAGATTTTGAAAGATTTGATTTTACTTATTGTCACTTCATCTTCTTGAATATGGATTAAAGCGTCTTCCAGAAGTTGTTCCAAAGATAATAACAAAATACATTATAATCGACATTTGATGTTCTCGGAGTATATAATAAAGTCTCTCTTACAAAAACAACATATTATTGCCATTTAATCTTCTTGGAGTATAAAAAGAAGAGTATTCCAGATGTTGTTTTCCAACATTAAATTTGAGTCAGTAGTTCAGTAATATATTTCCTTTGGAAATCATGGTGTTATTATTATGAGTGAATAATAATTTTTTATTTAATTAAGAACGGCAATTAAGTTGTTATTTAAAAATTTAAAGACTTACAATACCAAAATAATATGATTCTCTTTCCGGATACAAACAAAATGATTCACAAATTACAGTTTAACTAAACGATCTTAAAAATCAGTTGAGTTTGCGACAATATGGTGAAAGAATAGCATCTGTCAAGAAGACTCTTTTAAGCCACTTACAAACGAGTTTTATGAGTCACTACCGAAAGTAACTTCTGAGTCATTTGCAGAGCAGGCTTCTTTGAGTCGTCGGAAAATCACTTTGACAGGGAACAGTTTTTCTCGTCGAAGATAAATTTTATGATACTTTAAAGATACCTTTGGCGATGAATTTCAATTTCTGGAAGACTCTTCTAAGCCATTTCCGCAACAAAAAATGTTTGCTGGGAAGTTGCAAATACTGCACGTATTTTTTTTTCAAAAGTAAGGTTAACAATCAACAAAAATGAAAAGCAAAAACAAGAGAAATAAACAAATAAATAACTAAATAAAATAAAAATCCATATCTAATTGAGTAATATTTATAATGCAAAAACAAAAAATGAAATTTTTGTTTATGAATTAAAGAAAAATAAAAAATCAAAATCGTAGTTTTTTTAAATAACAAGTCCAAAAAAACATATACAAATAGACCACTCACTCACTCGCTCACATTTTATTCGAATCAAATAAAAAAAAATTGCTCTACATAAAGTGATAAAATTTTCAGAACAATAACAACAAGTAGTTCGAATAGTTAGCAACAAATACAACAACTCTGGTAACTAAATGAATAAACTTAAGAAAAACTAAACCGACAAGAATTTCTAATCCACAAAAAAAGTTAAATAAATCCAAATTCGGAATTTAATTATTCAAACTTGTTGACTGCACAATTCCCTACGATCGATATTGAGATAAAAATTTTTAAACATCAATGAAAAACGAAAAAATGGGGAGAAATGTTTTGCTTATTTTCGGAAATTCTATTTTTGAAATCATTTATTTCTGCTTAAAATCAGATCAGTATTTGTATTTTCCCCTGTGGAAATTTTCGTTGGCTTTACGTATTTAACTAGTTACCCTTGTTGTATGACGTTGTCGGTGCTTATATTATAAATTCTTAGAGCTTTGGGCAACTCTAGGTTAGAAAAATAAAATTCAAGTAATTCCATAAGGAGCTTGCTCACCTTATTATCTTTCAAGATTTAAAAAAAAAAAAAAAAAAAAAAAAAAAAACATGAAACAAAATCAACATTAAAAATAGTTGATTAAGGATTGTATATTTTTTCGTTTAGTTGAAATAAAAGGTTTTTACGTTTGTGGTGATATTATATATTCTCAGGAAATTGTGAAACAATTTTATATATCAATTTTTTATCTACGAAGCAAAATCATAACTGAAAAAGTTAAATTATTTCTATTTTAATTGATTTTACATTGATTTTTTTCTGTGCAGCAGAAAAGCAGGTTCACTAAAAATAAAGAAACTAACATCACTATAATGTATTTGTAACATCAAAATCTGCCTTGTCGGTTAAAAAAATAGCAGCTTCAGAAGTTATTCAGCTTCAGAAAGAAAATACAATCTGTTCGCACACGATATCATGATTTGATTTTTTAATCATCATAAAATACATGGATTATATTCTCCCATGTAATCGTTCATATGCGACTTTATAACAGTCCTTACCTGTAGCGAATTCGCTTGCTTGAGGTCGTAAAGTCTGGTCTTTGCTAAATGTTTAATACAAATGCCTAAACGTTTAAGATTTTGTATCATGTCGTTTTCATGGCAGTTTCTCTACTATCCCAACCCACGCAGGATAACATAATATTGAGACCAAATAATTTAGGGAGTTTAAAAGTTGGTATTGGTGTTAGTTCAATTATAGCACTATTCACATTTAGACTAATTTTGGGGTCCATACTAACTTTTTTATGAAAACGCTCTTCACAATAATTGAGCGAAATCATAGGAAAAAATCTCTTAGTTTTTCATAATTTTAATCTTCCCAAAAAAATTGTATTTAAAAACCTTAAAGTCTGCTTTGGAGATATCAAATGAAATCATTCAGGAAATATATGAATTTAAATGAAATCTGTGCAGTTTTTAAAACTTAACATTAATTACAATTGATGATCTTTATTGGATACTTAAAAATATCGATCGCAATTATCCTAAATTACATAATCAGTGAAGACTTTTCAAAAGTCACATTTTCTAGTTTTTTTGGCTTTAAACTTTTAAGTAAATAAATTTAACAACGTTGATCTTTCTAAATTCTAACATTCAAACTTAAAAAAAAAAAATCAGAAAAAAGTTTTTGGGGACATTGGGTGTGCTTAGTGTAGAGTACTTGTAAAATATGCAAAAACAAAGCACACACTTACACGCACTCTTATACAAAGGCAAATATGCCGCTTACGCACTATAGGAGACTATCAAAATTGACCGGACGGCCACACCAAACGAACGAAACTATTTCATATATAAATGCCAGCATCTAATTGACAAGAATCGTAGTTCACCTCAGGAGTTTCAAGTGATACAACAAACAAGAAACAAATTCCTTATTAATTCTTTTTCTTTGGAAAGAAGTACAAATAGAAAAATATAAAATATTCAACATGTTCAGAGTAAGTCGGATACAGAATTAATAAAATTATATAAATCCTGGATTAACATTATGGTCTTTTATTTTATAGTTATTTGCTCTTATGATTGTTGGTGTTAGTGCCGTCCTTGCTATTGAATATCCTTTGTTGCATCAACCTGCTTTAATTAAACCAATTGTAAAGGCTGTTGAAATTGAAGCTCCTGCTCATTATGATTTCGCCTATTCGGTACATGACGAACACACCGGTGACGTAAAAAGCCAGACTGAATCACGTAAAGGAGATGTTGTTCATGGTCAGTACACATTAATCGATGCTGATGGTTATTTGCGTACTGTTGACTATACATCTGATGCCCATAATGGTTTCAATGCTGTGGTACGTCGTGATCCTTTGGGTCATAAAGTAGTGAAAGCTGTTGCCCCAGTTGCTAAGGTACTAGTGGGACCACCAAAATTATTAGCTGCACCCAAATTAGCTTTGCCATTGTCTTTGCACTAAATACCCTGAAATTGATGACAATTAAATAACAACAACAATAAAAATCATACTTGTACATCGTATCAAACAAACCATTGCGCTCACGTATCAACAATACAACATTTATACAATAAGAACTGCTTGCTTACCAATACAATTATAATTCCATTCCATTCTATTTCATTTCATTTTTTTCTTAATTAAATTAATTTTAAATTGTAACAACAAAAACAACATTGTGAAAATGAAACATTATTGAAATCTGAGATTGTACTCTTAAGTTACTACGCATACTTTATGTTTATATTCTCATTCAGCAAACACTCAAATGAATTCACTCTAAGGACAATAACAACTCATCTTTACAACTAGCATCCATTATTGAGGATAAATTCTGAATCCTATTTGTACAGAATATCCTTAAACAGAATCCTTAAACTCCTTATCCATACAAAATACACTCAAGTGATGATCTCTATCTAACTGTTCTTAAAAATCTACATCCAATTTTCCATCCTTTCCCAATAACAACAGTATACTCAATTCACTCTAATTAAGTTGAAGTGAGAAGGATGTTAGTCCTTATGAATTATCATTCATTTTGATGTATTCTTTTTTATTATTTCAATCATATATTGTATATAATTTCATTTTGTGTTAAATAAATATTAAAATAATTTACTTTAAACCAGAGTATGGAAAAACTCGGAGCAAAATCTCTATTTTCAAATGATCTTTTTTACTGTTCATTGAGGAGGAGAAAACACTTTTTTACAAATTAAAATTAAACTTTTTTAAAGATCCGACAGTTTGAAAAATAAAAAAAGAGTCAAAGACATTCTTTGCTTTAAAGAAACATTTGTTTTTACAGAGAATTATTTACATTTACATGCAATTAAAAATAATAACGTTTTCACTTAGAATTTAAAGCTTGACAGTAGTTTATTTGTCATTTGCTATTTTCTATAAACATACTTTTAGGCTGAAAAATATTTCCAGAAATGGAAGTATTTCATTACTCCAGTTTCTAGTCATTCTAGTCATTTCTTAAAACTACTAAAATTAATATCTTTTATTGTCAAGTAGGAAAGGAAAAATCGAAGTTTTGCAAAAATTGCACCAAGAACCATATATTCTGATATGAAAAATTTTATTTTTTAAAATTGTTGTTGGAATTGAACCAAAGTTGGCTTGATTTAACACCAAGTAGAAATCATCCAAGACCATTAGGTGTTTTTCTTTTACACTCCACTGAACTTGAATGTTTTTAACAACTTCGATTTTCGCTTTATGTCAACCCAAATCATATGTGACCCACAAAAGGGATAAAAAAAGCGACTTGACATATCATATCTTAAAAGTTTGTCCAATCCAAAAATTCACTTATGTGAGGCAAAAATAATTATAAATGTAATTATATAGATAAACTTTCAGAAATAATCGAAATAAACTTTTAACCCATTTTTATTCCTATTTTTAGTCTTTTTAAGTGAGCAGTATTAAGTATACCATTCGACTCAGTTTGTCGGTCTGTCCGGATGGTTGTCCATGTAAACGTTGTGAACACTCTACAAGTCGCAATTTTTGATATATCTCGATGAAATTTGCTATATGTTATTATTTTGGCCATACAAGATCCCTTCCAAATATCACTTTGAAGAGCATTAATCTCAAAACTATTTTGGTATTGCATTAATAACTGGTGGAATAATTTTTAAATTATTTCTGGTATATAGTGAAAAAAGGCTTTTATTCAAGAGTTTTAAAAACAGGTACATAGCAAGAAAAAACTAAATTTGAAAAAACAGGTTCAAGGATAAAAAAGATAAAATCTTAAATGTTGTCCAAAATTATGTGCGTAAATTACTAATATTTTGCAGTTATGACTTTTATATGATTACAATTATTTACTATATATTTCTTTAATATTGCATTGAATTATCCAAAAAGAACTTTTGACTTATTAATTCTGTTTATATTTTTAGTTCAGGGAGTATACTTAATAAAATATATTTATATGTACATATATAACTTATACGCATTTATATTCATTTTTAAGATTAATGTAAAATACTACATATAATAACAACAAAAATATTTTCATTTTTGACTAATAATTTTCGGAATCAGATGAAATTGTTTCGTCTTCAGCAGTTATACTATCCAAAGATATTTTTTAAGTTTTCTTTATTCTTCCCCTTTTTTGTGTAAAAATTCGGTATTTTTGAAATTTGGGTAGAAAAAAATCCTATTTTCTTAAAATAATCGCAGTTTTTTTCTTTTGATTAATAATCTTTAAATATTTATAAAATAAATATTAAGTTTCCCGTTAAAAACGAGTTTACAAGATCAAACCGTTAAATATGTAATATTAAATAACTTTTATAGTAGAGTAATCGGTTTTCAATAACCGGTTATAACCAATTATTTTGGTTAAGCTGGTTTCGATTTTTCTGAAAAGTTCACATTTCGAATATCGAAGAAACCGGGGTTTTCTCTTCGAATAGCCGGTTTTTCTAAAAGTGTGTTTAAATGGATTTTTCACGTATTAAAAACTTTAGAGGGATTCCTTCTCGGCGATACATATCGATTGATAAAGTTTATATACCCGATATCGATATACTCCAAAACATTTAAACTGTGTTTTATTTCTAAGAATTTGTAATTAGAATACACGTATACGAACTGTATTTAATAAATAAAATTATTTTCTTATTATTTCTACTCCTCTTAATATTTTGCATAAAAAACCGGTTATTATTAAAAACGCGAAACCGAAAGTGCTTTATTTAAAATTTCATTTTTCGAAGAAACCGAAAAACGGTTTCCAAAAAATGTCGAAGAATCAGTCAACGTATTATATAGCAAACGATTCAAAATAGTTTGAGATTAGTATAGCGAATGGAATTTCAAAGATTACACAAATCCATATCAATTTTGATCTCTTTTTTGGGGTTTTAAAGTAACATCAATTAACAGAAAAAGAATTTCATTGAATAAAGAAGTAAAAATATTAGATCAGTGTGACAATGAAATTTCCATTAAATATGGAATACAAAAATCATCAATCTATGATTTAAAGAAGAAGAAAAAAATAATAATAACTGATTCAGGGCTACCAGAAATAGTTCAAAATTTGTATATCTTCATCAATAGTTTATCGATGGAAAAGAAACACATTTTAGTTAATGATACTGATTTAAAACTCAAAATAATAGAAATACAAAAGCGACTTTATAAAGGCGGATTCCACGCAATGATGGTTGGCTGTCTAGATATAAAAAAAATATTTAGTATAAGACCTCTTAAATAATGTGAAGATAAATTATCGTTAAAAAACTTCTACAAATATTTATATATCGTATGTTAAACCGATATGTTCCAATACTTAATTAAATTTATATATGTATATATAAAATAAATACTAGTGTACATATTTGTTTTTATATATATAGGGATTTGTATCTTTAACGGGAACCGGAAAAATGTGGAGCAATTCGAAACGATGGAAAAAGAATCTACTTTTTCTATATAAAAAATGATGTATTTTTGATCGAAAATAAAAGTTAATTCAATCGCTGTTGTCTTCGAAATCATCAGATTTCCATTACTACTAGATAAAGTATTTTTCTTAAAATCGGAGTAATTAGAAAGAACTTTATTTTTTATTACGCCCTTGCTTATTGGTATAGTTCGCTTATTTGGTTAAGTATCCAAACTGGTAGAAGGAACTGCATCTTAACCAAAAAAGGATTTCTTGCTGTAGTATTTTGTTCAGATTGTAGTTGTGTGACAATTTCTAATAAAATTCTAATTGATTTATTTCATCACTGTCCCTGTTGCAAACTGTTATAGGTACTAGCCCAAGTGCTCTTCCTATATTAATAGCCTTTTATCTTAATTTTAAACGTATTATTTTAATAATTTTAATTCCGAAATTATCATATTTCTTTTACTTTGACTCATTTTAACGTACTTTGGCGAATCACACACTATAGTCCTTCTATAACTTTTCCTAAAAAACGACGCAAATCGAAATGATGCAAGCTGGGATTCCAGTTTATTTGTTTGGTAATGTAGCTATACTGCTGGAAAAATTTTGTAGAAATTCTCACAGATTTTCACAGTATTCCCTTACAAAGTTAATTTTATTTATCGAATATCCAAGATACAAAATACATCGAATATCTGAAGAACTGTTGAAGTGAAAATATTAAGATTTCATCTCAATTGCAGTTTTACTAGACAAAATACAGGACGAATAGGATCAGGAGTAGAAGTAGCAATGATCATGACAGTTACTTTCTCAAGAAACAGTTTTACTAGTTTTACTTTCCTAAGGAACAGCTTTACTGCAAAAAGTAAAAGATCAGAAAAGAGGAAGTATTAACTACATTCTCAAAAAAACAATTGTACAGTCTTTCATACAACGCGAATATTACTTGAAGAAAATCTAATGAAACTTTAAAGCTTAAATTTTTTAAATTAATCCCAAACAGTTTCCTGTGAAAGAGTTGTACTTGAAAAATGGAGGATAGATTGGTTCAGATTAATTATTCATTCAAAAGGCATACTAACACATAATGTAACTTAAAATGAAAGATTATTTTACAGTGTATGTGAACTATAAACTGAACCAAAAAAGGAATCGAAAAACGAAAATTTTCGTTAATTTTTCGTAAGTTTTTCAAATTGACGAAAAATTTGCAATATGACTATTTGAATTTGTTAAATAAGTGAGGTTATTTTGAATAAATATTATTCAATTTGAATAATGTATTATTCAAATAGACAATAATTAATTCTTTATATTGATGAATATTATTTAATTTTACTATCATTTTTAAGTTAAATTTAAAAAATTTTAGTTGAATTGTTGTAATAAATTATTACATAAAATATTAATTATAAAATATGTCATGAAAAACTCCGATATGACCAGGGGAAGGAGTACTCCCCATACAAAAAAAATATTTATTATGGAATATCTAAACAACTTTAACAATGACTTCCGCAAGGAACATTTTAACTGGACAAAATGTAAGAAGGATAGTACAGCGGGGATTTGGTCCCAATTACTTTTTTTAATACACGTCAATATGTGAAATTTCTTTCGAGATCTAGGACTGAGGAGAATTTTTGTGCATTATGTTAATTTAAATAAAAATCTGTTTATTTAACATTTTTTTTTTGTTAAAATAAAATTAGTGTGATTAAAATATGGTTATATCAAGTTTGTAACTCTATAAAGAATCATTTTAGACTGCCTCACCCAAAATAATTACTCTTCATTGAATTTAAGCAAGATGACCCCAAATCGGGTTTTTTAAATAATTCTGTAACTTTGGAACTATTTTATAATTTTTAACGAAATTTGACACGAACATTCTTGAGGTGTTTTCAAATTGATTTGGAGAAGAACATGTTCCTAGTGATTCATGGAGTTACGAATTATTTCAGAATTAAGAAAAAATGTAGAGTCCAGAAGAAAATAGGTGATTTTGAAGTGAAAAATATTAGCAACTAAATTTGTATTTCCCTTTTTTAAATTCACGCAGCTGTATGATTCTTGAACAAAAATATTTTAGATTTTATTGATCAAGTTCAAAAGAAAACTAAAACGAAAGTCCAAAGATGTGTCAAAATCTTACTTTGGTCTAAAGATACCTTCCATACATATAAAAGTATTTTTATAGAGAAATGTGAGATCATACATATAGACCTTTTTCAATCAAATTATAAATAAAATTTTAGCGACTTAAAAAAATGTCCTCTACCCCTTGTTCTACTCCAAATAAGTTGGAAAATACCTTAAAAATATCCATATAAAATCAGAAAGCATTAAATAGTTTCAAAGTTACTAGTTTATTTAAAAAAAAAATACTTTTAGGACCACTGTGCAGCGTTGACTGATAACAAAAATTTGGAAACTTTTTAATGCGTGTTAAATGGGAGTAAAAATCGGAAACAACTTCTGTCGACATTATCATTTGCTAGAACCTACTTAAAAATCGTGACAGATTCTATATTTCATTAATTTAAATATTTCCAATTTTATTTTATAAATCTAAAGTTTATTGCACTTTGAAGTAAGAAAACATCAACGGAAGTATTAACAATTGAATTGAAGACAAAATTTAAACATTCAACATGAGAAATTTGAGAACTTGTCGGCGAACTAAATTGAGTCACTAGACTACTGAGGTAAGCGTACATGCATATGTGACTGATAGACATAATTTTTATGGGTGTATGTGTGTGTATAAAGGGCCGAAAATTCCACATAACTTTAATTTAATTTTCTTTTAATAAATTTAATCATATTAAAACCACCTTCAGACATCTTTAAACAGAATTGAAGTGACAAACTGACAATGTTTAGCAAAAGTGACGAACTTTTTGTCAGATGGTATAAATGAAAAACTAACTAAATGAGAAGAGCTATGAGTGTGTAAATGTATGTGTGTGTGTGTGTGTGTATGTGTGTATATTAGTACGATCTAATGTTTGTTGATATTGGATATCATTTCCTCTTTGAAGTCTTTTAAGGCGTATAGAGATGATAATGGTTGGTTTGTGTGTGCAATATTGTTTTATTGCATAATATTTTTAGTTGTTTATGTTTTTGGTATATTTTTGCAACAAATATGAAAATCATACGTCTGAAGTTTTAACATATGATGGGGGTATCGATATACACACCACTACATGTGCACACACCTGAGATGCCATTGCATATGACGATCAAAAGTATAACAAAGATTTGATCATCAAAATGTTGACAATATGGTGGTGGTGGGAGTATAAAAAGAATCAACATTACGAATTATTATCATTAGACATCTTCTATTCAAACAGTTATCATCCTTTAACAACTTCGAAGTATTTCAAATATGAAACTTATTGTAAGTAACTGAGGAATACAAATTTGAACTGATCATTAATTGGGAATATAAAATTATCATTATAGTGCTTCTCATTTGTCTTGGCTGCAGTGTGTGTTTGTGCCAATGCCAGTATCATTGGACATCCAGCAACAATTGAGATAGAGGAGAGCAGTCCACCTCATTATGAATTTCAATACGCTGTACATGATACCCATACTGGAGATATAAAAGATCAATTCGAACACCGTCGTGGCGAATATGTAACTGGTCGTTATTCCCTTGTGGAACCCGATGGTCAACGTCGTATTGTTGATTATAGCTCTGATCCTCTATTGGGTTTCTCAGCACAAGTGCGTCGTGAGTCGCCCACTTTGGTGACAGGACATGCTGTTGTAGCACCAGTCGTCGAAGAGTGGCCAGCACCAACACATCGTCGTTAAATGGATTTTAAGGATTATTTTCTAAAAGAAAGCAAAACAACAAATAAAATTCTTCACAAGAAACAAGAAAAACAACAAAAAATTTAATTTTTGAACATTAACAATAATATTATTTTGTGTTTCTTTTTTATTTTATTTACAATTTGTTTTTTTTTATTTTATCTCTTATCCTCTTAATCTTTTATTCTCTTATTCTATCACTTTAAAATATTCTTATAATAAATAAATAAATAATTTTACTACAATCATACATCAAACATACAAACATGTTTTTTTTAATATTTTTTTTGCAAATTCATATCTTAAATATTCTTATTCTTATTAATTCTTAACAAATTAATTAATTATTTGTTTTTTTGTGTTTTGTTTTTTTTATATTTTGTTTTTTTTTAATATCACAGAAACACTTAATTTATTTAATTAAGAGTTCAACATTTTCTATTCTTTATTCATAAACTTTAAAACTGATATTTTCATTATATTACGATCCTTCTTTGGATGAGACAAAAACATATAAGAAAAAGTAAAAATGCAACATTCGGCTATGCCGAATATTCAATACCCTTCACCACAAAACAAAAGAAACCTTAATTGGTCATCAAATTAGTTATATTATTGGCTATAACTCTTTTTCATATGAACCGATTTTGGTGATTTTTGAAATGGCAACGAGAACATAGTTTGTGATATTATGGTAATTAATTAACTCAAATTTGTCGATTTATAATTTCACGAAAGTTCTCTACTTTAATTTAGAGGTTGTCTCAGATATCGGTCTATATCTCTTAACACACTGAAACAGTTTAACTGGTTTTAAATAAAATACTTCTCAAGACTACAGCAAATACGCAGGCCAAATTTCATTGTCATAAAGTAATAAAAAGTAATAAAATAAAGTTTTCTGTTTATATGGGACCTTGAAGAAATTATGGATCGACCTTCGTATAACTTTGCACATCGATTTTTGTTTTTATTTATTTTGACCAGGTATTATTGCAGTACAAAAGTACATGTGAGATTTATGCCCTTCAAAGTGAAATTTAAAAGGGAGCTTGTATGGGTGTCGAACGTCGCTTGAGTCGAACGGTACACTTAAAGGTGGATGTAACACCATTTTTTCTGTATGTTATAAACATATTACCGTTTTTAATTAAAACCGAATTGAAACACTATTCGATATGGGATAGGATATTCACCAAATTAGTAATATATGTTTAAGTCAGTTAAAAAACTAATTCCACCAAATTTTCAATAGGATTGTTCTAGTCTTATAAGAGTCTTATAAGCTTAAAAATATTTTCCAGCAAGAGCTTTAAATGGGATCGAGGACAAGTAATGACAAAATCAAGTTTTTCTTCAGTTGCTCTTCATTACCTCGGGTCATAAAAACATTTAAAACGATGATTATTTTTTATCTGTACCGATTAATAAGTGAATTTTAATAGGGAAGACCTGCAAAAAGAAGTTGTATGACTAATGTACTTCTTATAGTTTAAGAGATATTTAGTCTCCAAAATTAAAAAGTTTCCCTTTTTACCGATCTAGACGCAGTTTTTATGCTTTTGTGAGTTGAAATTTCAGCCGATTTATATACCCCGATTTGAATGTTTAAAGTTTTACTGTTCGATTCAGAATCACTTCTTGCTTCGAATCGCTTTCTTTGAAGATATTTTAGTTAAATTTTGCAAAAAAAAAATTGTATCAGTCCAAATCTGCATTCCAAATTTTTATATCCCATACAGACCCTCATCCGAAAATCACTTTAGCATCGATTTCGTATGTTTAATACAAAATCAGACTTTACGACGACCGACGAATTTTATATACCCGTCATATAACCCCACATCCGAAAATTACCAAAATTTTTAAAATTTTTCTTATATGTAGATGAGTCGGTTTATGCTTGTATCATGGTGTAGGGTATTATCTGGTCTGACTTGGCCGACTAATAAACTCTTACTTATTTTCAAATATATTTTTTTATTTTAACAAGAAATGACAATGTTTTTTAAATAAAACATTTTAAGCTTAACATTTAAGGAATCATCCCAATATCGGTTGGAGAGATATAAGAAAAAAAGTAAAACTCCACTTTTGAAATTTTTTGGGATTTTAATTATTACCAATAATTTAAAAGAAATAATTTTTGATATACTGATGTATAATATGAATATTTACATCTAAGTGTTATTCATAACCAGGATTAATGTATTACAAGTCCTGATAATATATCTCATTTAGGATCACAAAACTAAAACTCACATGCATTTACATTTTCAACATGGGAAATTTTATTGAAATCGGACTAATCGTTCGGAAGTTATAAATTTATTTGCATTTCATTTTTCATGTTGAATACAATGAATAGAGAAGATGAAATTCGTTATGCGAGATCTGGTTTAGGTTATATTAAGATATAGAAAATAAATAACAATTGAATGATTTTTATTATGCACAATTCAATTAGTTCAAAAAAATAATAAAAAATTCAATTAAACTTTAATCAATTTAATCATAAAATTGTTAGCGATAACAATCAGTGTTTAAAAAAATAGAACTTAGATATTAAAATAAGAATTATTATATTATTACACCCTTCACCTGACTAGTTTAGAAGTGTACATATAAGTTTGTCATTCCATTTGTAATTTCCACAATTTTCGACTTAGACCCCCAAAAGTTGAAATCAAGTTTATGAAGCCGACCTATAGTTAACATATATGATATGTATATCAAACGATTAGATATGCTTTCCAGAATTTTGCTATTAGAATCCAGGGAAATTGGTTGATGAATGGCTCAGATATTAGCTAAAAAACTGAAGGTATTTCTAACCTTTTTTCCGTTTTTTTTTTCAACTTTTTTTAAGAATCTAGATTTTAATAAATTAAGCGAATTTATGTGCTGAAGACATGAAATTAATCGGACCATTAGTTTCTGAGTTATAGGCAAAAACATATTTTCCGATAACTTGAACCCCCTTTGAGACCTATGGACTTATGACAGTGATTGATTACAATTTTTTCCCGATTTTAATCTTTTTAATTTTTAAAAATCGGTTCATAAGCCACCGAGATATGCTAAAATATTTCTTTAAAAATTGAGTCCCATGAGGTTGTTGTTTGTAACTATAGAAAAAACAATAACAACGTTTAAAATAATGTTTTTGGGATTTTAGCTGTTCTATTAATGCTTAAAATTAAATTTGTTTTACTAATGGATCAGAAATATTTGTGTGGATTTTTTTTTTTTTTTGAGATTAGGCCATAAGTTTCCGAGATATGGGGGAAAACTTATTTTGACGCTCTTGGAACATCAACGGATCTAGTTGTTACGCAGAAAAATTACTAATTCTATCGATTTTTGATTCAGATCATAATTAGCAAAAATATTAATAATTCTTTGTTTTCCTTGTGGCTGTTGTCGGATATAATAATAACAACAATAACAATGTAAGGCAAAGTAATGTTTTTTTATACTAGCAGATCGGAAATAATTAAGAGAATTTTTGAATTGAAAACATCACAGTAATCGGTCTATTAGTTTCCGAGTTTAGGCAAAAACGCATTTTCCGATATTTTGAACCTCCTATGGGACATATGGACAAAAATTTGATGCTGAAAAATAGCTAATTTTATTTCTAAATTTTAATTTTTTAAATTTTCGAAATCTGTCCATAAATAGCCGAGTTAGTAATTACGAAAACTACTGATGAATAAAACTTTGCATCCATATTGAGTGCTCTAGAGAATCTATGTAGACTCATATAAAGGCTATAGTAATGGCTGTCATTTTCTTCTTCTACAAGTGATAATATTATGAAAGTCTATTTATTACAGAGGCTTAACGTTAAATGTTAAGTCAGTTGCTTAAAAAAAAGAAAAAATTCCATATAAGCAAAGGTGAAGGGTATAGAAAATTCGGCACGACCGAATTTAACACTTTAAATTATTGAAATTTTAATCTTATCTGTTAATTGTAAGATATATATTTCGAAAATCCTTTACAGTTTTTGTATATTTCAATTTAAATATTATTTTTAATTATTCAGGTACGTGGATGAATTCCTTAACGTTTACGGTTTACTTTTGAATAAATTTTTGTTGTTGTAATTTATTGTATATTGCTGGTTATGCCAATGAGAATGGTGCTGTTCCATTTTATGTAAAATTTCTAAATTAGATTCTAAATCTAAATAAAACTAAAAATATTTGCATAATTATTGCTTTTTTTACATATTTAACTTTTCACTATAATTGAATTCGTTTTGTTTTTTATTATATTTCAAAGATTTATATATAACACGACTATTTACTATATAGCAAATAGAACAGTATGTTATTTTCTACATATTGTTTGCATAGTTCAATTTACCACTATCAGATACCATCCAGGCTGTTAGTTTTTCATCCTCCGTTTTATTCGTTTCATCCCAGGGGAATTGCGTGTTTTGGTTTCCCTGAAATTTGACTCTAAAATAAAGTTTTAATTGATTATTTGAATTGAAATTCAAATATAATAATTCTAACTAAAATTACAAACAGAATTTATGAAACTAAAAATTATTAACGCAAAAAAAATTAATAATTAAATAAAGTGCTATGAATTTGTTGATTGTGATGAATATGAATGAATGAATGAATGAATGAATTAATAATTTCAAAACATTTGATAATAAAATCAACATTTAACAGCTGGTAAAATGTAGAAACTATTTTACCACCTGAACTAAATTTGCCGGTGGGGCAAAATCAAAAATATTTGGGGATGAAATTCCAAATTTTGACTGGGGTCATTAAAAGGCAATGCAAATTTTTACTTAGATTGAAACATTAAAAACTTTTCTTAAAACTACAAATTTTTGTCTATTTTTATGGAAAACTAGTGATGCCACCTTCAGTTTGCCCAAAAATATCCTTAAAAAAAACAAAATATATCCATTCCTCCTTAATAAAGCATGTTAATAATCTTGAACACCCTCTACCACTTGTATTTTGGAAACCTTATGTTAGAGTTACAGCCAAATTGGGTCCATAATTTTATGTGTTTTATTTGTATAACCTGACCAAAAAAGAATATTTCCAACAAGCAGACAGACGGACATGGTTCACCTAAATTATTAATGGTCAATATCCGCATATAACTCGTTAATTCGAAATTTTGCAAAACTGTTTCAAAAGATCATATTTTATCATGTCTTTCCAAAACTGTTCAAAGAATGTCCAGATAAAATTCAGCAGATCCAAGGCAGGATGATAGAAGGTCATTCCTTATGAATAATGGTAAATGATTTTATAATCATAATATTTATTAACTTCCTTTCTCATCATTTTTGGTGGTTTATGGATTCCGCACCTAAAAAAACTGCTTCAATACTAAGGGCGTTATTTATCGATCAAAGTAAATGGTAACCAGAAGGAACAAAATTTGATCTATCAGGTGGACGTGCCAAAATTTCCCATCCATTTATTAACAAATATTTTTTGACCGGTTTTGCAGTATGTGAATAATATTTGTTAAGATGGAAAATATTAGCAACGCTGGTCTGTTGCAGTTATTCCTCACTGCAACCAACCATATTACAAAAGACTTGTTGTTGTGAATATTTGACATCTGTTTTGATTTGGATAATGAATCAAAATTTAGATATGACTTTTGTGCTTGAGGTTATCGTTTTTATTACCAATAACAACACGATGGAAAAATCATTTTCTTTTGTTACTCTTTCCGATAAATGGCCTTTCAGCATCTTTTGCCTTTAATGCGTTTCACACTTCTTCATATTCAAACTTTTGAATTGGTTCCAACCCACTAACAATTATAACCCGTTTCTATAAATTTTTATATTTTGAAAACAAAAACTTGAATACGAATAATGTCGACCAAAACTTGATAAAATAAGTCTTGAAGACTGTCTATCAATGTAATTACAGTTCCAAATTTATAATTTCTTAATTCAAAAATTAAAAATTAATTTTAAGAAAAAAAATTAAGCAACATTTACTTTCAACTACAAATCTAATATCAATTAATCTACCAATAATTACATTTTTAAAAAAGTCCTAATTGATATAAATTTTATAGTGATTACCTTATAGGCCAGAATTGGCAATCGTCCTCATCATTTGAACTCAGGTTGTTAAGATCTTTTGGTGAGAGGTCTCTACCATAAAATATTTAAAACGATCAATGGAGGTGAATAATGAATAAATAATGTAAAAATGCGTTTCAAATGTATTAACTTTCGAGAAGCAAATTTTTAAATAAAAAATAAAATTAAAAAAATTAAAATTAAATAATTATTAACTTACGCATTTGTAGCAAAAGAATCCGTTCTACTTCCATTATTCACTTCTAAGCTACTTAATGGATTTGAATATTTTTTTGTAGGAATATTCGATGTACGATCTGAAACAAGCTGATCAGGATATTTTGTGTCGCTTACATCTGAGTCCATGGATAGATGACCAAAAAGATCCTCTAATAGAATATTTGATTTTGCATTTCTTTGCTTCTTGGCGGAGGATTTGAGTTTTGTTCTAAATATATAAAAAAATTAAGGTAGATATATCAGATAACTTAAAGTTTATGGCCCGACCTCTGAAGACCCTGTAAAACTTCAAATCAAGAATTCTTAATAATACACAAAAAGAAAGAAATGTAACCCTGGAAGGGAATGTCTCTCAAAATGGTATGACCAGAATTATTAAAGCATTGCGAGAAGTTATGGCGGAATCTGTTTTAAACCACCTTAACCTTTCCGATGTTGTTGATTTTTTGGTACAATAATGTAAAGTATATATAGCTGTGTTTTATGGTTAATATCCGTTTAAATCCTGAATTTTCAAAAATTCTGAATTTTGGTTACATGAAAATGCCGATTTTTTCACTTTTATATCTAAATCTAAATTAAATAAATTCTTCTACAATCACCGTAGAGGAAAATCGGCCCTATGAAGCCTTGCTTTCGCAGGATTACATTGATACAAATATATCTTTATATACAATAATGTATAGATGATTTCTTCTTAGTATCACAAATGTAATTATTGTACCATCTTCACCACTTGCAGTGGTGGAGAGTATAATTAAACTTAATACTTGGACCAAAGAGAGAAGAAGAAGGTGCTCTTGGATACAAGGAGACGATAAATTAGTAAATTTATTTCATAAATTAAAGTAATAAAGAACGAAATACTCAAACCATCTATAGATTAAATAAACAGTGGACTAAAACAATACACATTGGAGGAATGAAATAGGGTGGAAATTATTATGATATTTTGGGGAAAATAACAAGAGTAATAGAAAATCGAAATTGACAATGGTATCCAAAGAGAAAATGTGAAAACAAAACTGTGAAACAATTTTTTTTATGTCACTACCAGCATTTGATCTTGTAACCTTTAAGTTTGATACTTTTACGGACATAATTTAATAATAGAAATTTAGAGAAAGAGAAATAATTCTTATTTATTTATCGACGACTAGTAACTTTAATGTACTAAAACGAAGAGTAGCCTTAAAGGTAAAAAGCTATTGCAATGGGAGGACAAGTGTAAAAAGCATCATTTAGAAACATTAGAAATAACCCGAACTTTTGGGATGGTTGGGGTATTATGCGTTTGGTTGATTTGGACAAAATGGCGTTACATCCACCTTTAAGTAGACCGTTCGGCTCATCATCACTTTCTGAGTCAATTTAACGATGTCCGTCCATCTGTCAGTCCGGCTGGCTGTCCATATAAACGTTGTAAACACTGTACGGATGGGAATTTTTGAGATATCTTGATGAAATTTGGTACGCATTGAACATTTATTGAAATTAAACATGTTCGTCCCAAAATTTCAGTCACCTCCCATACAAATATCTTCCCGGAATGAAGTTTTAAGCTCACAAAGGTCTTAAATATAAAGCTATATAAATTTGGCAGAAAAAGGCATTACAATATTCTAAACCGATGTGCCAATTTATACGAGGGTCGGTTTAAATATACATATACGTTAGAAAAGAATTTAAAAGTTTCACAATAATATTCTGCACACTTAATGACAAATCAGAAAATAAACTAACAAACATTTATAACCAGCATTGTGATGTAAGGTATTACGTAGTCGGGCTTGACCGATTATAACATTCTTATTTATTATTATATATTCATTATAGTTATTAAGGCTTCTTAAGAATTTTGTATTTCTCTTCTAAATCTTAAAACTATTTTCCATTTCAGTTTATAAGTATATTCCACTCACCCTAATATTGTATCCAATTCATCGCCATTTTCATTCATTTTTGAATTACTCTCATAATTTGATTCACTAGTTTCCAAAAACTTTTCATCCTCTCTATTTAAATCGTAACGCGATTTTTGTGATCTTGCCGATAAATGATCATTATTGGTAAGAACTTTACTACCCATCAATGAAGGGTTATATGAATTGCGCACAATCAATTCGGAGTTTGCATTATTTTGTTTTACGCTACCCACTTTCGAAAACATATTGTATACTTTACTAGACTCATTAATACCGTAATCTTGACTGGGTCTTGTATAAACATAGTAACCACCAATTTTTGCTGAATTTTTGGCATTTTTAGCAGCAGTCTCATAGAGGGCATAATTACGTGTACCATTCACGTAGAGAGCATTCGTGCCTCTATTATTGCTACCCATAATGTTGGCATTATGGAATGAGACATTCGGGTGTTGTGCTGGTACATTCGATGCGGGTGTTTGACTCAAACCAAATAATTGTGATATATTACGATTTAGGAATATATCATTAATGGATTCGGTACGAGTTAAATTTTCAGAACTTTGATTTAGATTTCCGGTACTGAGGTATATGTTACTTGATGGTGCCAATATTGTGTTATAACGTATCGATTCACTTTTCAATGAACCCGACTCATTAAGACCTTTTTGTGGGAATTTATTTTGCGGTGGATTTATCAAATCATTTGTGTTCATTGTTAAAAAACTTATTTTTGGAATTTGGCTGACATTTTTGGCTTGTTGCACTATGATGTGACCATTTTTTGAACTACTTAAATTGGCCGCTGAGATTTCGGTGTTTTTAATATTGTTGTTATTATTGGTATTATTATTGTTGTTGTTATTATTTGCATTACTTCGTTGTATCATTTCGGTAAGAGTTTGTAATTTCTCTTGTACCGGAAGCACATTACTTGACAAATTATGTGTCACATTTGAGTTTGAGCCGTATTTGGCCGTCAGTTTGACATTGGCCTTTGTTGCTGCCGCCGGTGATATACGTTTCAGAGCATTAAAATAAGGATATTTAAGACTCTGCTGGGCTGTAGGTCTTTTATCAGGATCGTACAGCAGTAAGTCTTCCAGTAGATCTAGACCAGATTGACTGCAACGCGTCACTATCGAATTTAAAGGTACACGCACACAATCAGGATAACGAAAATGTATAACAGCAGCCAGTCTGTAACCATCAGGCCAATCATTCTATAAAAATTTTGAATATTTATAAAAACTCTTATTATCAATTGATAACAGATTTATACCTTATCTGGAGTTCCTAGAACGGAACATATTTTATATAGCTGATCCACTTCACTACTACCCGGAAACAAAGGTCGAAATGTATACAATTCAGCCATAATACAACCCATTGCCCACAAATCAATTGAACTGCCATATGTAGTTGAATGTAGTAAAACTTCCGGTGCCCGGTACCTTAAATAATACAAAAAATTTCGATTTATTTATTTAAAGATTTCAAATAAAGACTTATACTTACCATCTAGTTGATACATAATCGGTAAATGGAGGTCTTGAGCGTATTTCTCTAGCTAAACCAAAATCAGCTATTTTTATTAATTCTGGGCCAGAACATAATAAATTTTCTGGCTTTAAATCGCGATGAAAAAATCCATGTCTATGCATAAACGCTAAACCGGTGAAAACCTTGAAATAAACACTATTTTTACCTCTAAACGACTACAAATTGAATTAAATTATACCTGAAATAATATACTTTTTAATGTTGGCTCTGGTAAATGTGTTTCTCGATCTTTAATCATCTGATACAGATTTTCTTTCATATACTCAAATACAAAATATAAAGTATCATTTTCTCGTATAACTTCTTTTAGTTTAACTATATTCGGATGTGATAATTTTTTAAGGGACTGAAATATAGAATTATTATTGGTTTTATTTATTTTATTTTTTCTGGGGGGTGAGGTAATGAGTTAAACTCTCACTTTAACTTCTCTTAGATTCATTGCTTCTTCCCATGAATAATATTTTCTTTTCATGCGTTTAATGGCCACTTTTTCTCCAGTGTCTTTTCGTTGTCCCAGTACTACAGTGCCGTAGGTACCATCACCCAATTGACTTAAGGTTATATAACGATTCATAGTTCATTCATTTAAATGCTAGAAATTATACATGGATTATTAAGGATGTCAAAAAAAGAAAAAGGAGGTTATTTGTGTCATTATTTCATTGCAAAATAAACCCTAAGCAAATTAAAAAATTTATAAAATAAAGGAGATCCACAAATTGAAAAGGTCTTAATACGCGATTAGTAAGCATTAAATCATGGAGCAGATTGATGTATTGCTAGAACTACTCTTGTAGATCTCGGCAGATTCTGTTTAATAACTGCGATGAAAGGCTTCTTTATCCATACCCTAATTACTGCCGGCTACATTTCCACGCTGATTCTTTACACCGGAATGTGCCTAAATACATTTGTCAAGACCTGTGATTCCATCAACAAAAACTTTCCCTCGTCTGTGTCGATTGGATGGTTCACCAGATAACCATAACTTTCAGTTTCTTCTGGTATCCAAATATATATATATATATATATATATATATATATATATATATATATATATATATATATATATATATATATATATATATATATATATATATATATATATATATATATATATATATATATATATATATATATATATATATATATATATAATTTTGAGGTTGTCAGATATCGGTCAATAACTTTTTTGTTAATGAACCTATATAACATTCTCACGCCTTTTCAAGGTTTAAGGTACAACCGGACATAGCTACATTACCTTAGATTTTGATATGATGCAAAAATATATAGATATATTTTTTCATATTTGTAACTGATTTGGCAAATAAAGATCCCATATAAAGCTTATTATCGGAATAGGGATTTAAACTTATAAAATTCTTAATGTTTTAAAAATTCTATTGGAATTCAATACTAATGTTTTCCTGTTTCTAATTTACTTTACTGATTCGACTAATGTCGATCTATATTTCCCTTCCCAGAATAGGGGTCTTGGCTAGGGGTACCAAGCTACCGACAAGTAATTTTAACATTAACTTGTTCTAGTGGCTAATTTATGTGAAAAGTTTTCACTGAATCCTTACGAAACACCTGTTACCGATTAAGTTATAAAAAGCATTTAGTTTAGTTATTTGACTATAACTAATGAGATTTATTTTTGTTATTTTTATTCAGGGTCTTTTGTCAGTCTTTGAGCTGAGCTAAGGTATAGTCTTATTTTGAACGAAATTTCACTGTCGTATCGGTATTTTTATGGATGGAACATCAAATAATCCTTACACTGTATTATAATGCTCTAAATGAGTGGGATATATAAGTTTTTTGTTAGAGTTTTCGGTACCGTATTTAAAATAATGTGTCGAGATACCATGATTTTATTGAAATCCATTACTTTTTGCTTTACAAAAACTTTTTCTCTAATATTTTGAATATACCTAGATTATATTATTTATATCTCTTTATCTTAAAAATGTATATTGACGTGATTATGCCTAAAACATACGGACATAGCAAAATCGATTCAAAATGTCTAGATGTCTAAGAATACATACAATACTTTGCTCGTGTAACATATGTAATAAAATTTTTATATATTTATTCAGACATGACGGAATAAAAAAAAATTAAGCTAAATATATTAGTGAAAAGTTTAAAAGTGACTTCCATGAACCGACTGAAAAAACTCGACATGACGAATAATTCGAAAATAGAAATTATTCGAAACCGGTCGGTTTTCTGAAATGCAAAAAACTGGTTATCCACTTTCGGGCTTCAATTTTTGAATACCCTAATCGAACAGTTAAGAAATGTTTCAATATTCTCTAAAGGACCCTTGAAAATAATATACCATTCGCTTATTTCTTATTATCTTATGAACTTAATATAACAACATATTTTCCGATGTATTTCGAAATGTATTTCTATTTAGATTCAATAATCAATTATTTCATTGACGGTTACAAAGAATCGAACATTCATAAAGCAAAAATGTTACAAAAATTCGGAAAATGACCATTTTGTTATAGATTTAAAGATTAAAAAAAAAACTTTATTATTATTGCTATGATTTTACAAAAACTTTTTACCGAAAACGATCGTTAACTTCCGATACTTTTAACCGCAAAAATAGTAAATATTAAATTACAGAATTACAATCAACGACAAAATTCGAAATTCCGAAACGAAATTCGGTAATTTAATGACAATTTTAGTAACGGAATTACGCTACAGGATGCAAAAATTTATTTAATTTTATTTAATTTTATTTTATTTGAATATCTTTAAGGTTCATTAAAAAATGTATTATGATAAAGTGACTGCTTAGAATTATTCACTGTATTTACAAGCTTCACGTGTGTATCGATTTGTTTATTTATATGAGAATTTGTTTAAAACTATTGTTCGGTAGTATTTATGAAATGAAATGAAGTTTTAAAAAATTTTATTAAAATTTTCAAAATTATATTAAAAAGGTCAGTTCTATTTAAGGAATGAGTAGGAATAATTATAATAAATCGATAAAATAAATTTTTAAACAATTTTCAGCTTCATGATTAACATCAACAACAAAAACAATTAATTATTATGAACATCTATTTACAAAATACAGTGGTTCCAAAACAGTTTGATTTAGCTTTAGAGTTCATAAAAGTTTTAATATAATTTAACTTATTTTAAATCATGTTTTAATGAATTTCGTTAATTTTTATCTATTTCGTACAAACTTTAACTCCATACACACTGATGCTTATACCTATAAACGCATTTAATATTTTTCATTATTTTTGTTTTATCAATAGAGAACGTTATAAAGACCAAAGCGAGAGCATAATGATTTAAATAGAGCTAAAGCTAAAAATAAAGTAAGTTTGGAAGGGAAGGGATCTTCTTAAAAAATATTATTTATTTATTATTATATTAAAATTTAGTTAAAAAATAAAATGAAATACCAAAAAAAATTTAATTAACAATATTTGAAATGAAGTCTTAGTTGATTTAATAAAAATATTATTTGCTTACTAAATATTTTCTTCTTCAATTTTTTCCAATTCTTAAGAAAACGTTAAGTGTATTTATAATAACATGTACCAGTGTATAGAAAATTTGTGCCATCGAACGAGAATTTTTGAATTTGGTCCCAACCACTTTATCAAAGAACTGTTTTACTAGACAAAATGAAAGACGATTAGGATTATGGGTATAGATGTCTCCCATGCAAAGAAAATGTTATGTATCGAATATCCAAAGAACTGTTACAGCAATAGTTCTCAAATTCGATCCCATTCATTTTCTTAAAAATTTGCTTTATTAATTAAAATATACGACGGGCAGAATCAAAGGGAAAAGTACTCCCATACAAAACAATTATATATTATCGAATATCTAAAGAACTGTAAAAGCGGGAGTATTCAAATTGGTTCCAATTACTTTCCGAAAAGGTTTGAGATTTCATTAAAAGTGATTTAAACTATTAAAATATATTTTTTTTTTTTGTAAATTGTAATAATAATTTCAATCAAATACAAAAATCAGAGCTGTAAGTTCAGTGGTTTCGTTTTTATCAACATATATGTATGAAAAGAAATTTTCGATCTCACTCCTTATATACAAGTTTAGATATTTACGGGGAAACCGGTTTCGAGTTATTCGAAAACCTTTATATAAAATGAAGTTGAAATAATGGTTCCATCGTAATCAAAATGTGTATTTGTTCTTAATTCATCAAATTACACTTGTACTATATAATGTCCTAAATGGGTGGGGTATATCCTCAATGGTCGGCATCGTATTTAAAATAATCTGTTTAATAGCCATAGTTTTATTTAAATACATTATTTTCCTTTATAGAATATTTTTTTAATTTCTCAACATATCTAAAGTACAGGGGTATATCTAAATAAAAAATGTTGCAAAATATCATTTAATTGATTTTATTGACGTGATTATGTCTAAACAGATGGACATTGCAAATTGATTAAGAATGAAAAATTGTATATATTTTCAGTCATGGCCGAATATACAAAAATGAAGCTGAATATTTTAGTAAAATGCTTCCATTAAAACAAAACAAAACCGACATGTCGAATAATTCAAAAATTAAAATTATTCGAAATCGGTCAGTTTTCTGAAACGCAAAAAGCCGGTTTAATGGTTTCCGGTTTCCGGTTTCCGTTTTTGAATAAAAAGTAATTTTCTCTTATATCAGAAATGAACATCTGATAAATTTTAAAAAAATCAACACGTCGGAGATGACTAATATGTTGATATATCCAGCTTTAACTATGTGAAATTTAATTTAAATATCTCTATTCAAAAATTAGAGATTTAATGTCAATGGCTCGTTTTGGAACCACAGTGCAAAGTTATTTGCTTTTAAAGGACATTAAAATTTAGGATACGAACTAGTTTAAATGTAAAATAAAAAAATGTGTCACAAATTAACATACAAACACACAATCTATTTTAACGCTGTCTATTAGTGTATTACTAAGTACTATTTAAATAATTACTTTCGTTAATAAAATATTAAATTTGAATACAAAAATATAATACTAAAAGAAACTAACTAGAATACTTAAAAGTAAGAATATATATTTGCAATAATGTGTATTATTTCCTTTTAAAGTGCCTGGATTGTACTCACACCAAGAAGATACTAAGAGCTGATATAAAGAAAAGGAAATTTTGTATTTAGTACTTACACCTTGATAGAAATATCACCAAACTAAAACTAAAACTGATACAATGAATAGATAGACAGAACAGGACAATAGATTTAATATACGTTTGTTTGTTGTTTTTATCGTATTTATCGTATTTTCAACAGGATTTAATTGCTAATTTTATCGATTAAAATCAAAATTAATATCTGGTTATAAAAAAAAATAAATGTTACTTTATGAGCTGCTCATAAATAAGGTTGTATTTTATATAAATATTTTCCATGTGTTAAATGAGCTTTTTTATCAAACAAATATTTTGTTTTAAATTATTTTCACTAGAATTTTGTTTTTTCTTTCACATTTATTAACAATTTTAAGTTTTAGTAAAAATTTTATAAAATTTAATTAAAATTTATTTGTATTATTTTCTATAACTGAAGACACTTAAAAAATATTTTTATCATGAAGAAAAACGTATAAAACTGATACCACAACAACCACGAATGTAACTAGAATTAGTATAGACGTTTCCAAGACTTTTTCAGTGGATCTAGCCATTTGAGAGAGAATTAGTTAGTTACATTTCGTTCAAACACCAATAACAATAGTAACAGCAAAAACAATAATAACAGTAAACTTACTAAGACGTCAAGAGCGAAAGGACAAACATCTGTTTGTATTTGCTAATGTATAAGTGAGTAATGTGAACGTGTGTGTATGGCTGTGTTAAAAACAAAAAACGAGTCAACAAACGAAGAAGCGTGTTGTCTACAAGGACTAGGCACGCATACCGGACGTTAAAATGTGAATTCAAGTTACAAACAACAACATATAAAAAGTTTTTACTACCCCGTATATGAAAATGCAAATCTACCGTCCGACCACTATATCGGATACCGCACATAGAACTATATCGTGTTATTGAGTAGATAATTGCACCTGTTAAGATTGTTATGGTATATTGTATTGTCTACTATTTCCTTAAGGTGGGTGTCTCTAAAGTGAAAACATCGTTTTGCTCTGTACACCGTGGAAGACTTCTTCAGTCAAGGGTGGTTTATTTGTATGAAACTTTAGCAATAAAACTATCTCTTATCGTTACCATTAGAAACAGTGCGGACAAAACAGAATAAAATGCAGTATTATTAAATAATTGGTATGAAAGTAATCGGTATATATTTGAAGTATCATTTTTTTTAATAGGCGCCTTTTTAATTCGAATTATACCGAAGGATTTTCTTCTGTTTATATTTATTTAAATCTTCAAAATAAATATCCAAAGACGAATCACCACAAAAAGTAAAATTTGTCATTCCGAAGTATATTAATTATTGTACGAAGTGAAAGGAAAGAATGTTCCTAAAAAAGGCACAACATAGCTTAATTTTAAGGTAATGACGATTCTCTTTATTCTGATACAGTGAATCGAATCTCAATTTCTCGTTCAACAGTAATCGATCTTTCAACGATTTCATTCTTTTAAAAATTCAGGAGAAGGCAAAATTCAGAGAAATAATATTATTCAAAATGTCGCCCACTAAGAATCAATTTTGTTGAAGTACAGAATTGATCATAAAATAATCGCACAATCGATTTTTATCGATATCATTGTTTTCGGAAAAGCCATCAAGGAAACAAAATTAGGCTAACCGCTTTTATTTCTTAAAATTCCAGCTAAATGTTCCTTGGCACCTCTGAGCGTTCAATGCTTATCTTCCTGAGAGTCACTGCAGATGTTTTTTCAGTACTATGTTGTCCAAATGGTTTATTGGTCAAGAGTTTTCCAGAAATATTTTAGCCTGGTTTCCCAGTAGTCTCCTTTCCTTCCTTCCTTCCTTCCTTAGGATGTACTATGTGTCTTAGGTGCTGCCTGACTAACTTTCCCTTTTTTCAACTTGTTCCATAATCACCTTTGAGGTGATAATTTCAATCTGAAACATGCTAATTATCAACAAGCAATTTATATAATTTTCGGTTACTGATTTTCATAATCCAGTCATCAGAGAGTTCTGAATAATTATCATAGGGACTATTAGTGTCACTTCTAAGGTTTTTTTTCCGAAGTAATAACCTTTTGGATTTGGTTTTAACATACATTATGAGATAATATAGTTGAAGTGGTGGCTCTCAATATGCACTTCCTCCATGGGAGAAGTTGCCTAAACAGTGCTTTTAAAGCATAAGTTATATCCTATGAAGCAAATCAATATTTAAGAACTTCAGTCCTCTCCTTACTTTGCTAATACCAACAAAATATAATTATAACATATATTGTTGTACAGTAGTACAAAAGGTTGTTGGGTTTAATGCCAATAAACGAAAAGGGTGATTCCATAGACTGAGATAAAAACAAATGTCGTTTCCAATGTAGCACTGTAAATACGAGATCAGTAGGCTGTTTATTGTCCGCAACGGGAAGTGGAAGTTTAAGCACAACATTCACAAGGCAACTTAAATATGCAGAATTTGTTGCATCACTGTAAATGTCGTTCAAGGGCGCCATTTACAATTTCGATCGAGAGGATCTCGCATATACCTAAGTAATCTCTCTCCGTATATTTCAATATCCCTTCTTATATAATAGGAAGACTCTAATAGTATAATGTTAAAGTTGGTACTTATTAAGTATTTCCTTATGTTCAATAACCGGAAGGATCGTCGTCTTGAAGACATCACGAATGCCAGAGCAGCATAATTATTAACTGACCAGACATTCATTTTATACGTGACTAATAAGGATTCTTTGTTCATGACGATTTCATACCCATTTTGAAGTTTTTGCGTGTTTGTATTTACTTGTAATGTCCAGGTGTTGAGGAGTGTTACTGTCGACTTCGCTGGATTCAAGTTACGCGCATTTAAGCTATTATAAATTTTGCTGAGATAACCATTTACTAGACCGCACAGGTCATCATATCTATGGTCTGTCAAATAAGACTTTTTTTCAGGTTCCTTTTGATATTTGCTCAAATTATATATTATACGGGGACTATATTGTAGGTCCAAGTCTTTTCTATAGTTGTGAATCAGTTTTCTAACTCCTTATGGAACTAGCCTTTTTAAATTTAAGAAAAAATAGCATAACTTACTTTTAGAATCTCACAAAACGAAGCGTTTCCTGAAACAAATTATTTTGAATGAATAAATTTTACGCCCAAACTTGATTACCCACCCATTGTACACTTTGAAAACCCCTAATATAAAATATTTATGTTCAAAAATACCTTAGCAACAAACAAATATTTAACAAATTTTTATTTTTTTTTTTTTGAACAACTGCAAATCCTTATAAAGTTAATTTTAAACAGAATGACACAAGCTACAACAGATAATAATAAAAAGCTAGAAAATTTAAAATCTCTAAATGAGATAATATATCCAGAAATTGAACCGGGCATCATAAGTAAACAAATGATCGAGAAATCATATTTAGAAGATGGTTACAAAGGTGAAGAAGCTAGATTACATCAAATGGAACCAGTGATTTATGAACGCATAACAGCCTTACGTTTAGATTTCAGAAGTTAGTAACCATTTTTAACTTAAGAATATTGTCAACATATATATATGAATAAAATTCCATCAACTTACAGATATTCTACGTATAGATCATTTATGGATTTTACCCAATTTAACAAAATTGTCTTTAAATTCGAATAAAATCGAAGTTATAGAAAATATTGAAATCTTAGTAAATTTAAAAGAACTCGATCTCAGTTTTAATTATATTGAACGTATCGAAAACCTCGAGAAATTAATAAATTTAGAAGTTTTATCATTATTCAGTAATATGATAACGAAATTGGAAAATTTCGATACCCTAGAGAAATTGATTATATTTAGTGTTGGTAATAATTTAATAAATTCCACAGATGGTGTAAGTTAATCCCAAAAACATAATACTGGAAGAGTTGTTATGGTTCAATTTTATAATTTTTTTTATTTCATTTCAGATTGAACGTTTACGTTTTTTAAAAAATTTGAAAGTTCTTAATTTGGAAGGAAATCCTATATCAAAAGATTCTAAATTTTGTTTAGCTGATTATATTGCTGCCATCTTACCACAACTTAAATACTATGAATATGTAGCTATTAAAGATGAGGATCGTCAGAGGGCTAAAAAACGTTATTAGTAAGGAAATAATCAATCAATCAAGCCAGTAAACTTTTTAAAACTTCAAATTTTATCTTATTCAGTAGGGAACTGCGTGAAATCGAATCTAATGAAGAAATTGAACTTCAAAGTCGAGCTCAAAGAGCTAAAGAAGAACAAGATGCTGAACGTTTATCATCAAGTTTTGTTGAACATTTAAATGAACATCAATTATTTGAATCATTGTGGAAGGGAGATGATGATGGACATATACTTATGATGGTTGGCTCCGCAGCTGACGACTTGGCCGAGGAGTACGATAAAGATATATTTGAATTAACTCAAGAAATATATAAACTTGGATTGCAAAAATTCGAGGAACGTCAATTGGAAATTGAAGAATTTACCACATGCATGGAGGAAGGTCATTTAGAAGTGCAACAAATGGGTCATAAAATATTAGAAGAATTTCAACAATTTAAAGACAATATATTCGAGGAAGCAATTGTCTGTCATAAATTTTTAGAAGCCCGAATCATAAGAGGTGAAGAAATAGAAACCGAAGAAAGTATAGAATATTCAGATAAATTGGATCGTTTGACATTGCAATTTGATGACATGGTTAATAAAGTATGGCAAGAATTAATGAGACAAGAGTTGCATTTACACGAGACTACTGAAGTACTGAAGTTTTTATTATTATTTAATCTGAGTAATTCATTAAGAATGAACAATTCGTTTTAGGAAACTATTATTATTTTTCAACGACGTCTCCAGGAAATGGTAGCAAAATTTGTAGAACAAGCTCAAACCTTTTTCGGTCAATTACGTGATATTGCTGTTAATTTTTCAGAAAATTTAGGTGAAATTGTCAATCGTTATATAGCAACAAAATTGGCTCTACAAGATTTTAAAGGTGTGCCTGAACCTCTGCGTATTTGTATGGAAGATCGTGAAGCTATAGCAAATTTAATAGCAGGCATGAAAGACTATCACACACAGCGTATTGATGAACGTGAAGATCGATTAATGACGCGTAGCAAATCCTTTATTGATGACTTGATCGAACAATTAAATAAGTAAATAGAAAATTCAATTTTTTACATTTTCATTTTTATCCCAAACAAATTATTTTCTTCCAGAGATGAATTAGCACGCAATCGGGCCAAAATTTTAGAAATTAATACATTTTTGGACCTGATGACTGAAAATTTTCAGTCATTGCAACAAGAAGTACATCATGAACTTTTAAATGAAGAACCCTAAATAAAACTAACATAATTAAATTGTTATTGTATATTATCTAATATATTTTCTATAACTTTGTATCTAATTCTGAATAAAAAAAAAACATATAAATAAATGCAATTAACAATAAAAGACAATAATTATAGAAACTTTAAAATCAGTTTATGTTTTCACTAATTACTTGGATTTCTTCTTAAGATTTTCCAAATAAAAGCCCAAACCTTTTTGTACACTGGCTTGATTGACAAAAAACAGAAAAGCCTCTAAATCTTGTTGTCTTTCATCTTCCAATTGTTGTAAATCTTTTCTTCTGAATTGTTGTTTGGTCATAGCTCGAGCAAATGGATTTGTTTTTGCGAAACTTGCAAAGAACTGTTCACATTTATTTAAAGCTTCTTCTTTGGTGGGAGCTAATTCATCTACTAAACCAACTTTTAAAGCTTCCTCACTGGTAAACATTTTGCCTTGAGTTAAAGCCACTTCGGCTATACGACGTGGCAAAACATTACAAAATGTTGACATAAACCATTTTGGTGCCACAATACCCAATTTAGTTTCATTAAGACCAATGGTAAAATTTGGCAACATTACACGATATTCACAGCTGGTGGCTAATAAACAACCGCCAGCTGGCGAATGACCCTAAAAATTAAGATATAAATGAAATGTAAAAAGTTAAATGCTTAATTTCTAATTACATTTATAGCTGCTGCTGTTGGCACACTTGAACCATACAAAGCCAACCAAGTGTCTTGCAAAGCAGTCCAAAATTGTTTGAGTCTATCTTGATTAGGTTTATACATTTCCATGATATCCAAACCGGCTGAGAAAATGGTGCTAGAAGACTATAAATATTTTATTATAGAAATATGCATCTAAATTGTATACTAATCAACTTACAGATGTTAAGATCAAGCCACGACATTTATTTGATTCGATTTCATCAATTGAATTGTTTATATCACGTAATAATTCAAAATTTAAACCATTTACAGGTGGACGATTCATCGTCAAAGTTGCAATGCCGGTTTTGTCATTCACTTCGACTGTAGTTAGCTTTCCACCGGACGAAGAAGACATACAACGCAAGATTGTTACTGGCTTCCGGAATAATAAAGCACTTGATCTTATAGATTGCATTTTAAAAACTGTAAGCAAAAAAGAAATTGGACTTTGATCACTCTGTATAAAAGTGAAACATTTTTACTCTAAAACATTTAGCGTAAATATCAAATATCAAAATATGAAAATAAATAAAATATTTAAAAAGAATTAAAACATTTGTGATTTTTCTTTACTTTTTTCAACTTATTTTAATATAAATAATAAATGAAAAAAATCTTTGTACTAAATTGAAATCGTAAACGGTTCTAAACAAAGAAAAAGATTCAATAAGAGCAACAAAAATAGAGTGAGTGCTACCAGATGTTTTAGATAACTTGAAAACACAATTCGAGCGATAGGCGATTACTGTACATATATATATTATTTGAAAAAGTTTCTGTTTCATGAAAATTTTAAAATTTAATTAATACTAAAAATTTTATAAAAAATGAAGTGAACTACTGAACCGAAACAGAATAGCAATAATTCGACTACCCAAGAATATCAAACGATAATCTGAGCCCTTTTCTTTCACTCCCACTGAAGTTGAAAATATCATTTCCAAATCGAAACCCTCGAAAACTCTTGGCATCTCAATGCTAATGTTAAAAAAAATTGGTAATGTAGCAATTAAATATTTCACATAGCAATTATATATCTCACATATGATTCCAGATATTTAAAAAGTTGCGAGAATTATTTCTATTCTGAAACCTGATAAACCCGCGAAAAATCATAACACCAGATTTCCCTATTATCACCTACAGGAAAAGTTTTAGAATCGCCACTACTACCGTTCCTTTATAACGAGACAAACTGTTAACGGTCTCAAGCAGTAGCAACCTGCCAACAAACAATTTTGGCAGCTCTGGATCTATTTAAAACCTTTAATACGGCCGTTCACTACAGGCTGATAAATGACATCACGAACTCAACTCTAACCAAAGATATCAAACGCTGTATTTCTAACTTCCTCAATGGCAGGCATTTATCGCACGATGAAAATGGGTGCACCTCAAGGAGGAATACTGCCACTGAAGGCAGTATTCCCCTGATTCAAATTACAAAATTACAAAATCCTAGATATAGTCGTCGACAACCTCCTTCACTTCCCTTCAAATTGCATACAATACCATATCCTATGCAGATCATGAAGGCAGATCTGAGTTAAATCTATCCACAGACTGGTTGTAGTAAAAAACTGTGCGAAATGATAGTAATATATTTGAAACTGTTGAACATAAGTACTTAAAGCGATTTTATTGCAACGAAAGAGAAAAATGGTTCTTGATATTTTCAAAATTACGGTGCCCGTGATTAAACCAACTAATTATTAGTCGTAAACAAGATGTACTCATGAAATAAATCAGTTTTGTTCAAGATCGATCATGGTAAGACTAAAGGTTAGGTAAGGCCATCAGGCCACCATGGAAGATTAAATGCGCTGGATATGGTTCACTTGGGTTCTTAAAGTCCCTTTGTGTTACTTTTGTCATTCACATCGACTGTAGTTAGCTCTCCACTAAACAGAATTTTGACAATATCTTAATTATCTGTCTCAGATGCCATATAAACGGGAAGAGACCTGCCGTTTCAAGAAAATCTCAAACGGCCAAATTCCATCATTACATATTCCATCATAAACATAGTTTCCTTAAAAACTCATCTCACGAAAGAAGCTAGTGAATGATGTTAAAAGTCGCTTGAGTATCTTTATCAAACTATTTATTATGATTGCTTATTACATTAGGTCCTAAATTATTTATACTTTTACCCTATTATTTATTTATATTAATTGACTTTTAATATTGACACATAGATGTCGCCAGCTAGTATTAATAACAAATTTTTCATTTTGACAATCAATAGATGGGCACTGTGTGTTTTAAAAATATTGTTTGGTAACTCTGTTAACACGTCACATTAGATTTTTGACAGACACTTGCTTTCGTATTCGCATTCGTCGTTTGGTGAGTTCGGACGCACAAAATCACTTTCTCTTCAAAATAACCGCTATAGTTTTGGTCTTCAATTTGTTTTAGCTGGAAATAATAAATTATTAATAGAAAATAAATATAATGGGTGCCGATAAGAAACAACAAAAAGTACAATCCTCTGGATTCACCAAGGAAGAAGAGCTTTTGTTGCAAGATTTCAGTCGTAATGTTAGCACAAAATCTTCTGCCCTTTTCTACGGCAATGCATTCATCGTTTCTGCCGTCCCCATCTGTAAGTATAGTTTGTGACACGTCGATAGCGCCACAAACTACTACTAGTTTTTATGTTATTATGTTTTGTATCTATAATTTTAAAAATTTTCATGTTTTTAGGGCTTTTCTGGCGTGTCCATAGTATGGATTTGTTGTCCAGTGCCATATTCTTCATTTTAATGACTGGTGCCAGTACCTATTTAATGGCCATGGCCTACAAAAATGTTAAATTCCAATTGAAACATAAAATTGCTGTACGCCGTGAAGGTGCTGTTACACGTGAAGTAAACCGTCAAATGGGTGATGACAAAAAGGTAACGCGTAAAGAAAAAGAAGAACGTATTTTGTGGAAAAAGAATGAAGTTGCGGATTATGAAGCTACCACATACTCTATTTTCTACAACAATGCTCTCTTCCTGGCTATTACCATTTTCATCAGTTTCTTTTTGTTAAAGAATTCTGCTCCCCTTGTTAATTACATTTTCTCCATTGGTTTGGCCAGTGGTGCCTTAGCGCTCTTCTCTACCAGTACACAAACGAACTGAAATGCTACATGTTGCAACGTGTTATATACTACTTTAGTTTTAAATGTTCATTTTTAATTATTATGTAGAGAGAGATTATCATGATGTTCGTTCTCGGTATAAATCGATCGATCTTTTTTTAATTTCTATTTTGTTTATAGTGTTACGAAGCATGGACAATGTATTTTCCATTATAATAGTACATATTCCTAAATATTTTTGCCTGTGGCAAGATTAAAAACAAAAATATTTTACATTGTAAATTTTCTTCTAAGGAGAACACGAATAAATTTAAACATAAAAAACATACAAATATTTTTGTTTTCACTTTTTTATAATATGATGTGGCAGTTATTTATTATTGTACATGTATATAAGACCATTCATACACGTTTTTGAACACATCTGTACATATTTATGATCACTAAAAACTGTTGGTATGGATAAAATATATTTGATGTCTCATTATTAAGGAATCAAAGTCTCATAAACGAAATATTGATCAAATTGCAAATTTCTTGTTATAACAGTTTGCTGTTGTTAATACTTATTTCCTAGAGGTAACTTTCATTTAAATTATGCCATACAAAGGTATTGGTAGCTGAGGTTTGCTTCACCAAAATTGGTCTTACCCATAGGTTTTATATATGTCGACTAGCGAGTTAACTAAATTCTTTAACTAAAAAAATGTTATTTGAGAAAATCCCAAAATTAGTTAAAACAAGTTATAGTGTATAAACAGTATATAGTGTTTTCTATATCCTTCACCTTTGCTTATATAGATTTTTTGTTTTATTTTTTTAAGCAACGGACTTAACATTTAAAGTTAAGTCCCTGTTAGACTTTCATAATATCATCACTTGTAGAAGAAGGAGAAAATGACAACCATTATTTAAGCTTTTGTATGAGTCAACAGATTTTCTAGAGCACTCAATATGAATGCAAAATTTTATTCAGATCACAAGTAGTTTTCGCTTTCACTACAACAATACTAGTATAAATATATAAGAGTAATTAAAAATTAGCTATTTATGGATTGTTTCGGAAAATATAAAAAACCAAAATTTACGAAAAATTAGTTTTTTTCCCATATATCCCACAGGAGGTTCAAAACTCGAAAACCTCTCACCAAGACCGCCAGGTGATTGTGCTATTCATAAGAATTGAACAAAAACGACAGAGGACATTATTTTCCTTGCAAATTGAAGTCTCTATTGGAGTAGACACTCTGCATCATAGAATGGAAATGGATTATTTAAATTCTAGATGACTTTTTGAAAAAATTTCTTCGAAAAGATAAATTTAAGTATGCATAACATTTAAAAGAACGACATTATTAGTAACTGATTTTTGTAACATACAAAAAGGTGTAATACCCACTTTTAAGTATACCGTTTGACTCAGAAGCATTTTCTAAGTCGATTAAACGATGCCCGCCCGTCTGTTCGGCTGGCAGTAAATATAAGAGGTCAAAATTTTTGATACATGTTGATGGAATTTGTTACATGTTATTCTTTTAGCTCGATCCTATAGAAAATGGTTACATTCGTTCTAATATTTCAGGTAGCTCCCATACAAAATTTCATCCCGGAATGATCAGTCTCACATATACGTTGGTATGTAATAATAATTGATCTAATTAAGATAAATATAATCTAAAATCGAAGTTTAAAAATTTTCGAGGGTCGGCCCATCATTTCTTCTAGCTTTGATAAACCCCCCAAAGAAAACCCTCTTCAAACGCATATAATTCACATAAATGTTAAGAACAAATCAGAAAATAAAATTGGTTTTAGGACGTTCCTAACTTGTTCGTAAATGAAATTCATAACCAACATTGTGTGGAGGGTATTACATATCGGGCTAGAGCGACTATAGTATTCTTAGTTGTTTTTAGCCTAAAATTATGCATTCATTTAGAAAAACAAGTGAAATGAAATGAACAAAATTCTCAGAAGCAAATACGTTTTCCGTTTCTCTTTTATATTTACTCTAGAGCCTCGAGTTGCGTCGTTAATGAGTGAAGTAAATTGGAACGACGCAAATCGAATAACCTTCATCTATATGAATGCATGGAAATAACATTTATTGGGTATAATATTCAGAACAAAGCAAAAAAATTGTATTTTTTATAAAAAAAACTTATTTTCTTTACCAATAAGGGATTTCTTGCATTAGAATCTTGTTTAGATTTGAGGGGTGTGATAACTTCAGCAAATTGATTTGTTTTATCGCTTTCTAGTTCAAGAGCTATTCCTATATTAAAATCCTATCCTCCCGACTTCTAATGTTAATTCCAAATTTATTACTTTTTTTACTTTGAATCATCTTTTACGTCCTAAATGCAATTATCGAAACACACTACATTCTTACCATAACCATATACTTGTTCTTAAAACCACTTAAAAAGCAACGAAAACGCAATGCTCCCTTACTTCAGGCAATTTCAATACTTAACGTACAGGGACGATCAGCGTTTTTAATGATGGTAATCCTCAATGCTGTAGTCAAAACTAGCGATGCAATTCGAAATCAAAATGTCACAAATCCAACCGATGCAAATCGATGTGTGAAGATAATTCAAATCGGACCAACGCAATTTGAAATTGCAACTACGCCAATCGCATTTTTAAGTTCTTAAAACGACGCAAGTCGAGGCTCTAACGAATTATCTAATATTTGACATTTAAAGTTAATCGAAAAAATTGAATTTCATTCATCGAAAACAGTTTTTAAATAATGAAAGCTTATGAAGTTTTCCTGCTCGAAACACAATCATTAGTTGTTTATTTGCACATTCTGGTTATAAGTATTTTGCCATTATTATGGTTTGGAGATTGTAAACGTACCATGTCATTGATTTTTAAGCGGATACATTTACCAGATTTATATGACATTTCACAGGAGAAAATCGAAATATCAAATTTGTTTCAAATTCTAAATATTATTTTGGGTATTATAGTCTTCTTCCTACATAGGCTTTGGAGACATTATATGTTGGACTTGAGATGTGATATTCTTAAACAGGAAATAAAATTAACAGATAATCAAAAATTTAACGATATGAAAATTCAACTTTTACAAGTGATTAATAATATTATTGAAAATAAAACTTATAAGTTCGAAAAATTCCCAAATGAGATGGTTATTCAAGAAATTGATGTTACCAAATAATATTCAAACAACTTCGTTTTGTAGCAAATGGATAATTGTAAAAATATTATTGATTTTGAAACAAATAAGAAATATTGTTTCATATAAGTATAATTTTGTATATGTTTTCGGCATTTAGTAATGATTTCAATATACATGAATAAAAATTACAGACTCTTAAATAAACTTAACTTATTACTAATGGTTTTTATATAGACTTTTAAGCCTTCATAAATGCATTAACGCAAAAAATAAAAATTAATTTTAACAATAACTTAAATTAATATTTAACAGGATTCAATCAACAAAGCAATACCCTGGCCACCACCAATACAGGCTGAACCGATGGCATATTTGAGTTTTTTACGTCTGTAAAATATAATCGCAAATTAATGCTTTAAAATATCTTTTCATAAGTTTTTTTGTTTTATACTTACTGTAATTCATGTGTCAAATGACCCATAATACGATTGCCACTAGCACCTAATGGATGACCCAAAGCAATAGCACCACCGTTAACATTCAATTTACTCATATCCAAACCAAGAGCATCGGCACATGCAAGAGTTTGGGCAGCAAAGGCTTCGTTAATTTCAAACAAATCAATATCATCCATTTTAAGACCACTAATTTTCAAAACATTTTGAATGGCAGGAACTGGACCAATACCCATGATTTCAGGTGGGCATCCAACATATGAGTAGGCTACTAAGCGTGCCAAAGGTTTCAAGTTATATTCTTTAAGAGCAGCTTCTGATGCAATTACAACAGATGAAGCACCATCACAAATACCCTAAAAAATTCAATTCACAGAATAATTTCAAATATCAAAAAATCATTTTTTATTTCATGTGAACTTACCGATGCTGTACCAGCAGTTACAACACCATTCTTTTTGAACAAAGATGGCAATTTAGCCAAACCTTCTAGAGTAGTCTTTGGTCTGGGATGTTCATCAACAACAAAATCTACTTCTTTGCCTTTAACTTTCAATTTAATGGGTGTAATTTCCGATTTGAAGGCACCCTCATTTAAACCTTTTTCCCAATTCTTTTGTGAGCGCAGAGAAAATTCATCAACTCGCTCACGTGAAATATTGTACTTTTCAGCTAAGTTTTCAGCAGTTAAAGCCATAGGTAACTTACAATAGCTATCGGTAAGACCAGCCCACAGTGCATCTTCCAATTGGTAGTTGGTACCTAAGGCTGTACCAAAACGCATGTTGCGAGCAATAAATGGAGCTTGTGACATGTTCTCAACACCTCCAGTTAGTGAAACCTTAGCGCTACCCATAATAATATCTTGAGCACCGTTGACAATAGATTGAAATCCAGAACCGCACAAGCGATTGACGCCAAGAGCGGGTTTTTCGATTGGCACACCACAACCGAGGGAAACATGACGTGGCAAGTAAGTACCATCAGTTGAGGATGACTAAAGGAAAATATAATTTAATATTTGAAATAAAAGATTAACGGTAATAAGAATTGCAACATAAATTTTATTCAAATCGGAGGCTGATAAATTGATTTTTTTTATAAATTATTATATACGAATTTAAATTTAAAAATACGTTTTTTTCCGAGTAGATTACAAAATACTCCATTGTAAACATACATTAATAATCTACCATTATACACATACATATCATAGTAAAAAAATTAAAATAATAACCGTGTTATTTTGTTTAATTTATTAATCCTGTGCAACGGTCGTTGTGTCTAACCGATATTCTGGTAGCCCTGTGTTAATTCTAAATTGAAAACAATTAAGAATGTTATATTCAACTATGCCCAATCATCAATACTCTCTACCACAAATTCGTCTGAAGTAAATACGTTATATTTCGTATATACACAATAACACATACACATATGACAAAATTTCTTTCTAATTAATCGGATTACAATTGACTATTTTACGAAAGTTCTTCGCTTGAACTTAGAGGTTGTCCCAGATATCGGCCTGTATCTTTAAATATACTGATTTTACTGATTTAAAATAGGAAATTGATCAAGATTATATCAATACCCAGGCAAAATTTCCTTTGAGCTCTGCCATTTATGTGGATATGAGCGTGTCAAGAGATAAAAAGACATACGGTCAGACGGATAGCCTTGTGGTATTGGAGGGTATAATAAATATAATCTGGTTATAATCAGAATTTTTAAAAACAATCCTTTAAGCAAAATAATATAAATAAATTGAATATTAATGTTTACCAGGATTTTATTTCTGTTTGTCAAAAAAAGGTGATAACATAAATTTAATATTAGATATGCATCGTTATGGAAAAAAACAAGTCAGTGTAAAAATGTATATTTCTACGGTTTTTTTATAAACATACGTACGTATAAATATAATATAATAGTATAAATTTTTTGTGATGATAATACAATATTCAAAGTGATAAGATTATTGTTTGTATATGTTTGAATGTACTAAAGATTATCATTCCAAAGGTCTGTGATTTTTTTCAACTAAATTTCATTTATCTCTAAATTTAAGAGTCTAATAACTTCTATATTAAATATACATATAATCAAAAAAATATATAGAACAATTTTAATAGAATTAATTTAACAGTAATTAAAAAATCAGTCTTATTAAATCGACACAGTAATTGATTATATTGAATAATTTGCAAATATGTATTTTAAGATTTGGACCATGTTCTAATAGTAAAAAATTATATATTTTTTGGTATAAGAAAATATAAATATTCTATAGCACTATCGGATCGAACAGTTTGCAGTCTGATTTTTTGAAAATCAAATAGCAAAGCTATGGCGGTATATGCTCTTTAAAATTTACACCAAAACGAAATCACATAAGCATGAAGCGAGTTACGCAAAAAATTCATTATGCTAATATAAAAATATTTTTTATGATTATTATTTTAATTCGACTACACAATTATCCAAACATGACAAATTATTGATCGATCCTATTTCTTGGAGAGCAATTGTTAGCGAGTTTGGATTTTTATACCCTCCAAAACCACGAAAATAATCCGAATTCAAGTTTTTTCTTTTTAATGGTTAAATATGTATGTTGTGTTGGAGTATATGTTTCTATGTTAATGTTGTTGAAACTTCATACATATTCATGTGGTGGAGGGTATTACAAATTCGGCATAGTCAAATATAGCTCTCTTACTTGTACGACATATAGTTAACAAAGCATTCAGTTATATTTCAAGCTTTTCAATAGATAACAGATAATTTTATATATAAACTTACTGTCATAATGTGTCCAATAACTACGGTATCCACTTGTTCAGGGCTCAAGCCTGAAGCGGCCAGAGCAGCCTTGGCTGCTGTGGTTTGCAATTGAGTTTGATTAAGATTCTTAAAAGCTCCACCAAATGTACCAAAAGCAGTGCGCTTGGCAGCTACAATGTAAACTCCTAAAAATTGAAATAAACGAATTTGAATTAATAAATAATTATTTATATTACAACATTAATGCTGTTGATATTAATATAATATATAACAACAAAAACAAGTACAATCCAATTTTTTCTTTAAATCCATTTGAAATAGAAGACAAAAACATTTAAAAACTTTGATCAAAGTTCATTTGTATTTTTGCAACATACACGCATACTAAAATATGTATGTATGCATGTAGATACGTGCCACCGGTGGAAATGAGATGACAAAAAAAACAAAATATTAAAAAAAAAGATAAGCAAAATAACAAATAAACAGAAAACAAAAATAACAAAATAAACACACTCACATGCACAAAGAGTTGAGAGACAAAAGTCCAAAGTACAAACAAAATATAGTTCAATAAAATAATAATGATATCAAACGTCATCAACAACAACATTTTAACATCATTACTAAATTGTAAACATAATTTATTTTCGTTAAATTTAATCCACAATAAAACAAATATTTACCTTTTGTAACAGCGGACATATTTTCTAAACTTTCTATTAAATTTTCAAAAATTTAAGAAAAAATTATACTTATATTTCTTTTGTTTTATAAATTAAATGCCGACCAAATCCTATGACTTGCAAATAACGTCTGTTGTTTGGATGGTTTCAACTTGAGCTGGTAGAGTGGAAAAAGTACATTTAACCAACTCATATCAATTAAAAATTCCACATTTGTGTGTGTGTGCAGAGATTTCGTACATTCTCTTAATAAAATTTCTCTTATTTTCATTTTTTAAGGGGAAAAAAGATCAAGCAGTTGCACTATGTTATAAAATAAAAATATATATGAACTGAGAACATATTATCAGATTTTAAATTTGTTTTTCAACTGAATTTAGCTTCTCTTAGGAATCAAGCAAATCCCCGAAAATATTATATTTATAAAAATCAATCTTATAGATAGCTAAACCTCTGGACCGATTTTGCAAAAATTTTAACAAAATGATCCCAATATATTCGAAAGTAACATGGGCTATTAAAAATTCCGATAATACCAAGGGGAGAGTCTCCCCAATACAAAGCAAATATTGATTATTGAATACTAAAGAACTACTAAAAATTCAAATTTAGTAAAAATCTCTTTCTCAAGGAGCTGTTTTAGTGGTTTTAGTTAAAACAAAATGTAGGTCTGATAGAACCCGGAGATTTTAAGAATATTTACATTTTTTCGAAAAATGTAGAACGGATAGGATCAGACTGCAGAGGTAGGCTCTACGCAGAGCAAATATTTATTATTATTGTTGAAGTGAGAGTATTAAGATTTTATCTTAATTACTTTCTCTTGGAACTGTTTTACTGGACAAAATGTGGTACGGATAGGATCAGGGGTAAATCTAGCAGCCATACAAAGCAATTTTTAATTATCGAAGATCTAAAAAACTATTGATGTGAGAGTATTAAAATTTCATCCCGATTACTTTTCAAGGAACATTTTTACTGTACAAAATATGTAAGGCATTTACGATCAATGGAGGGGATAACCTTAGCTATATTTTATATGTGGAATTATTTTAACTAGAGATTTAACATTTTATTCCAATCACTTTCTTAAAAAATTGTTATGGTGAAAAAATAAAGGACTGATAGGACCGGGCCCTAGTACTGTTTTTTGGCAAAATATCAGTTGCATGATTTTTTAATAAAAGTCATGATTTGTGAAATCTTTGACCAAGGAAAATTATTATGCAACAAAGCGCACTAGGTAACAGCTAATATACAATAATTGTGTACTATCGGTTATCAAATGAGGATAAACATTTTTTAAATTGAAGAAATATTTGTGTTAAAAACCCATTCTAACCAAGTTTTATCTTTGAATTATCATTAAACTCGTTCATAAAGATCGTGGCTTAAGTTCAGATCCCTTAACTCTAGTAGTTAACGAGATGTAGGGGTTAGAAAATTGGATATATAAATATATATGGTGCAAACCATTCTTATATAATGAGAAACAAAAACATGTTTTTTTCATAACCTTTCTAATGATATACATATTGATCACATCGATCAATACATTATTATTATTATTATTATTATTATTATTATTATTATTATTATTATTATTATTATTATCATTTTATATTATTAGGATTTTCTAAACAATTGATAGTAATTATGGACATCAATTCAAAGAATAATATACAACATGCTTTTCACTAATTTTTAAAGAAAATCATATCCAATATATATTCCCATTATTTATTTTCTGATATCATATATCACACCTATTTCCATTTCCTGTTCTAAAAAGAGCTCTATAAGCGTTCCATATCATGAGAAACAATTGTTAGTCAGAAAGTAAAAAGCGGAAATAGTTTTTATCCGCTTTTGGAATATGTTACCAATCGTTGCCATGGTTGAATTTTTTAGTTTTTATTCTTCTGAAATATATAAATTGCCTCCAGTTCTAAAGGATTTCAAAATTGATAATACAGAACAAACTTTATATTTCATCAAAATACTGAGCATTTTTAGTTGTAGTAGAAGTACTCTTGAAGGGCTCGGCAATTACGACACTCATACGGTAACTTGAAACCGTAGAATTTTTGCAGTTTCTTTAAATGTCGTTCAAAGCTGCTATATATAAATCCTGATCAATAAGAACTTACATATACCCAGGTATGCTCTGTTCATATACTCGAAGATCTTTTCTAACAAGTCTGGGGAGTAACTCCAATGTTTTATTGAAGTTAGAATGAGGCCTCCGATGACATCCAAGAAGGAATTGTTTACTGCAATTTTTTGAGATGAAAAATCGCCTCTTTATTTAAATTCCTTTGGAAGGTAATTAAAATTCTTTCAGGTGTATTACAATGCCTTTAAACGTTGAGAAATTCCTTTTTATAATATAAATAATATTAAATTAAACTTTTTCTCGTCTTCTGTCTCAAAATCGCCACTTTTAATTCGCGTTATTTTTTCGTATTATCGAATAAACAAACAACTTCAAATGCAATTCAGTCTATTAGGATTTATTCAATAAATCTACAGGGATTTATTCAATAAATTTTAATTAATAAATTATATTTACTTTTAATTTAAATTTTAAAATACATCCGGCAACATTTAATGCAAAAATCTTTAAAGAGTATTTTGACGTTTCTATATCATCTGGTTGTCGTGAATTTAAAGTTGATTTCGACTTTCTTCTCATAATGCCGATTATTCGATTATTTGAATGTCGATTTATAGAACTGAAGCATCAGCACGAGCGGGATAAATTGCAAACAGAGAAAAACGCTCGTATGAAATTGTCTAACAAAAAGGAAAGTAGAAATAAAATAAAATTTCACAAATGTGTTAGAATTTAGAGAAAGAAATTATTTGAAAAGCCCTATTTAGGATTGTGTTTATTTTTTGTTTAGCAAAAAATAAATCGAAAATTGTACAAGAGAATTAAGAGAAGTAAATAATAAGTAAAAGAAGTGATAAAATGTCTGAAGCCGAATCAACTTCAGTGGTTAAACCACCACCACCGAAATCGAGCCTCAGTGATTTAAGGCAATTTCGTATTAATAAAAATGCCGCAACAGGATCCACAACAAAAACTGGTAAATAAAGAAAATACCAAATAATTTTAATTATAAACTAATTTTGATGATTTTCAATTTAATGATGAATTAGAGCGTGTTCCTGGTAAGAAACGTATACAGGTTATGGCTGATAGTGATACCGATGAAGCTGAAGGTAATTCGCCTAAAAAAACAAAATTAGAATTAACAGTGAAAGAGAAAGAAGAACGCTTCCTAGCCGCGGCAAAAATATCATCAGAATATGATACTATGGTAAAATATAAATATAAAGACAAATTAATATTAATTCATTTCTAATCATATGAAATTGTTTAAAGGATATACAAGATGCCTTGGTGCATAGTGATTGGGATGTATCGTCTGCCCTGCGTTATCTCAAAGAAAAATGTCAGCCCAAAAGTCGTTCCGGCCAGTCAGCCAGTTCAGCGCCAAAAGCTTCATCAGAAACATCTAAATCTACAGCTAATGGCAGCTCTAGACATCATTCTTCAAAATCCAAAAAGTCTTCAAATGATGACTTTGAAGCTGATGATGATGAAGATGATGATTATAACAAAAGTCAAGTATACGACAGTGAAGATAGCGATGGTGAGGAAACAAAAGAGATGACTGGTCAACGAAAAAAAGTATTCGATTTTATGAACACTGCCTCAATGATAGAATTGCAAACAGTTAAAACTTTATCCGAAAAGAAGGCCAGTCTAATTATGGAGTTGAGACCATTTAAAGATTGGGCAGATTTGCGCAAAAAGTTGGAATCAAATAAAGCTCTGTCCGCTGAATTGTTAAATAATGCCCAGGAACTTATAAATAAACAAAATAATATGGCTAATATCCTAACGAAATGTAATAAATTAGTACAGAGGCTAGAAGCTGCCATTGAGGCTGGAGCCGGCATAGTGGAACAACCCAAAATTCTAAATAACAAATTTAAGTTAGCGGACTATCAATTAATTGGTCTTAACTGGTTGACAGTGATGAACAAACAGCAAATGAATGGAATTTTGGCCGATGAGATGGGTCTTGGAAAAACTATACAAGTTATAGCATTTTTGGCATATCTAAAAGAAAATAAACTCTCCAAAGCAGCTCATTTAATTGTTGTTCCATCTTCGACATTAGACAATTGGGCTGGTGAAATGGCAAGATGGTGTCCCAGTCTAGTTGTTGAAAAATATCACGGGTCCCAAGAAGAAAGAAGGCGTATGCGTATTCGTTTTGCTAAAGAAGGCTTTAGTGGTTTTGATGTTTTACTAACAACGTAAGTATAAATATAACTCATATATGATTGGCTTGATTCGATATTATTTAAAATATTTTCAGATACCACATTGTATCCAGCACACCTGAGGAACGTAAAATGTTTCGGGTATGCAAATTACACTATGTGATTTTCGATGAGGCACACATGTTAAAAAATATGACAACACAACGTTATGCCAATCTTATTACAATAAATGCCGAAATGCGTATTTTATTAACGGGTACACCATTGCAAAATAATCTCTTGGAGTTAATGTCACTGCTGTGTTTTGTTATGCCCAGTTTCTTTGGTAAAAATGTCGAGGACATTAAAAGTTTATTTGGCAAGGTAAATTAAGAATTTCATGTTTTAAATTAATTTCCTAAATGATTGTATTTAATATTTTAAATAGAAAGGAAAAACTGAGACCGGTAATGAAGAGGTGTCACAATTTCAAGAAACCCAAGTAGAGCGTGCAAAACGTATCATGAAGCCTTTTGTTTTAAGACGTTTGAAAAAAGATGTATTAGGCAATTTGCCCAAAAAAACATCATATGTTGTAAGTACATTTATTTAGATATTTAAAATATATAATTTGTAATGAATTACTTCGTCATATAAAGGAAAAAGTGCATATGACTGAAACCCAGAAGCGTTATTACAATGAACTTGTCGAATACTATTCAACAAATAGAGCAGATATTTGTAGTGGAAATCGTGCTGGTATCACAATTATGATGGAAATGCGTAAATTAGTTAATCATCCCCTGTTGGCCCGTTACTACTTCAGCGATGAAAAACTGAGAGAATTTTCGAAACGTTTATCAAACGTATCTACATATAAAAAAACAAATCCTCAATACATATTTGAAGAGTTGGCTGTCATGTCTGACTTCCAAATATGGCAACTATGTAATAAGCATGTAAGTAATATGCGTTTAGGTCAATTGAGATTACAATAAAGTTTTTATGAATTTTAGGAACTTTATGATGTAAAAATACCTGATAGACTTATATTGGATTCCGGAAAATTTAAACACTTAGATACACTATTACCAAAACTTAAAGAGGATGGTCATAGAGTATTAATTTTCAGCCAATTTACCATGATGTTAGATATTGTTGAACAATATCTGACAATTCGTAAGCATGGCTTTTGTCGCCTAGATGGCTCAACGGCCGTAGAGGAACGTCAGGATATGATAAATGATTTTAATACAGATTCGGATATTTTCATATTTCTTTTGTCCACTAAAGCTGGTGGCGTTGGCATAAATTTAACAGCTGCTGATACTTGTATTATACATGATATCGATTTTAATCCCTACAATGATAAACAAGCTGAAGATCGTTGTCATCGTATGGGCCAAACAAAACCTGTTAGTATTTATCGTTTAATAACGTTAAATACAATTGAGGAAGGTATGTTGATGGTAGCCGAGGAAAAACTAAAACTGGAACAAGATATCACTTCAAATGAGAAGGGAGAAGTACAGGAAACAAAATGTGTTGTAAGGCTGTTAACTATGGCTTTAGGTCTGGATAAAGACGAAGAAGAACAGCTAAATAAATCAATTAATAATTCCTTAACATCTCCTTCCAAGTAGAATTTTATTTGATTTATTTCTCCAAATGTATGATTTAATACTAATAATTATTACAAATCTACTACTTAATTTTTATTCATTTGGTACAAACAAAAGTTTTTATTTCTACAATTCAACTATTCTGTTTGATTTGATGTTTCTTTCTATCCATCGATAATTCTAGTAGTAATAATAACTCACCACAATCCTCATAAAAGTGACAAAAGAACGAACGTACACACTTAAATTCTTTTGGTTTTATTATAATTTTATTTTTAATTATTGTTATTACATTTTTTGGCTGTACTTGCACTACCTTTAAACATTCTTGTAATTTATTCAATTCGTAAGAATTATATTTTTTTAAATACTAACATATATTTACCTAGATGAGATCTTTTGCTAATAATAATATTTTTTTTTGATGTTGTTATAAAAACTAAAGTAAAATTGTATACTTGCATATATTGAAATATTAATGTTTATAATTATTATTTTTGTTTTTTTTTTTCAAATACAAACGAATATTATTTTTCATTTATTATTTATTTATAATACAACAAAAACAAAAAAAGAAAGAAAAAACAATTCCCAATACATTATTTTAGAAAGTACATTTATTATAAATAAAGAATATACAACTAGATACAGAATCGTTATACTCAAGTTTTTTATATAAATTATTTGTTGTTTCTTTAATTAATGGAGAAATGTAAAGGACTAATAAGGACTTAAAATTAAAACATAATTAATGTCAAAGAAACTAGATATGTTTTAATGAGTACATAGATATTATGGTTTCTTTCACCAGGACTACCATGTTCTTAAAAGACGTGATTTCATACGGGGATTAGTAACTGAAAATATTTATGTACATCTGCTCCACTATAAATTTTTTCAATACGTAGTGAATGTTCTTAACAAACTTTAAATGGATAGCCAGCCAGATGGAGATGAAATCAAGTCAGGAACAGATTCTGAATTGAACGGTGTGCATAAAAGTGGTGGTAGTACAATTTTTTCCCATCCGTTACAAACATATGTAGAATGATAATGAAGTTTACTAAAATTAATATTATGGCAAAATTTCATTATAATTTATCGACTTATAATGGATAAGTACGGAAGTTCTTCGCTTGAGCTTGTATCGTTTTAAATAGGAAACTTATCAGAACTATAACAAATACTTAGCCCAAATTTCACTATATATATATATATATATATATATATATATATATATATATATATATATATATATATATATATATATATATATATATATATATATATATATACATATATAATATATATATATATATATAAATACATATATATATATATATATATATATATATATATATATATATATATATATATATATATATATCAAAGTTATGTTTCAGTTTATACTTATTTGAATAGCTTTAGTTCTATGGGAAGCGAATTCCAAACTCAAGAAATTTTAAAATTAAATTATGTTTCATTTTATATATATATATATATATATATATATATATATATATATATATATATATATATATATATATATATATATATATATATATATATATATAATTTAATTTTAAAATTTCTTGAGTTTGGAATTCGCTTCCCATAGAACTAAAACTATTCAAATAAGTGTAAACTGAAACATAACTTTGATTATCACATATAATTTTTCTTTTATCACTTATTTACACGAGCTTAACTTTTAAGAAAAGGAAAAATTTATAAAAAATCCTGTTTTAATATAAAATATTAAATTGTATTATACAAAAATTATATTTCTTTTTTTATTCCATGTAAAATTTTACGTCTAATATGAATCATATTTGGTTTTACTGGGCTTGATTCTTGTATTGTGAAATAAAAATAAATAAATATGCGGACCAAATATTATTTAATTCGATGAGGGTCCGTTAAAAATTCAGATTTTTGGTTTGCTTTAAAGTGTAATGACTCTATGGAAATCGATTGCGAATAGAAAATAATGAAATTAATTGTATTTTTTATTAAATTAATTTTTAACTATAACCCACTGTGCAGTATTATATACTTCACAATGACAAGTTGACTGCGCTCTGGAGGAAGTTAAAATAAATTAAAATAGAATTCTTTAGTTGTAACAATAAAAAGGCATCGTTACGATCGGATATTAACACACCCAGTTTAATGCTCAACTTCTATAGAGAGAAATCGCAAACCTCATAAAATCTAAAAACAAACATTATCTTATGGATACATTGCGATTTATCATTTAAAGAGAAATTCAGCAAAGTAAAACCAGAAAGAGAAATTCAAAAATGAAAAATACAAAAGCAACAAAAACAGATGAGTGTTTACCTTTTAATTCTTAAGAAAAAATATCTCATCATTAATTGCAGAGAATTTTTAAAATAACAAAAATATAAGTAAAAAAACAATAAAAACGACAACAACAACAGCAACAACAATAACAATAAACAATATGCCAAAATACAAGTAATAAACGCATGAGTCATAAAGTGATTACTTCATTCATACAAACCGAGTCGAAACAAACGATCAGAGCTAAAATTATTTAGAACGTTACTGCCAAAAAAAAAAGAACAACGACAACAAAAATAAAAACAATAAAAAAAAAATAATTATAAATTTATATATAAAAAATAAACGAGCTGGCCAAACAACAATTATAAACTAAAATACTGAGAACAACTAGATAACGACAAGAACAACCTTTTTTTGTTTTTGTGTTAAAGAAATAATTTGTTTTGAATTTTGTTTTTATTAAATAATAAAAAAGCAGCAACAACAAAAACTAATTAAACATGTGTATAAATGACGATCAACAGTGTGGCCAGATGTAAATTAAGAAAATAAATTTGGGATTAAGAAAACAACTAAATAACGATATCTGAAGACTTGCCAAATTAGTCACTGCTTCTTATATTTTTACCCATTGCAATATATATATATATATATATATATATATATATATATATATATATATATATATATATATATATATATATATATATATATATATATATATATATATATATATGTATATATATATATATATATATATATATATATATATATATATATATATATATATATATATATATATATATATATATATATATATATATATATATATATATATATATATATATATATATATATATATATATATATATATATATATATATATATATATATATATATATATATATATACAATATTGCTATCAACACTTTTGAGAATACCATTCGTCGTTTTAACCCCAAGGCAAGAAATTGTACCACTTCAATAATATGAGTACATAGATCTTCTGGACTAAGGGTGATAGAATTGGTAATGTAGTTAAAGAAATATTAGGGACGACACGGTCAATACGAGATTAACAGGCCTGTTGTTACATCCCGAACGTAGTTGTGCTAGAAATATCCTTGTAGATTTTAGCAGATTCCAAAGTACGACATTCATACTGTAACTTCAAACCGCTGTATTTTGTCAACACTGGACCTGTATAATTTATCACTAATGGGCAAATCGTTTTGTAAATAACTAAAATCCATCCATACTCCAAGTTTTTACGTGATTGCCAAGTAAGACAGGATGCCAAGTAAGGCCAAATAAATATGTAAACACACACACATATATATATATATATATATATATATATATATATATATATATATATATATATATATATATATATATATATATATATATATATATATATATATATATATATATATATATATATATATATATATATATATATATATATAAAGAACCACTTAATCGAAAGTGGAAAAATTTGGTCCCAATAACTTTTCCAAGGAACTCTTTTACAAATCAAATGGAATGATAATGGGAAGTGGTATCGCCCATACATAGACAATGTTGAATATCAAATATACAAAGAATTGTAACAGCCATAATTCTAAAATTCGACCCCAATCACTTTCTCAAGAAGTTCTTTTACTGATTAGCATATGGGACGGGCAGGATCTAAAGAACTGTAAAAGCGGGAGTATTCAAATTGGTTCCAATTACTTTTCAAAACATCATTTTTAATTGCCAAAATGTTGGGCATATAGGACCATGCTGTACCACACACTTTTAAAGGGTCGCAAAGCGCACCGGGTCTTATCTAGTCCAATATAAAAATAATATTTTAAAAATTCCCTTTATGTAGAATATTACATGTACAATTGTGTATTGCTTTAACAAAAATTATATGGTAACTCTTAATAGAAGTTAATTAAAGACAAGTAGGCAGTCAGTCAGTCAGCCAGCCAGTGCAGTACTCTTACTAATTTGGCAGTCTAAATTCAAACACAAAGAGTAAAATGAGCATAAAAATGTTGTATGTTCATAATAATTTTTAATGATTTATTTTAATACATTTTGAGAATTGAGCGAGACCAAAAAAAGGGAAATTGAATAGAAAAAAACACACTCAACCAAATGCTGAACAAGAAAAAATAATAAAATAAAATACAAATTTTTTGTTGTGTATTTCTTTCAGCCGTTGCGAAACAAATGACAAAATAAAATTGCTTTTTCCAAATCAGTCTATCTCTGATCGCCCAATGATTAAATTTAAATATTTTTAAGTACGAAGAGTTTTTTTATCTAAAAGAAAAGTTAGCAAAATTTTAAAAATAGTTCTTCATTCAAATTGATTGAATTTTATTATTTAATACTTAAAGAAAAAAATAGTTATTTCGAGAGGAAAAGCAAAAATAAATAAAGAAAAAATTATTCTTGATCACAAAATTCTACATGGAAATTTAAAAAAAATTAAAATAGCAACAGCAACGAAACGAATTACGTCAATTTAAAAAAGGTACCAGAAAATATATAACGAACAAAAGTTGATTTGAATTTAAAAGAAATAAAACGGTTATTTAATTAAAAAATATGTATTAAAATGAATAAAAGTGAAAATTTTATAAAAGAAAAAATTTCAATAAAATTAGATTATTAACAAAGATTTTTATATTTAGTGAAAATATATGTATGTCTATATCTATATCTATATATATATATAATGAACAGAAGTATTTCATAGATACATAATATATATATAGATATATATTTTTTTCAAATAAAATTCTGCATGTATACATTTATAAATAAATACTAAGATATTCTTATATATATATTTGATCATACATATTTATTTATATATATATATATGGTATGTTTGTATTTGAATAGATCTATATATAAAATACTTATTACGTGTGTATTCATTCAATTTAATGTGCGAAAAAAACAGAAATAAGAAAAACTAAAACCCAACGAAATTAACACAAAATTAAAATATCGATATTAAATTAAAATTAAATTAAAAAAACATTTTCCTAAACTGACAAAATTCAACAAAAAACAATAAATTTTGTGAAAAACGGAAATTAAAAAAAATAATAAAAAAAACTATTTTAATTATTTTATGAATTATAAAGCGCAAAAGATTAATGAAGATCATGAGCCAACAAAAATTATATCGGCAACAACAAAAACAACATTGACAACACTATCAAAGATGAAATATTTCATTTTTTTTCACTCATAAAAATATAAATAAATGTTGAGGAGAAAAAGAAAAATAATAGTGCGAAAATAATTTGTTAAATACGTCATCAGCATTTACACAGAAACATATAATAACCGATAGATATGTGTATGACATGGTACATATATATATGTATACTTAGAAATACAACATTACAACAACATCATATCGGGAGAATCGTAAATTAACGGATGATCATAGCGGAAGAATTATTTATCTATACTTTTAATTCATTTAAACTATATATTTTATGTTTGTTCGTTTGTTTGTTTGTTATTTTAGAACGATCAACACTAATCATCATCACCAATGAAAATAGATGAAAATGACGAGTTTCTTACAATAGAAGACAGTGAAACAAAACAGAAATTAATTATTAAAAGATTATAATGAATTTAACTAGTTCAATGAAAATTTTATCTATAGATTTATCTATAGATCTTATTTGTTTTTGTTATCTTTTCGTTGATCTTAGAAATTTGATGCCAAGACCCTCATGTTTATCTTCCAATGTAAAGTTATATTACATCGAATTTTTGGGGAGGCAACATCTGTTCACTAAGAAAAAAATTCAAATTGACAAAAAATTATTCATATTAATGAATGTTATTTAATTTAAATACCATATATGTTAAATTTACGAAATTTTATTTGGACTGAGGAAAGAATTACGTAAAATTATTGTTATAAATTAATAAATATTATATATTAAAGACTATTATTATAAAATATATTAGTAACTGTAACAGCGAGAATTTTCAAATTTGATCTCAATGACTTTCTCGAGGAGCATATCTATGGACTCACTACAGCGAGAATTTGGTCCCAATTAAATTTTTTAATACACTTCGATTTGCGATTTGTGAAATTTTTTTCGAGATCTAGGACTAAGGAGAACTTTACAGCATAGCGCACCGGTTAAAAGTTAGTTTTAGATAATTATTATTTAGATAATTATTATTTAGATAATTATTAAATAATTATTATAATTAATATAAAGGAGGCTGTTCAGCCGACCGGTTTGTATTTCTGATGAAAATTTACTTACATGTTTGTTGATTTTCCATTTACATTTTCATGAAAATCTGTTGATATATAATATATTTTTCTTTAATATTTTAACGAACTTTTATTCAATTTAACGTCTTAATTAGAATAAAAATCTGTTTATTTAACACCTTTTTTTGGTTAAAGTTTTACGAAAATCAAATCTGTACCAGGCATCCTCTAGACAAATTTAGATATTTTCCAAAAATTCTATTATTTAAAAATATCAAAATCATGTTTTTGTATAATGAAAAATTCTTTTAATACTCATATTTATTAATGTATATATTCCGTATTAATTAATTCACTTTGACATAGGTTGTAACATACTGAAAGAAATCCTACACCTTCCTTTAAGTATACCGTTCGACTCGGAATCATTTTCTAAGTCGATAAAACGTTATCCGTCCATTCATGTTGCAATTTGGAAGATATTTTGATTAAATATTATTATTATTATTATTATTATTATTATTATTATTATTATTATTATTATTATTATTATTATGGACTAAGGACTAGAGTTTAGTATAAAATCTAGATTAGAGTTTAATTGCATACTATAATTTACTATAAAGTCTAGACTCAAGCTTAAACTAGAATTTAATGATTTTAATTGATTTTAGTATAAAGTCTAGTCTGTAGTCTACTCAGTATAAAGATTTGACTTGAGTTTAGTATAAATAATATGCAAGATTTCGAAACAAAGAGTTTACTTTTTGTAAAGTATAGATTAAGATTTACTCTAAGAGTTTTATGAAACGTGTAGAGACTAGAGATTTATTTTCAATATTAGCAAGAGTTCAATATATAATCTACACCAGACTTTTGTATAAAGTCTAGGATTTAGTATAAAGTCTAGAGTAAATGTAAAGTGTAGATTAGAATTTAGTAAACAGTCGAAACTAGAGTTTAGTTTAAAAACTTCAGTAGAGTTTAGTATTAGATCTAGGGTAAAGTTTAATATCAAGTCTTGAAAAAATATATTCTATTTTAAGCAAAAGTTTGGTGTAAGTCCTTTATAAGATATTTTTGTAAAATAGAGTTTAGTGTAACGCATAGATTAAAGTTTAGTGTGAACTATAGACCTTATTTTAAAAATGTTAATATTTCAAAGTAGTTCTCCACGTATTAAAATTTTGGGTATTTTGGAGTGAAAAAGGTGGTTAGGGTATTATGCGTTTGTGCTGATGTTTATTTCGGATACCTCCCATACAAATGTATTCCCGGAATGAGGTTTTCAACTCACAAAATCCTAAAAAGTGTGCCAAATTAGGCGAGGTTCGCCAAATTTTTACTAAGAAAGTTAATAAAAAATTTGTTTTGATTCGTCATAAACATGATCATGTGATTAATGCATAAGTATATGTTTTCCGACTCCTTAATCACATTTATAAAGTACAAAATTAGAAAACTAATCGCAAATAAAAAAAATTATCAAAATAAATATTTTGTGATTTTTAGTCATTAATGAATTCTATGCAATTATTTCCTCCTTTTATTTTATTTTATTTATTTATTTATTATTTATTATTATTTTTTTTTTTTTTTTTTTTTTTTTTTGATAATTTAACACTTTTCTTATATATAGAAATCCAAAATCCATTAGATATTTATTTCAAACGAAATATAAATGCAATTTAATTTTAATGTTATCAGTTTTTATTAATAAATTAAAAAAACTTTTCAAAATACTTTCACATTTAAAAAATTTGATAAGACGCAAGAAATTTTTGTATGTCTTCAAGTGAAAGTAATTCCTTATATCTCCTAATTTCTTCAGAGAACTATTTAGGGGGAAAATCAGAAAAAATATCAAAATAGTCTAATTTTTCAGTCAAAAGCTGTATTGCATTTTCAATCACTTTAATTTTCAGAATTGAACATTAACAACTTTATAACCCCTTAAATGTTCAAGATAGAAAATTTTTGTTTAGAAATAATAGCAAATTTATCGATGACTTCATTTTTGTTCGGCTTTCTCAGTTATTCAAGGTTTTATAATTTATAAAGAAAACTATTTTCTCTAATTAGAATTCTTAAGAATTTATTTAATTAAATCACAAAACCATAAAATTGTGGTCGCTATGATTTATTTCAGATGAAATACAAATTCCAAGTTACAGATATTTATCGCCTTTAAAAATATTCAATTATTATTCGCAAGATATTTTTTATTCACCTGACTAGGTCAGAAGGGTATATATAAGTAATTGTAATTAATCAGTACCATAACCAAGTCCATAGATCTCATATGTATGTATATATATATATATATATATATATATATATATATATATATATATATATATATATATATATATATATATATATATATATATATATATATATATATATATATATATATATATATATATATATATATATATATATATAAATTACAATTTTTTCCCCGAATTTAATCTTTTCTATTTTTAAAAATCGGTTCATAATTATTTCTTTAAAAATTAAATTCCATGGGGTTGTTGTTGTTTGTAACTACAAAAAAAAACATAACAATAACAACGTTTAAAATAATGTATTTGAGATTTTGGCCGTTCTATTAATGGTAGAAATTTAGAAGTTTTTTACTAATGGTTTATAAATATTATTTTGAAGATAAGGCCATTAGTTTCTTATTAACTTATTCTGACGCTCCTGGAACAGCTACGGATCTAGTTGTCACGCAGAAAAATTACTAATTTTTTCTAGATTTTTTATTCTTTTAAATATTTTAATCGGTGAGATTTAAGAAATTAAAAATTTTTGTTTTCCTTGTGGTTCTTGTCGGATATAATATTGAAAACAATAACAATAATGTTTTCGACATTTTGAGCGTTCTATTTAAGCGAGAGACATAATTTTTGTACTATCAGATCGGACACAATTAGGAGAATTTTTGAGTTGAGAACGAGTTATAGGCAAAAACTTTTCCAACATTTTGAACCTCCTATGGGATATATGGACAAGATTTTGATGCAGAAAAATAGCTAATTTTTTGTCTGAATTTTGATTTTTAAATTTTCGGAATCGGCCCATAAATAGCCGGGTGATTACTTACTCTTACATATTTATACTAGAATTGTTTTAGTGAAAGCGAAAACTAATTGTGATCTGCATATTGAGTGCTATAAAGAACCTATGTTGACTCATATAAAGGCTGTAGTAATGACTGTCATGTTCTCCATAATAATATCCATATAAGCAAAGGTAAATAAAAAATTTGCATTGGTAATAAAAATTTCGGCACTTAAGCCAAATTTTTGAATTTTGTTAGTTTCTTCTAATCCAATTGCTCTTAACTGAGTTGTCTAATGGTAAATCATCCATGAAATTACGTGATTATGAAACTGCAAATGCTGGGCATTGATAGGAAATTTGCTATGATCTATCCACAAGCCCTGCATAAGTCTTCGCTTGTCATTCAAAAGCAACTTAAGTTTGGCAAAAAAGGACACTCATCATTTAACTCTGCCAACCTTAATTCATCCTTAAAATACTTCGTTTATTATATAACATCTTAGTGATTCTACTCACTGTGTCTCGGTATGTTTCGTTTCGGACCATGTTAGCTTGGTAGAGCACATGAATCATTCTGAGATTTAAGGACACTTATATTTGAAAATTAAAAAAACTCCGATAGGTCTAGCGTGGAAAAATTGTTTCCCCTAATACACTCGAATTTGCTTTATATGCATTGGCATTAGAAACTATTTTTTAGAATTGAGCAAAAAACTGTAAAGTCCAGAAGAAATTAGTTAAATAATTATTATTTTTCTATTTCAGAATAATGTATATATATGGTTCTTGCGCAAAACTATTTAGAGATTTATGTTGTTCCACTTCAATTGGAAAAACCTTAAAAATGTCCATGTGAAATTTCGTTAATAAAATATTCAATGGTGATAAAGTTACAAATTATTTCCAAAGAAAGCGTTTTGTTACTACTGTGTTTCCTTACCTCTGGACAGTTTGAAGGATTAAACAAATTGAAAGATTCTAATATGACAATATTATTTCACCACAAACCTAAAAACGTTAAATTTAAAGTAAATGAAAATATACTCAATACTAAAACAACTATGTTTAACGTTGATTTTGCTTCACGTTTTTTTTCTGTGTGTATTTATAGAGCTTCTTTTGCCGCAATTGCATATTGCTTGCCATACCAAAAATTTATTGGATTTTTTTTAATACTTTTAAGGGTCTAAAATGATTCCTTCTTAGCGTTGCACAAATTTAATATAGCCCCTTCATCACTTGCGGTCTTGGAGGATATAAATAATAATTCACAGATAGCTTCGAAGGAATTCTTCAATGATAGAAGCTATATCTTTGAGTTAGTGTATATATTTTTAAAATAATAGAAACTTGGCTTTGAATCAAGCTCATTATATATGAGTAGATCGAGACCTATAGTCAATATATGTTTTATATTAATAAAAGCGGAATAATTCAGTCTTGTGTAAAATCTTATAGCTTTCTTTTTTATTAAAATATATCTCTTAAATACAATTAATTTTGAAATTTTTAAAACAAATTTTATTTATTATATTTATATTTATATTATTTTGTTTCACTGTATCTATCTATTTTCGTAATTGTATTTTGCAGATATATTTTCAACTACAACAATAGCACACATCAATCTATACAATAATTCATACATATCGAGAAAAATTATAAGTAGATACAAAAAAAAATAAATGAATAAATAAATAAATACTGTTTTGCAAAAGAACAAAACCAGCGGAGATACATACAATAGACAAAATAACCTAAACGATATTCAAGAAAACCGCCTACATATACAACCGTACAAAAGAGAACGATCACCACACACGTTTTTTCAGCACATAATAAAAAAAGAGAAAAGTGTTACTCTTTAAATTCAATAAATATTAAAGCAAACAAAAAGAGAGCACAGAAAAGAGAATTTAATAAGAATTTTAAATAGAAAACTTTTTTTGTAACGAACGAAAATGAAATAAAAATTAATTTTATTTAACAATTTGCAGAGCGATCATACGAACGAAATAAAAGAATCAGAAGAAAAATACAACCAAAAGAAATAATAATTATAAACAAAATTTAATTACACCAAAAAAAAAAAAAAAAAAATAAAATATTTAGAAAAAAACGTGAAAATCTGAAGACGATTCTCACCAACAGTATACCAGCAATAATAACTGCAACAACAACGTCATAAAGAACAATAAAAAACAGATTTTTTAATCATAATTTGAGGTTTTTATGGTGGGAATTCAGATTTAAAAATATTAAAAAAAATAATAAAATAACCGCTAAAACACTCACTTTATAACAACAATAATAGAAAATTACAAAAACAATAAATTGCATCACAAACTTTTTATTGTTGCATTCGTCCATAGAATACAACAACAGCAATAACTCAGTAAAAAATAACAACAACAACATTGAAATTAAAAGAAAATTTTAAGAGAAATAAATACGAGAATTGAAAAGATCGATAGTCCAGACAGCTGCCGGTACGGCACGTATTATTTAATAATTTTTTATTTTTTTTTTTAATATTATTCATTTATTTAATGTTTATTTATTTATGGTGTCGGACATTTTTTTGATTTAAACGAAATTTCAGAATAATAAGAAGAAGTTAAAAATAAAATTCAAATTTACTAAAACAACGACAATAAGTTCTTTAAAAAAAGTTAATAACGATTTAAGAATAAAAATAAATAATAAAACGAATAAAAAAAGAATTCAATTAATTATTGAAAACAATTAATTAAAATTCTATATGAGGAAAATCATTTTATTTAAAAGAAAATTAAAATAATAATTAAAAAGAATAAATAAAAATAAAAACAATAACCAACAAAATTTATAAAATTGAAAAAAAAATAATAATTATAATAAAAGCAACAACAACAAAGAAAACTAACCTGACAACGACTACGACGAAAATATAAAATCCACAAAAAACAAAAAGAAAACATTAAGGTGCGAGAAAGAGGGAGAAAGCGACATCGAGTTCTAAAACGACAAATAAAAAAGAAGAAAAATCAACAAAAATTCAAAATAATTTTTTATTTCATTTTTATTTTTATTTTAAATTAAATACGGAAGAAACGCAACAATTCAAACATCACAAATCCTAACAAAAAAGGTAAATAAACAATTTTTATTAATATTTTATTTTAATTATAAAAAAAATTTAAATAAAAATCTTATATAAATCATTTTTTACAATAACAACAACTATTAATTAAATATACGACTAATGTATTAAAAATAACCGACATTTTCAGAAAACCGGGTTTAGAGTTAGTCGAAAAATAAAATTTTCAAAAAAGGAGGTTTCAAATAAAGTTTTATGTAAAAAACCGGTTAATCAGTTTTTATTAAATTATTATAAATTTATAGAAAAAATTATTATTAAATAGAAATCTAGAGTTTAACCAATAAAAACATATATCGTCTAATCCCTATTATATAAAATGAAGTAAAATTAAGGGTTCCTATCAAAATGACCATATTGGACAAGCTTAATCAAATTATCCTTACACTGTATTACAATGCCCAAAATGAGTGGCATATATAAGTTCTTTTGTGAGTGTTTTTCAGTATCGTATTTTGTCGAGATACCATGGTTTTAAATCCAGAAACTTTTCTTTAATTTGCGAATATGTCTTAATTATAGATCTATATCCATATATTGCAGAAAAAAAAACTTGCAGACTCTTATTAAATTATTTTTATTGACATGATTATTATTATTAACAGACGGACATCGCAAAATCAAAATATGATATCGTGTAAACCACGGATTGCAAAATTTTATATATTTACTCAATAATGGTGGAATATACAAAAATTAAAATTAGTGAAAAGTTTAAAAGTGACTTCCATTAAAAACCGGTTAACCGACTGACAAAAACCGGCATGTCGAATAATTCGAAAATAGAAATAATTTGCAACCGGCCGCTTTTCTGAAATGTTAAAGAAATCGGTTAACCGGTTTCCGGTACGGTTTTTGAATACACTATATACGACATTTTGTGTGCGTTCAATGGTATCAAGTATACGCAACATGTCGCACAAATTTAGAAATACAATTTCAGTCAAAAATAGGCATGGCCAAATATGGCACCATAGGTATAGACATAAATTCCAATTGTGTCATTATTAATATAATTATGGTTCTTAGTTATTTAATTTTGCATAATTTATTGATTTCTTGTTGAATAATGCAAATTATAATTATACCCTACACTACCGTAGGTGATGTAGGTAAACCGTTCGACTCAGAATCAATTTTAGAGTCGATTTAACGATGGCCGTCCGTCGGACTTGCTTTCCATGTAAACTTTAAAAACAAAATGCAGACCGCAGTTTTAAAGATATCTTAATGAAATTTGGCATTTGCCATTATTTTGCCCCAAGGACAATGCCTATTGAAATTGATGATGATGGGTACATTATTTCATTTAAGGTCACAAAATTCATAAAAATGAAGCAATTTTAATATAATTTGGCATAAATTCGTTTTATAATATTCAAAAAGATGTGCTAAATTATATGAGGATCGGTCCATTATTACTCTTAGGACCCATTCATACATAGGGTGGTTTATTAATTTTTGGTAGCTACCACATATAACCAACAATTTGATGTAGTGTATTAAATAGTCGGACTTGACCAAGTATAACTTCTCGATTGTTTTTTTTTTATTATTTATAAACCTTAAAGAGTTTATAATTCTTCTTTATGCTTTTTAATTTTGCAAAATGAATTTAATTATTTTATACATAAAAATTTATCATGCTCCAACGGTTTTGACAGTTGACAATATTATTTCTTTAGCAAAATTGTCATAAAATAACGATTTTTTATAATGCTTAGGATTTAAGGGCTTTTAAATCCGATCCGATTGTCTTTGGATAGATAAAATAGGATTAAAGATCCTCTTTATATATTCGATAATAAATATTTAATTTCGCAGAAAAAAATCAAAATCATCATTGAAAACATAGTTGATTTGAGATTGACTACAACTGTTCCATTAAATTTAATTAAACGTTTTTAAGTTTTTGGTGATGATTGATTTACTTCAAGTTGTTTACTGTTTGTTGTAGTAGGGCTACCACACCACTTGATCCTAATCGTCTAATATTTTGTCCTGTAAAAGTGCGCTTTGGGAAAGTAATAGATGTTAGATCTCCCACTAAAATTGTTGTTTCGATATTTGATATATAATATATATTATCTAATTGGCTATACGTTTCTTATCCGTTTTACATTTTGTCCAGTAAAATTGTTCCTTGGAAAAGTGATTGGAATTAAATCTTAATACTCTCAATTTAACTGTTCTTTAGATATTTGATAAACAACATTTGCCTTGTATGGGTGGTACAGTTGTCTTGTAAAACTTGAAAACTTGTTGCTTGAAAAAATGATTGGGTCCAAAATTTAAAACAATCACTCTAATAGTTCTTTAAATATTTTGCAATTAATATTTTGTGTATGGGGGCTTCCTCTCCCGCTGATCCTATCGGAATATATTGGTATCAGTCCCGTCGTTTAGCTGTCAATAAGTCTTAAAATAAACATAGATTCAATTTAATATATGAAAAAGAAACATACAGTACATTCAATAGATCTAAAAAGTGCTAAGTACCATCAATTATTGTTTTAGGGTTATCATTCAAAAGGTAACTTTAAATCCCCTTTGCTTAATTCTTTACATATTTAATTCATGCATATTTAATTCCATGTATGTAAATTAATTGACCAATAATAGAAAAAGATCCGAAAAGTTGCACAAAATCCTATATTCTCGAATTTCACCCATTTCGGGTCACATATCGCAAATTTCATATTTTTACTTAATAATTATGAAAACTCCAAATTATGAAAACTCCAATGGATCTTTCAGAAGATCCAAAAATCACCACATTTCACCATCAAATTAGTTTGATCCATTTGTAAATTATTTCAAAGAATTCAAAAAGTACCATTTTAAATATCATAAAGTACCATAATATGATTTTACATTGTCAAATTTGTACGCTCATAATTGAAATTAGCCTGTCGTGCGATTATTTCGTGTTTTTAAGTGCAAATTAATCTTTATTCTTCTAGAATACATTTTCGTAATTAAAAAAAAAAAACAGATTTATTATAGATCCATTATTAAAGATCTTTGGAAAGAGGGTCGTAATAAGCGACAAATAGTAGAATATGGACATCAGTTTGAACTGTTGTGCAAAACACTGAAATGACAGGAATTATAACCTCTAAGCCAAGATCCGGTCGCCCATGAATTGACAGGGAGGGAATCAGCGTTATAAAGAAAATTCACAAGAAGACTGTATTCCAAATATGGCTGATGTGAAGCAAACGTTAAAAAAATCAATTAGTGAATCCACCGCAAGAAGAGTTAAAAAAATTTGGAAAAAGGTATTTTTTCCGATGAAAGCAAATTTTGCAATTTTGGAATTAAATGAAGACAAATTGTATGGAGAAAATCCGGAACAGCACTTTGCTTCCAACAGTAAAACCCGGTGCTGGAGTTGTGATGATATGGGGATGTATGGCAGCAGGTGTTATAGACAATTTGGAATTTATTAATTCGACAATGGATATATTTGGTGATTTTTAAAAGAAATTTAAAGCTGTCAGCTGAAGGTTTGAGCATTTCAAAAGAATATTATTTCCAACAAGACAATAACTTTGGATTCTGTATAATATACCAAAAATTCTACCAAATCCAACACAATCCCCAGCATCTGGGGGTGTTATAGGAAAGAAAAAATCGTCAACATATGAAACAAAATTTCATTTTTTCTTAAAACACAAGAAGACAATCTCATACTTGAATTTCACAAGACCGGAATCAATAATAGAGTCTTTAGTGAAATCGTTGAATAATTTCACAAACTCTGTGATGCAAGAAATGCTTAAAATGCATTTCTTGACTTAGCGATAAAAGGCTCAATTGTCTTAAATTTAAGAAGTACTTTATCACTCACTGCTCTGAGAACTTATCGCTACGATCACCAGAATAATCGATTATCAATAAAAAATTTGATAGAAATATAAGTTCTTACTAAAAATACTAATCAGATATAATAGGATCTTGAAGAAAGTGGCAACTCCACAGATCACTATAATTCAAATAAATATTAAAAGAATGTGTAAGATGGCCTAAAAAGCTATTGAAGTATAGAAAATCTTCATCACTGTACAAATATCTGGAAAGGCTAAGTCTGACTACTCATTATGGAAAGATAGAAAGGAGTTAAAAAGATCACAAGAGTTTAAGGTGTCACTGATTACAATAAAACTTAGGTCGGGAGATGATCACACAAAAACTAATTCGTATAGAACTATAAGACTATTATCAAACTTGTCTAAGCTATTTGAAAAGCTATTGATGAACAAGTTAGAAGTTAAATATCACGTTGTCCATCTTGATCGCCGCCTTACCTGGATACTTCAAAATGATACAAAATTGGTAGAATCTTTACGTAATATTAAGATTGTAAACTTAAAAAAAAACTAAAAATATCGTAACGAAAGTACGTTTGAGATAATCACACGTCTAAAAAAATGTCCTCTCCGACTTTTTTTATCCAAAATTGCATGTTTATATATATATAAAATGAATTTATGTTTGTTTGTCTGTTTGTTTGATTGTTTGGGACTTATAGACAGCTAAACTACTGGAAATTTTCACAGAATAATCCCCATATACCCCAAAGTAATAAAGAATATAAAAAATTTCGATAGGACCAGGGGGAGAGGTACCCCCATACAAACCAAATATTAATTATCGAATATCTAATGAACTGTAGAAGCGGGAATATTAAAATCGGTCCCAATTACTTTTCCAAGGATCTTTTTACTGGCCAAAATCTAGGACGGATAAGACCAGGGGGAAAGATTCCCCCCATACAAAACAAATAATTATAGAAAGAACTATAATTCAATTTTGGTTTCAAACTGTTTTATTGGAAAAAATGTAGGACGGTTAGGATTAGGGCAAATGTTAAAAAAAATTTTAGAACGGATAGGGCCAGGGGCATTTGGCAAAATGTCCAACGGGAAAATTTATTTATAAAATAACAATTCTTTAATTTACTGTCATAGCACGAGCTAAAAACATTTTATTAGTCACACGATAAATATCTATTAAACAAGTAATTTAACCAATAGAAATAGAAGTGACAAATAGTTGCATTTTAATTTTAATTTTAATTTTGATATGAATAATCTAAGAAATACAGTGAAACTGAACAAAAAAAAACTGGTTTATAATTTGTTTGCATAACAAAGTATTTTTTTTTTTGTTTTTAATTTTCATATGAAACAATAAAAGTTATATTCCATTTTAAAATCAAGTTATATAAAGGATTTATAAAATTGATATGATAATTTTTTGATATGATAATTTTCTAAATATTTTCCAGTCTTTGTCATTATTGAATCGTTTATTCAAAACAGTCGGAAAAAATATTTAAAGAACTTAAGTCGGCGTCATTTAGAAGCATTATTTTCAATACGATTTTATTTGCCGATATTTTTAATATTGAAGACAGACAAATGAAGCTAAAAAAATTATTAGACATTTGTAAAGAAAATATTTTGCAAATATTAAAGAATCAGGCAATTTGTAGCGGTATTACCATTCTGACGATCATGAATTGTATTAAAGGCGCATCAGGGTTTCATCTCAGATAAAAATAAATTTAATATTTTCCGACCAAACAGACTTTCTAGATAATGGTCATATCCTTTGGTGAACTTATCTTTATTCATAGAATGGAATGGATTAAAATTTTTATTTTAATATTTTAAATGAAAATTTGAAGAAGAGTGCAGAAAAATGGAATTTACCACAGTCATTCACACTTCAGCACGATAATGATCCGAAACATTCAGCGAAGTTGTTTCTTTCATGTCCGCAATCTCCAGACCTAAATGCTATCGAACACTTATGCGATGAACCGAATTGAACAGTACGAATAAACAAGATGTCTAGCAAAAGGGTTTTAAAAGCTGATGACTAGAAAATTTAAAAAATATCGAAGATATCATAACATAGTTTCTACCTGTCATTGTCAAGAAGACTAAATGATGTTATTAAATAAAATTTATTACCATCAAAATATTACGTCGAACCTTTTACAAGATTTTCATATTCGTGCCATTAATTCGATTATTTCCTAGATGTTACATTATAAATTTTTATCTGTCAATGAAATGTTTAATTTGAATTTCATAATATTTCAAAATTGACGTTTTATGTCAATTTTCATTTCGCGCCTACACAGAGAAAAAATCAATGTAAAATTATTAAAATATAAATAATTTAAATTTCTTCAATTACGATTTTGCTTCACACACAAAATATGGTTATTTAACATTGTTTTGCAATAAATACAGCTCCATGAGAATATTATTTAGTTTTTTCTACTTGAATTTTTAGTGCTTTAAAGTAATTTTAAAAATTTATCGATGTAGAATTTTATAAATTAATGTCGAAAGATGCCAATATGTACAATATTATTTAAATTAAATGATAAAAAATATTCAATCTTTAATCAGATAAATTCCACGTTGATTCTGCTTCAGATTTTCTCTATGTATATTTATGTTCATGACTGTATGTAAAGATGTTTCTTTGAAAGTTACAGAATTGGGCCGATTTTATTTAATTTAGCACAAGGAGGATCGGATGGGATGTACCCTCAAATGAAGCAATAATTTTAAAATTTACTTCTGATGACATTCATATAAAGCTAAAATAAAATATTTAACTTGTTTCTGGACATTTTTTACTGATTCCAAATAACAAATTTTTTAAGACAATTTTACTGAATCCGAATTATTATTGTGATTGAAAAATGTTTCCAATAGACAGACGGACATAGCGTTACACGTAGAATGACAAATTTAATATACCCTTTATAACTTGTTAATAAAAAACTGTTAATAAAAAACTGCTTCAACCATATTTCTCGAACAAAGTACCGATTTTTCTGTTACGATCAAACTGCTTTACAGAACAGTATAAATGAAGGATAAAATCAAGGAGAATGATATCACACAGCAAATATATTGATTATTAAGTATCGAAAGTATCGGAAGATTTTATTAGTAAAAACATAGAGCGACTGGGATCACGCGTTGATTGCCATTTTTAGGAAATACTTTTATTCAAAGTCGAATTAATCTTTGTCGAATTAATAAAAATTGTATTCATAAATAGTTGAGGATCAATACTTCTTTTGTATGATTTGTTTATTAAAAATCCATATTTTTTCAATAGTTCCACTGTATGCCTGTTTGTCATGATGTCATGAATATAAAACGTTGCATTATAAAACTCCTACGCTCTTGAATATTATGATTATTTGCTAAATCCTAAGTGTTTTTTTTTCTTCAAAATTTATTTATCTAAATAATGGAGAAAAATGCAAAATGTTTATTAAAAACGGTCATATTTATACCCTACACCACAATAGGTGTTGGGAGGGTTTTGCATTTGTGCAGATGTTTGTAACGGTCAGAAAAATAGTCTTGCCACCACTTTAAAGCAAACCATTCGACACAGAATCACTTCCTGAGTCGAGTAAAAATTGTTCGAAAAGTACAGCTCGCAGTTTTAAAGATATCTTAATGAAATTTGGAACTTTGGCACTATATTGGACCAAGGACGATACCTATTAATATTGGTTTGATCGGTCCATTATCCATTTAGTCCATAAAATTCCTAAATATAAATCGATTTGTCCAAATATTGCGAAAATAAGTCTTATTGCATTCTGAAAAGATGTGTCAGTTTATACGAGGATCGGTCTGTTATTTCTCATAGGTTTCATACAACCACATATACGTGGAAAAAAAACCTGTTTGCGAATTTTGTATGGATTTATGGACCGACCCTCATAATCCATAAATTTCACATAACCGTTAGTATCATAATAATCAATTCCGCATAAAAGCATAAAAAAATGCAAATAGTACGAGGGTCATTTTTAACCTATAATATGGTGTAGGGTATTATATAGTCGGACTTGACCGACTATAAAATTTTTCTCGTTTTTATTTATAAAATATTAACATGGAAGATGATTTTATGAATTGTGTTTATAAAAAAGGGTGATGATCAATAAATTAAAAAAAAAATAATTTATAAACGTTTGTTTGTGTGCGTATAAACAAGTCTGGTATGCAAATAGGAAATGATTGTCCAAATTTAGCACATTTTGTGATATGTTGTTGTTGACTTTTTTTTTCTTAATTTTTAATAAATTAGAATGCACTTTCATTGAAAGAGATAAATGAATGTAGTTGTTTCCAGTATTTCCATTATTATTACGACATTTAAATAAGATTTCGAGATGTGTAGATTAGAAATGTATAATTTGTTAGTTAATTGTTTGTTAATCAGAGTTTATGAAAATAACTTTAAAAACCAGAGTTTTAATTCTAAGTTAAACCTTGTTTAAAACACAATTAACTTAAACCAGAAATATTTAAACGGGCTTCAATCAGATACAGAGTTTAACTTACTTTACTTTTCAGCACAAAAACCTTTTAGAATTTAACTAATCTTTTTCATCGAATTTATAGTGCTACTGAAATTGTATGGTTAATGATTGTTTAAATTTGTTTCCGACTCACAAATTGCGATGTAGTAATAAAGTTCTAGGCAGCAGTACTTGGGAAAACTTTATTAGTTATATAACACGATTTGCTAGTTAGTGATGAATTATGCTACTTTAGTGAGACACGTTTGCTATGTGCTTAGCGATCATTGCAGACAATTAATGTCTTCATCTACAAGTGTAGTCAACGGCACAACTGAGCTCGGATAAGAACTGTGGGCTAAACGACTACTGATATAATATTGTGCGAGCCCAATCTGCATGTGGTCTAGGACCACATGGTCATCACACTTGTTTACCTCTTCTGATGATCTATGGATTAACCAATAGAGGTTGCCCTGTAGCTGAATCAACATAACAAAAACAATTAAAAATTTTATAGTCGGTCAAGCCCGATCATGATATACCATTTATTAATGGCCCTCGCATAATTTGCTTTTCTTATTTATGCTTATATGTGGAATAAATTATTATACTAACCCTCTTATTATTATGAGTTTCAAAGTGGTTGTATCCCTCCCATGATGTACCATTTATTAATGGCCCTCGCATAATTTGCTTTTCTTATTTATGCTTATATGTGGAATAAATTATTATACTAACCCTCTTATTATTATGAGTTTCAAAGTGGTTGTATCCCTCCCATGATGTACCATTTATTAATGGCCCTCGCATAATTTGCTTTTCTTATTTATGCTTATATGTGGAATAAATTATGATACTAACCCTCTTATTATTATGAGTTTCAAAGTGGTTGTATCCCTCCCATTCCGGGAGAACAATTAGATGGGGCCTATATGAAATAATGGATCGATCATAACGAATTTCTATAGGTATCGTTCTTGGTCCATATATATATATATATATATATATATATATATATATATATATATATATATATATATATATATATATATATATATACATATTGCATATATATATATACATATATATATATATATATATATATATATATATATATATATATATATATATATATATATATATATATATATATATATATATATATATATATATATATATATATATATATCAAACATCTCAGAAATGTCCATGTGAAATATTTAATAGTTCCAAAGTAACAGAATTGTTTTATAAAAAGATCGCATTGTTCTTTTAAGAAGAACAATATTTCTTTAAATTATGTTTGTTTTATTAATCTTATTGGAATTTTAATTTTGTAATTTAAAATTTTATTTATAAACACAAAATTTTTATCTTTTCTGATTTCAGGATTTTTATCTACAAGATACTCTTCGAAATCAAATACGACAATTTTAATTGTAAAATACATAAATAAGAAATAAATTTATATTTAAATAATAAAAAATTAATAATAACAATTAAAAATTAATCATATACTGTGTATATAAACAAAAATAAGAAGAAGAAGAACAAGAAGAATAAAAAAATAATTAGAACTATTATTTGTTTTTAGTTTTATAATTAAACTTTGAATGTGATATTTGAAATTATTAATTTACACAAGAAACAAAAACAAAACAAAAAATACTACTACTATTAAACAGCTGAAATAAAAGAAAGAAAATTAAATAAAATAAAGAAAAACCAGAGACAATTTTGAAAAGAAAAACTAAATAATTTATTCAATTTTAAGTCAAACCAAAGAATTAAAAATCTAAGAGATTTTTGGTTAACAAAATTAAAAAAGAAATTAAAACAAATAAAAATAAAGAATTGATAAATAAGAAGAATAATTAGAAACAAAATGGCTGAAAAAGTAGAACAACAACAGATGAACAACAATCAACAAAATGATGTTCGAAAAATTCGTAAATCCCCAGAATTTCAGACACAACAGGTTGTAGTACCCGCCAGTATAACCAGAGAAAGAAGTTTTGTACGCACTTCAAATCATCAGGTAACTCAAAAAAAAAAAGAAGAAAAATTTAATTTAACTTATTATTTTATTAAGACTGCAAAAAGTGAGTGATACATTTTCTGATTTTCAAGTGAAATTCAATTTTCAAGTGAAATTCAAAAAATAATACGTGCAACAAACAACATAAAAATTTAAAAAAAAATCTGATGATATTTTTTTACTGCAAAAGTAAAGGTACCTCCTAAAATATTTTACGAAAAATGGTGAAGTAAAACCTGTTTAAATTCATTTATTATTGATAACATTAGTAAAAATATAATTTTAATACTATAATTCACTCATGACTTGAAAAGAATTGTCTTTTCAAGAAATATTGTAAGTAAATATGTCGAATCTTCAACACCCTCCACTACAAATGCGGGTAAAGCAAATACATTAAGTTTCCGATATACACACCTCAGATGTATACAATATATAAAAGTTTTTCCTAAATATAACAGGAAACACGTAATAGGTCACAAAATTGGGTATATTCTTGGCTATAACTTTTTTCTACTGAACCGATTTTGATAATTTTTTATAATTAAGAATTTTACGAAAGCTTTACTTCGTCTAAATTTCATTGATCTCTGCCAATTACAGTGGATTTGAGCTTAGAAACATGCCAGACATACGAACTAAGCTAAATCAACTTATATTTTGATTTGATGCAAGAATATATTTGGGATCTGAGATGATTCCTTCCACAAATAATGTACATAATGTAAATGTACATAATGTAAAGAAACCCTGTTATAATACTCGCACAGCACACAAGAAGCCCTACATTAACGAAAATAATAACGACTATATTATACCCTAAACTACTGCACATGCTGGGAAAAATTATATTGCGATACTCGTAGAATCTGGTTTTATGATTTGTATATAAATATACTTTGTTATTTAAAATATTTTCTTTATACTCACATATATGAACGATTTAGGAAATTTGAGGGGACTTTCGAAAGTGTGTTTTATATAGGAAATTGGGAAGTGATCCTCATAAATTTTCTGATTGTATAAATCTTAAAAACACCAAATTGCCTGAGAATACTGACATGTGTTTGAGACTTTTGCACATCAAAGTGATTTTTTAAGTCGGGTTACGCTCATTTGTAGATTGATAACTGATTAAACATTATTTGGGCAAAATCTTTTAAAAAATCTTCATTTATATGAGTTAAATTGGAACCCCGTTCCGGAAGGATGTTTGTATGGGAGCTACCTGAAATATTGGGCCGAAAATGACTAATTTCATCTCGGGATCTCAAAAAAATGCGGGTATAAAATTCGCACTGTTTACATGGACAGCCAGCCGCATAGACAGACAGAAATATAAATATATATAAAATAAAAAATATATATTTTTTAAATTGACCAAATTTGAAAAGGGTTTTTTGACAAATATATTCCGAAAGTGTTTTTAAATAAACAATATATTTTTATAATATTTAAACTAGCGGACCCGGCAAACTTCGATTTGCCAAAAAAAGGGCTTGGCTGGCTCTAAGCAGCCAAGCCCTTTTTTGTTGTATTTTCATACGATTTACATTAGTAATTAAAATTTGCCCTGAGTGGGGGGCACCTCTACCCCTGTTTCTCCAGTCAAACAGCTCCTTGAGATAGTGGTTGAGACGAAATTTGAAAACTCTTGCTGTTATAGTTTTTTAGATATTCGTAAATCAATATTTGCTTTGTTTAGAGCGTAACCTTCCCCCCCCCTAGTCCTATCTGTCCAATTAAACAGTTCATTGTAGTTGGACCAAATTTGACACTCTCTCACTGTGTTAAAGCTTTTATCGAATATCTAAATAACCAATATTTGCTTTGTATTGGTGATACCCTTACCCCTAGTCCAGTTCCTTGAGAATGTTGTTGGGATCGAATTTGAAAACTCTTGCTGTTATAGTTTTTTGAGTCTATACATTAATTCATTCATACATAAATACATACATACATACATACATGCATACATACATACATACATACATAATGTTATCAAAAATAACTTGAATATAGTAAAATAGAGTATATAAACACTACATAATATTTATGTTGTATATATATATATTTGAATATATACACCCGATAAACAATTTTCCCTTTGAAATTCTACTTTCTTCGGTTATTATAGAAAATTTAGTGTGAAAATAAAATTTTGGCAACATTCCAAATAGAATCTTAGATAAAATTATATATATATATATATACGATGATACTTATATGACCTCAATTATATTATTAATATTTCTATTAATTTTGTCATTTTGCTTGTAACTCATATATAGAAATTCACATCGAGGGCCATGTAATAATTAATTATATATAGTTTTCATATTCTTCACTTAAGTTCACTTAAGTTTGTCTAAAAGAGTAAATGAGTTAAATATTGAAATGACCTTTAATAACTTTCAGAAATTAGAATTGAACTAAAAATTATATTTGCAAAATATTTTTTGGTATAAATTTTCCATAAAAGTATAATAAAAAAGCTAAATAGAAAACCCTCTTAAAATAAAAAAAATCGATTATCCCGGACTAATGACAGCTGAAAAGCCAAACAGGATAGTGAAATATTGTAGACCAAAAAAGAAACTAAAAAATCGAATATTGGTTCTTAAAGAGAAGGTAATTTCCTAATATTTCGGACAGTATGAAAGTGATTTTCTTAATAAAATTTTTGGAAAGAATTTAACGTACTTGAAACACTAAAACTGACTGTGAAGTACAACAGGATACCTGTTCACATTTTTTTAAGATCTTTCATAATCCCTATGATCAAATCCGCAATTATATCTGACCTCGATTGTAGCGGCCATTAATAACTTATAGGTATTAGTATATCTCATTATTGTATTTTAAAAAACATTACAACCATCATTCATAGCTTTTGCTAGTGAAAAAAAGAATACTTCTTAAATCAGGTATGAATACAGATTTCGGGAGATTAAAAACTTTTAATTGTAGTTGAACGGTTCCAATTCCCTTCTATTTCAAAATCATTATCATTTCCTAAACCAACGGTTCCATTAAATGATTCATCTATTTTATTTTCAAATAAATCATCTATTGAGTTTTCACATAAGTCCTATGACATGATGATTCACTATCAAGTATTCATTGTATGTCTCCTTTTGATATATTACCATTCTTGTGAATGGATCTTATAATAATTAATGGCTGCATAAATGCTTTATTTGCTTTATAAGTTTTTAATATTACAATATCTTGCCATAAGACCCTTCTATCCACATTTAAACCAATTGAAAGGAAAATTATTCGTACCTTTAACTTCCATGTTTTCATAAATTTTTCGATTACCGTTTTTAAAATTGTTCACCTTTAATCCGCTGTCGTCAAAGTTGTTAATAAGTTCTTCTGTTTTATCACCAATTTCAAATAATTTTGAACGCAAAATATTAAGTTTTGGAAATTCACAAGCAGTATTGAATGCCGCTCTGATTGCTTTATATATTAATGGTTAACTATCCAATAACATAACAGTTAAAAAATCTTAATCAATGTCGTCAATCATTTCACGTAAGTCAGATACAATAACATCAAATTGGGTGAAGTATTCCGATATACTTTGATTTCCACTCGTCTTTAAATTTAACAATTTAGGAAACAATTCAGCTTTTTTTCTGGTGGATTAGGTAAGTATTTTTTTATATATGAACTTTTAAAATGTTTTGCCATTCAAATAACATCCGGTTCCAATGTAACATTTCTTTCAGTACAAGCATCTTGATCTTGATCTTTATAGTCTCCTAATTGCTTCAATAATTCTTCATACAGTTTCCTTAGTCCTTTAATAGCATTTTTTCGAATTTTGGTTTTGAGTTAATCTCCTCTTACAACACTCAATAAAAGACACTTATGTAAAATTACTTCCATTTGAGGAACCCATGTTGAAAAGTTTTTGCCATTTAATAGCGGAATTCTCGTACTAAGGATCCGATTTCAAAACTGAAGAATAATTTATAATTTTTTCCAATCGAACTTGGAATATAATATAAAGCAGAAGTTACCCTATTAAACAATTTTATGAAATTTTCTCTTTACCACTTGTGGAGGTGGAGGGTATAAAGACAAAAAATATGCTTGTTATAAGCTCAAAACTGTTTTCCGGGAAGGGATCTTATATGGGAGCTACAACAAAATATGTTTAAAAAGACATTGTACCGAAATCCAATGAAATTGGTTTTTATTTAATTGTTTTATAAGCTCAAACCTGTTTTCTGGGAAAGGGAGTTATATAGGAGCTATATCAAAATATAGACTCATGTTAATAAAGTTTATAACATATATTAAAAAATTAATTGTGCCAAATTTCACTAGAATTGGTTCAAATTTAAGAGCTTTATAAGCTATAAATCATATTCCGGGAAGGGCCCTTATATGGGAGCTGGGTCAATTAATGATCCCAGGACAATATGGCTACTTTGAATTTATTATTGTATCAAAATAAGTTTATGTGACAAATCTCAGCAAATTATCTTAAAAATTGCGGCACATATGACACACAGAATTTGGAGTGTATCAAAATTTTGCATATTATAACCTATAACTTTTTTCATGTTAATCAGATTTTGATGATTTTTTGCATAATGATGGAGCACATACATTTGTATACTAAAATTAATGTTATGTTTAAGTCCAATTACATTTTTCAGAAGAAATTAGAAGAGATCATTTTCGAAAATTTGAGCTTGTTTCCGATATTGGTCTATAACTTTCTCGCCTTTAAATAGCAAACTGCTTAGGACAATAACAAACGATGTGGCCAAATTTCATAGAATTCGGACAATTATTCTAGGCGTGATAATGTTTCCAACATAGCTAAATCGACTAAGATTTTGATTTTATACAATAATATATATACATTGAAGAGTCTGAGATGATTCCTTATTGGCCTTACACACGGTATGACAAAGTTACCCTGGAGGGTATTAAAAAAACACAAATATATTTGAAAAACTGACGAATCAAAATATAGAATTTTTATCACAGATGGATGTATTATATATAGTGTGGAGGTAAAAATTAAGAGCAATATCTAAAGAACAGTCGTAAAACAGTAAAACATGGAGGTGGTACTATAATTTGTATCAGTTCCGCTACATGAATTATAAAAATATATGGTTTTAATGCTCGCAGATCACTTTAAAAGCCCTATATGACTCAATAATTTTTGGGATAAGTAATTTTTTCAGGCGAATCAAAATATATAATTTTGGCTGGACTGGTGGTATTAACACTCGTAAAACAGTTAACATGGTGGTGGTGGGGATGTATGTGAGGTGTGTGCAATTTACAATTTATATATTCTTAAGAACAACCTCAACTAAAGTAGTAAAAATAAGGTATTTTTAATGATTATTACTTCCAACGAAGAATGATCCGAGGTAAACATGTGATTTACCTACAATACCATCCATATTCTTAATATTCCTCCACAAAGTCCTGATATGAATCTTTTGTCTATTTGTGTGTTCATTTCAAAAAATGGTTGCGTGTCCACGAAATTTTAAACAAAAATGAACTGAAAAATTTCCTTGTGAGTGAATGTCAGCAAATATAACCGGTGTACACAATTCCATATCGTTTAATGAAACCATTTAATTATTTATTCCCGAACACGGAAATCATTAATTAAATTGTTGAAAAATAAATCGTAAATTTAAGAACAAGAATTCCGCTATTAAATGGCAACAACTTTTCAACATGGACTCCTCGAATGGAAGCAATTTTACATAAGTTTCCTTTATTGCGTATTGTAAGAGGAAATTAACACAAAATTAAAATTTTAACCCACTCGAGAAAATGCTACAGAAGCCCAAAGCAATTTGTATGAAGATTCATTAAACTAGTTGGGAGACTTTGAAGATAAAGATCAAATGTTACGTTGGAGCCATTTGTGGAATCATAAAAAAACTTATGATAGAAAGTCTAACAGAAAAAAGACTGAATTGTTTCCTAAACTGTTGAATTAAAAGATGAGTAAAAATCAAAATATTACGGAATACTTGACTCAATTGAATGTTATCTTGTCTGATTAACGTAAAAAGATTGACGACAATCGACGACGGATAGTTTACCATTAATATATAAAGCAATCAGAGCGGCATTCAATACTGCTTGTGAATTTCCAAAACTTAATATTTTGCGTTCGAAATTATCAGAAATTGGTGATAAAACAGAAGAACTTATTAACAACTTTGACGACAGCGCATTAAAGGTGATCAATTTTAAAAAGGGTAATCGAAAAATTTATGAAAACATGGAAGTTAAAGGTACGAAGGGTAAGAAGGGTCTTATGGGTCATTGCAGTCTGACAATGATACCATTAATTGTGATTATGCTGTATTTACAAGAGCAATATATAACAAAAGTAATATATTAAAAGAATGCTTGATAATGAATCATCATCTCATAGTACTTTTTTGAAAGCACAATTTTTTGAAATAGATGAATCATTTAAAGGAACCTTTCGTTTAGCAATTGATAATGATTTTAAAATAGAAGGAAATAGGCAACCATTTAACATTTTTAATCTCCCAAAAACTTTCTTTTTTCAATAGCAAAACCTACGGATGTAGGTGTTTGTAATGTAGAAATCTATACAGATAAAGCTAAAGTTTTTTTTTTAATGACAATCTTATAATGTTATGGGAATTTAAATTAATACATACAGATTAATGTGGTCCAATGGGGACAGAATCGATTAGTAAGAAAATTTATTTTGCCACTTTTATAGACGATATTACAAGAAAAGTTTATTCAGGAAAAAAGATAAAAAATATCAGATCTGACAATACATGCTACTTAAGAATCCATGAATGGGTAGATTTTTTTTTTTTGAAGAATTGATGTATAATATAATTCAGTATTTAAAGTGGAATAACCGAAACAAGACCTTATGGGGAAGGATAAGAAGTCTCAAATGTGATTACAAGAATATAATGACAAATTTTAAAACTATTAAAGCATAAAATGTTGCCGGTTTTAAATCATGATGTGCAATATATTATTAGTTCCGATCGGACTTAGAATGGCGGCGCTTTATAAAAAACAAAAAGGACTGTATTTTTGGGCGTGGCGAAAAATAATTTTTGCATTTCTGAAAAACAGCAAATATTCTTTCATTCAAGGGTACTGGCCCATTTTTTTTTTTTTGTATGGAGACCGGCCCACTTTAATTATTGATATCATTTAATTAAAATTTACTTTAAACTTAATCGTTTCTTTTCTCTTTTTTAGAATATCAATAAAAGGCGCAGTTTGGCCTTTAATCTACAGACCGGTGGTAATTCCCAAGCTGTACAAATGCGTGGCAAACCTACAATGGACATTTATAGACCACCAAGTAAGTAACTAAATGCTAATTTTAATTTAAAAAAGACATTGCAGTAAAAGAAACGCCAAACGTTCTTCTTTTAACCGATTGCTCTAAATACTTCCAATTTGCGATAGATAAATAAAGATTAAACGAAATTAATTTCTTAACGTTTATATTCATTATAAATGCAATCATAAAGCTTGTAAATTATTTGCCATTTTCATACGGCTTTTTACTTTAGGACACATCCTTTTGCCCCGTTTCATATCACTTTCCAACGATTTATTATTGTTTATGCTAAAACTGCTTACAAAATTCGTTTAAAAATATCATCGATCAAAAATTTAACATTTAAACTTAAAAAAAAAAGAAAAACAACAACAAAATCGTTTTGGATCAAAATCATTCTAAATCCAAAATTCCTATTTTCTTTCTTTTTACATTTACACTCTTTTTATAAACAAAAAAATAAAAACAAAAATAAAACAAATTCATGTTGTATGTATGTGTTGTACAATAAATTATGTCCTTTGGGACAAAATGGCGACAATAATTATTGTTGTTATATATTTAACTGAAAAGATGCCCGTAATGAAAATGGTAATAAACTGAATGTAAACGCTCAGGAATTTAACTACCCGGTCACTACGAATACACAATCAACTACATCAACAACGCAACAATCAGCAGCTGCAACAGATACACTTGATAATCGGTAATGTTTATATTGATTTAAATAATTGAAACATTTAATTTTCATTTACAGAATTAAACTACAATCTACAACATTCTTCCAGTTCATCCATGGTATTCCCGGTTAATTCGCCAACAGGTTTGCAACCTCAAATGCAATATGTTGCAACAAATAATGCAATGATAAATCGTCGCCAGGCCGGTCTCTCTTTGGGCAGTATGCCATTGGGAAATATAAATCATAATAAACATCATATGACTGGTGGACATCGTCCCATACTCGTAACCCATTCACATCCCATGCAAATGGGTCCAATGGGTGTATCACAACAGGTGCCTTTAATTAATTCACCATCAAGTGGAAATATTTTACATGTAAGTTTAATTATAATAAAAAATTTATACCTGAAACAAAACAATACACTGAAAAGAACTGTGGAGTTGAATATGTTTTCCATAATATGCCAGATCTAGCCAAAAGTTTCCATTCACTGTTTTTGATCGATCTTGCAATGTGTGTAAGTAATTTTTAGATTGTTTTTTTTAAGGATCCAACTTTCCGGATCGTGCTCCGACTTCGCAAAAATGACTCTTTTTTAAATCGCCCATGTATCATTTATGACATGCAAAATCTATCAAAAAGTCTATCAGCTTCAATTCATATGGTTTTCAATTTCTTTGATTTTGAACTTATCGCAGCGTTGAGAAATATATTGTGTGACTCCCACTTCCCCCTAATTTACACTTTTGAATCGGGCAAAACCTTTTTCAAAAGTTGCAATTACCTTCATCTGATGGTACTGTCAAATCATATCTTGGCAACCAATTAAATGGTTCCAACGTGAGAAAAAATGGTTAGTTGAAAGGAGCCTTTTCTTTGTTGGTTGTAAAGCAAGTGGCGTAAAATTATTGGAACCACATATTGGCAGGTTCACCTTTTAAAATTCATCGGCGCCAGACTATTAATCACACGCTTCTTTACTTATAGTTGATACAATGATATACTCAAAGTCACGTTTTGTTTAATTAACTATCCGGCACTTGAAATGGATTTAGCTCTAAATCTAATAGTTTATTAAAATTCTGTCTCGCACTCGCAAATTTTTAGCTCTTCCTTTAAACAAATAGCAGCCATCCAAGAATAATCGGTTTAAACCTTTGATGTTAGAGTCTTGGACAGAGACATATCAAATGCTCCACTGAACAACTCATTCCAACTGTCACACATCATGCATACAATTGTTGTACAACATAAATTTCGGAAGTAGATCCATTACAGTGTTTGGTACTCAAAAAAGATTGACTTTTTGCAGCACTATTCTATAGTGCTTAACAAGCACCAAGGTTATTGATCTTTCTTTATGAACTTTAATTAAATACTCATCCTCATTGTGACATACATGCAATTGATATGCATGAGTTTATCAATAAAGCCTAACTTTGCATCCATAAGCCCATCAAGGTTACTGAACTTCCTCCTAGAATCTTGAATGCCCTTGCCTATATTCATGTGTTGCATTATCAACCTTAAGGCATCCAATGCCCCTAAGATTTCGACTTGGATATTGTCATCTATGACCAGATTTGATAAATTTCATATGATTCTTCATATTAAGGAAGCATTTAATCGCTTATCGACTTAAAATCCTATTCCGGGAGGTCAAGGATTAGATTGTAGGATTTTGAAGATATTTAGCCAATTAATTTCTTAAAGTTTGAAGTTGAATCAGATATCGGTATTATTATGATTATTTTGTATCATTTTCTAATTAATACCTTTTTTATATTTCTGTAGCAAGCTGCCACAACAAATCGTGTGAAATTTGCACCTGAACCCCAAAAACATCATCACAACAAGGGACACATGAATATGGTGCAAATGAATAATAGTTTAAATCAAAACTATCCACAACATCAGCAAATGAATGTTATGAATCCCTATATCATGGCTAATAATCAAATGGGCAATGGACCAATGGATCCATATATGAATATAGCACCTTTACAGCGATCAAAATCGTTATCATCAGCTGATGCTTTAACACGTGGTATAGCTGGTCTTGGTTTGGGTCTCGGCAACGAAGTCACCGATATTGGACAATTTACACCTGAAATACAGTCGTTAATTGATACAGCACTCGATGACCCGAATAAATTAAATTCTCGTAGTCTTATGGAATTGACTTCACATTTTATAAAGAGAGCTGTAGAGGGTCGTCGTTATGCTTTGCCCATATCAAGACTTTGTCTGAATATTATTGCTAAAGAGCAAAAGGAAACATTTTTGGAAGCATTGTTAAATACATGTCGTCAGTGGTATCAAGAAAGAGAAAAGGTTTGTTGAATTTGTTTTAATTGAATTTTCTAATTGATGAATTTATTTCACTTTTTGTGATTAGCTGCTGTTCACAATTCAAGGAATGAAATCTCCATCTAGAGCTCGTTTTACCGCTTTCATGGCATTTCTCACCGAAATGTTTTGTCAATTAAAGCGTCGTCAATTGCAATTGCGCACTCAATGCGAAGGTGCTCCTCCACCACTTGTTTTACTTACACTTTTGTCAAAATGTTGTGAAGACTGTGTCAAACCACCAGTCAGATCCTTATCTGAGGTATAGTTTTCTATAGGATTTTGTTACAAAGAATTAAATGAAAATGATTTGTTCTTTTTTCTATTTCAGATTGAATGTCTCTTCTATGTATTGACTTGTATTGGTCAAGATCTTGAAATGCAATTGCCACAACAATTGGAATTACTTTTGTCCATGATACGTGATGCTTTCCTAAATGCTAGCGATTCAGCACCGGCAATTCGTCGTACTCTCTTGCAACTTATTGAATTGCAAGCATCCCATTGGCAGTTACCCGGCAATACGGTACTCTACTATTATCCCTCAAATAAATGAGTTAAAAATTAGATCGTTGTTCCATTTTTTGATCCATTAGATAAAAAAGTAGAACTGTTTTTTTTCGATCGTTTGAAAATAAGTAAACATTTTTATTTTTGTTTGTTATTTAATAAAAAAAATCGTATCTTAATTTTATATTGAAAAAGATATATATTTTAAAAACATAATTACATATATACATATATATTTATATATATTGCATTTATATAAGATGCAAATGTTTTGTTGGAGCAATGATCCCTCATAGAAATCCTACAGTACATTAAACATTAAGTGATTAATTAAATTTATTAATTTCTTTCTTTTATTTAATTTAATTTTATTTCTATTTCTACTAACAACAATAAACAATAAATTATTATTATTTTTTGTTTTGATTATGATCATTATTATATATCTAACTTTATTCTTAATTACTTACTTTAATGATTATATACATATATATTTTTAATTTAATATTATTTATAAATATATCTGTAGTATCTAATTATTTATAATACAACTATTATATATATATACATAGTATATACCTATTATACAACATACATACATGCATACAAACATAAATTAATATATTTTTGTATATTGAGAAATCTATAAGGAATATTACAACAATTCTATTCTTTTCTCTAATGTAAAGAATTTTTTAGAAGCATTTTTGAGCTCAAAAATACTTTATTCTCACAAAATATGATGTAAAATGAAGAAACAAACCATGATATCACAAATAAGAAACAACAACAGCAACAAAATAATGAAATACTAATCCCAAATTTATTAATGTCTAATACTAGTCAAAAAAACAAAAACAAAAAAATATTTTTTAATAAACTGATTTTCAAAGAAATGAATGAAATCGTTATTTTAATATCGGAACATTTTACTTGGATTTTTTAATATCCTGCGACAGCTATCAAAATTTCTTCAGATTTGGGAATATTTATTACTAAAATGACATTAAACCGACGATATCTCAAAAAGTTTCAATAATAACGATATTTAATTGTTACATGATGTGTGGAATGGATCTACTACAGCCTGCAACTGTTGAGATATACCTTAATCAATTAAATTTCCCGAATATGAATATTGATAACTCTAGATGTATGTACGTCCCTAAACAAGTGGATATTCTGACCATTTACACCTCCAATTTATCATATACGTTTGCACAGTGCTCGGATTCCAATTCTCCTCTAAATGATCCCAAACCATTTTTTCAATCTTCTCTTCTCTCGAGCATCAGCAAATACAATTTGTGATCAGGAAGTTGTGTAAAATCTATCAATACATACGTTTCGTCCTCAATAACGAAGCAAGAAAATTTTGTAGAAAACTTGACTACAATTTTTGTGCACTTTTAACTTTTAACAGTGTTACAGTCAAGATCTTTTGAACCTTGTATGTTTTTAAACCTGTATTTCCTTGTCAGACAAGTTCTTCCGGTACTGTTTAATAACTTTGAATGCTTTGCCAATTTTTTTTGTAGAGCCAATTTGGGTTTTATTCAAAATGTTTAACAATTTAAAACGCAGTTTTTTGATCACTCATTTTTACACTAAACAAAAAAGGTCAAATAAAACTTGAGTTAAAAGTTTTAAGGAAAAGTGTGTTAAGAGTTTTTTGATCTCAGTCCTTATATACTAATTTTGAAGTTTAATGGCAAGGGCTTTATGCCATAAAGCCAGGGTATATCACGATGATTCCGGTTATTCCAGATCACGACCTATACCTTCGTATAGGAAGGAGGGTCCATGAATCCTTGGATAAAATTATTTTTTTATGGTCTTCACCAATAGTATTCCATTTAAGAACGAGTGCATGTGGTAAATACGTGAAACCCCGGAGAACGGTAAACGAATACCACTATGCGTCGCTTCTACATTAACCAACGTAATGCGTAAAAGCGAGACGTAAAACCCTCGACCGCCTTAAAAAAATTACGACTATAGGTGTTTACCCGCCCAGAGCTGCTGATGGTTTTATTAGATTAAACATTTGTGACGCAGATTATTAACGCAGTTATATGGCGAAAGGTACTGAAGATAAAAATCTAATTTTGAATTGTTTTTTTTTTTCGAAAATTCATATTAAATCTTTCATTTGCGAATTTGATATTAAAAAATCTGAATTTAAAATATTTCTCTTTTTCTAAAATGGAATCAATCTTTTTTTAATTACAATAAATTTATTATAAAATTAAAATAGAAAATCGTATTTTCAACTGTACTTTTCGATAAATATGGATAAAAAATCAATTTCAAAAAAAAAAAAAACATTTTAGTATTTAAAAATGTTTTTAATAAGTTGATTTTTTATACGAATGAAGAAATTGTGGGGCAAGTTTGTGTAAAATGGTACTCATCGTTTACGAATGAAATATTAGTCTCATATTTCGTTCAAAACTTCAACATTGATGACTTTTTTTTTTTTGCTTAAAACCATATTCCGGAAGAAGAATATATTTTTCCAAAATATATCTGAATTAAGAATAAGTTTTGAATCATTTATTCTCATTATTTTATTATTTTTTAAATGTTATATTTTCGCAAAAAGAGCTAAATTGGCAACACTATAATTACTATACACCTCTGTTAAAAAAGATGGAATGTGAAATGTTACAGTAAAAAAGAACTGATTGGCAATTTTACAAGCTAAAAAATCTATTCCGGGAAGGGGTCTTTTATGAATGCTGGGTAAATAATGGTTCCAACACAATCCAGTTATGAAAAATTTCATAAAATTATCTTTAAAATCGTCTATAACTGTTTTTCTATTGATCCTATTTTTCGAAGATAAAGTACATTCCAGTTGTATAATTGGATAATTTATGTTTAGGTCTACTTATTTTTTGTTGAAAAATTATGAAGAGATCTTTTTGGAAATATTGAGGTTGTCTTTAACATCCGACTGCAAAATTTCATTGATCGCTGACCATTAATAAACAAGTGAGCACGTCAACAACAGACAGACATACGAACGGACTGACGGACTTATATAAAGCTACACAGATTTTGATGTGATGCTAGAATAGTCGATTAATAATTTTAAGATATTATTACTAATTTAAGCATAACAACTGGATCACTGGAACTGGGGTTGCTTTAGTAAAATGTAAAATCATATTACACAAATGTATGTCAAGTCCAAAATTTTATTGTCGAGTTACATGATTTTGTCAGCTTAAACTCCTTCTTAATATCTGCTATACATTATTGGAACTTATTCTAAGAAACAAGTCAGCCAAAGCTGCTGTGGTAAACACTCAACACGATGTCGCTGTGATAATCAGTCAACCGAAGTCGCTGTGCAAGGTATGACGTTTAGAGTATTAGGGATACACTTACTGATTTCACATTATCAGTTGCCTCGGAATATAGGCAACTCGTACAGTAAAATCATTGTCTTTATGTGGCCACTCCCTATCGGAGAAAACCAAGCTGTATCAAACTTATAATTCCTAAATGAGAATTGTTCCCAATAATTGTTTTTAGTGTTTTCCTACAAAACTAAAAATAGAACGAATGCAGTTATCTAAATTTGTGAACTCATAAAACTTATTGCAGAGTTCTAAAGGAATAAAGTTACTGAGATTATCTACGTATTTCCAAATCAATTGAAAAACACCTCGGGAATGTCCGTGAGAAATTTCGTTAAAAATATTGAATTTTCCAGAGTTACAGAATTATTTCTAATTAAAGCCTTTTGAGACTACTTTAGCAGTCTTTTGCAATTAGATCAAATGAATCGTTGCCTTTTTTGACATAAAATAAAAAAAAAAAATTAATTTAAAATACAGCTAAGAACAAAAGTCTTCAAACATATATACATACATACATACATACATACATACATACATACATACATACATACATACATACATATTTCTTAATTCTGAAGAAAGTATTTAATGAATGATAAAAATTAATAATCATTTTGTTCGATAATCATTTATATTATTAAAAAAATAATTATGGAACAAAAAATTACAAACATTTGAAATCTGATATGACAAAAGTGTGCATACGGTTCAGTCTTCACAAAAAATTGCATATAATAGCGTTTGTACTTAGCTGGTCCAACACCATTAATTATTACAGCATATTGGCATTAACGAAACCAAATCGTTCACTTATTCCGTAGTCACTTTGCTCCATGTCTCTACTAAAGCTTCTTTCAATGATTTGGTATCTGTTATTTTGCTTTGACTAATTTAAAATCACAAAATTTAAAATATTATCATTCGAATTGGTTCACTAGAAAAAATAGCCAAGTCCACTATATGTGGCGTTAAGAAAAAAAAAACCAATGAACATTTAGCGGAATTCACTGCTATAATAATGATCTAAATGAAAAAAATTTCCGTAAAGCAGCATATCATCGCGTCGAAAAAATACTCCACAATAGTTTTTTAAAGCAACACACTAAAAATTTGCTTAAGGCAAACGCAAATAAGATACATCAACAATTACACTGCGCTGAAGGATTCAATGCAAGCGCTGGCTGGCAAAAACGGTTTAAAGTCCGTTACGGAATTTAAAAGAAATCTGGGTATAATAGAACATGAATTGAGTGCTGAACAAATATACAACGCAGATGAATCTGGACTCTTTTGGAAGATATTGCGGGAAAAACAAACATTAGCAGTAATGAAAAAACGGCACAACATAGAAAAATTCAAAAATATGAATAATATTTTTGGCATGCACTAATGCTACAGCCCTACATGAGATGAAATCATTGGTAATTGGTAATGATAAAAAACTGCGATCGTTTAACACACCGTCGAATATATAAGTTCAAAAACGCCTGGATGACATCAATATTTAAAGAATAGTTCCACACGTCATTCATCCATCAGATTTGTAATTTTGATTTTATATTTTAAAAATTTTTTCAGCTAAAAGTCTTACTAACTTAGACTACATACATGTTACCAAATGTGACTTTAATTATCCAACAGAGAGATCAAAATGTCATACGTATAACAAAATATTATTACAAAATGTCATAAAGACCGTTATAAAGAAAAACTCAAATGAATTTTTGAAAGGATTAACACTCAAAGATGCTATTAAAATTCCTATGTTGTCTTGGGAACATAGTTATCGTCAGACATAATAACTAAGTGGTTTCAAATAGGAAACTTTTCAAAATTTTAATCTAATTTGTCGATTTAAAATTGAAAATTTTAAGAAAAAATTTTGCTTCATCTTAGGCGATGCCGCAGGACTATAGCAAATAGTTAAGCCAAATTTTATTGAGCTTTGAGAATTATTGTGGATGTGAGCGTGCCAGCAACAGACAGATGGACATAGCTAAATCGACTCAGATTTTTTCTTAGCGTTACACACGAATTGACAAAGTTAATGTACCTTCTTCAACACTTCCGATGGTGGAGGGTATAAAAATGTTTAACGTATTTAAAAAATTGACACAAAATGTATTTTACAATTTTGTTTGAAAACTTAACAAGTGTTTCGAATTTTAATTAAACTATTTCATGTACTTCAATATTTTAAAGAAACAAAACAATATGTGTATGAGTATGAGTGAATGTATGGGTGTATGTTTGAAAATATTCAAACAGACGAAGAAAAGAGTTAACGAAAACAAAATTAAGGAAACTGAATATTAATGAAAATTATAAAAAAATATAGCAAAATAAAAACAAAAGGTAAATATTACAGTTATTTATTTTTTATATGTATTGTGTGCTAATTTAATTCCTCCTTAATTAACACTCACACAATTAAAAAATTAATATAAATAAAAAATGTAATAAATAGAGGAATTGAAAATGTGTGAGTTTTCGTTCGACAGCAGTCAAATTTAGATTAGGAAGCAATATGTTCAACCAACCATATGGTACCGGGATAACTGCAAATAGACAAAATTCATACTTACGAATGTAAAACGAAAAGTGTTTTAAAATATTAGGAAGTAATAATATAACAGTTTGATATAATATTACCGTTTTTAAGACACATTGGATTTCTGACACCTTCAAGGAAATATGAAGAAATTTATGATTTTCTTTTAAACTTTATCCCTTGAGATTGTTATGACGTATGAAATTGTGTCATCGAAACAACAGAAAGCAAAGGGAAGCTGCCGCTCGGACCAACAATAGAGAAGAGAAGAAAGAACCTTCAAAAAAAGAAGGGTAAGCTCGATAACCTGCGCCTGGAAGATTTTAAGGAAAAGCAAAGTTTGCACACAGCATAGGAGGATAGGAAAGCCCTATTAGAAAGCTTTTGATATAGACAGTGAACGAGTCAATCAACATTGGACTATTACAACCGGATAAGACAAAAACAACACTATAGAAATCGTATGATGATGCTTTCATCAACACATTTGTGCTCTCTCCTCTTGGGTAAGTCAAGACTGAAGCTAAGATGTATTTGCCGCTTCATTCTAAGGTAATATCTCTTACTCCTTACTACGTTAGATTCAATATAATACGAACAACCGTTGAATGAAAAAAGCCTTCATTGAGAGATGTCCGTTCCCTAATGTGACTTGGATTGTCCATCGCGCCGGACGCACAGTGGTGGGATAAAAACTGCCAGCTTCAGTTAATCTCGAGAATCCCAATGATATCATGCCACCAGGTTAAAATATCGAAATTTTATAACTTTGGCACGTCTATCCTCTTCGAAAACCATAAACTTACATTCGTTAGTAAAAACAACCCGTTCCCAAGATGTTGTATCGCGCAAGTTGATATTTTGTTATTTTTTCATACTTTAAGTGTTTTGTTATATTTACGACTCTGAGCCAAGGATTTTTTTGTGCAACTCTACTAACGTTTATGTGCACATTTTAATTAAATGACAGGACTTGATGTTTGATTTTGGCTGCATTTTGCTTCGGAATTTCTGTAACTGATCTAGTAATCGTCCGTTGCATTGGCTCACTGAGCACAGAAGGAAACTCAAAGCGTAGTTCACTGGCATAATCTTCTTTTTTTGAAATGTTTTTATTATTGTTGTTATTATTGCTCAAAGTCCCGATATAAATGTAATCAAGCATTTGTGGGATGAACTTGGACGACAAATGCTAAAAGATCAACTTAAACCCGCATTACAGGAAGAATGGTCGAAAATAAGTTACGATGTTTGCAAAAAACTTGTAGAATCCATTCCACTAAAAGCTATCGAAAATCAAAAAGAATACGCATCTAAATACTAATTATTTTATTAAGAAGATTATGACATTAAACGAAGATATTTATAGTCTGCCCGACTTTCGCTGTGAGCATAGTTTTTAGGTTTTTTTCAGAATTTTGTTCTTAGTTTTGAAATATTAAAGTTGAACGGCCGAATTCAAAATAAAAATTTATAGTAGACTTAACGAACAAATGAGTTAATAAGTACATTAAGCCTAATAATCTAAAATTAAAAAAATCGTATTCAAAATCACAAAATAAATAAATACATTTCTTTATTTTGATTTTATACTGGTAATATCCTCACTTTTGTCCTAATTTGAATTAGAACGTCAAACTATCGAATAAAATTTCATCCAAGTAGTTTGATTTTTTTCATTTTTTTAATTTTTGAATAAACTCAATTATTATCGAAAAACGAAAAACGAGCTTTATTTTATTTGTTTTGATCGTATGTACATCACCAAAATATTGTGTTTTATTTTTAATTATTTTTAAATATTCTTGAAATTTTTAGTTTTTTTTTTGAATTGAAAAATAGATTGAACCGAAAATTGTACATACAAAAGAGTTAGAAAATATCATGAATTTCCCCAAATGTGGGTTTATCGAAGGTTTATACCCACTTTAAATATTTAACAATTAGTTGATGAGTTCGATTATAAAATTTTATTTTGAATATAAATTAAAGGAATTTTGGTTTATAAAGCGACCGGAAGTGTTTATTTTTTATTTCATCACTCTCTTTAATAAAGGAAATATGTAATTTTTGAAAACGTATTTCGAAAATGTCAAGTAGATTTATTTACAAAGATGAACACATCTTGACCGACTTTCAATGTGAGCCACTGTATACATAATAAAGCATATAATAAATAGATATCCTATTAAGTATTATGACACCTTTTCAGTATAACCTCGTATAATTTCTAATATAAATTTTATATTTTAAATTTCAAAACATTTCTCATAGTTTTGTCGTATTATTAATTACTTAAAATTTTGATTTTCTTTGTTGGTTTTTTCTTTAATAAATATTTTGAAAAAATTAAATCCGAGTCCAAATCAAAAAGAAAAAAAAACTAACTGCTCTTATGTAAAATCTGCTTATTTATTACAGTTTTAAGTGGCTCAAAGAAAAACATACAATCATACATCAATGTATTGTAAAATTATTTATTATGAGTGTATATTTGATTTGTACAGTGTTTATTACAACTCTTTAACACGCGATCGTTACACTTTAAGATGGAGAGGGGGTGACTCTAAAAATTAATTAAAGCGGCAACATGAGACTTAAATTCATAAATAAAAAGTAAATTTACCTTGCACTTGAAAGGAAAAACAAATAAATGAACTAGAGATTTAAATAGAAAATGAAAACATTTTGTTATTCATCTTTTTTTTTTTTGCTGAACACGTTACAATGTTGCAACGTTTGGAATTATCTATTTTAATAGTAATTTGAAGTTCTCCTAAACTTTAATACATTTGCATACATCACTAAAGTTTACAATTAATTTTACTATCATCAGTTTTACATCACTTCAGAAGTAGGTCAATGAAAAGTGTTGATTTTGTCATATGAATCCTTAATATTAATGTTTTATTTTTATACCTGGAGCTTTTTTCAGTGATAGAATAGTCAGTAGTCTCTAATAAGTATTCAATAATAATCTTAAGAACCAAATTTAAATTTAATTATTTAGGAAGATCTGATCTACCCTTTTCCCTTGCCTATTTCATTTATATTAATATGGTTAATCATTTCGGCAGAGCCTTGAACCAGTCTGCACATCTGTATGACGTCTGGCAAGTGGATTAGGATGAGTCCTTTTTTATTCAAAAGACTTTTTTATTTCAAAAGAGAACGGTTTACTGTTTAAACGGTTTACTGTTTAAACGGTTTACTGTTTAAACGGTTTACCTGTACAGTAAACCGTTTAAACAGTAAACAGTTGCAAGAATGCAAGTAGCAAATTGGTCTATAGAATAACGATATCATCAAGTCCTTTTCAGATTAACAGAAAATTTCCATATATAAAAAATCGCAAATAATAATAATAATAATAATAATAATAATAATAATAATAATAATAATAATAATAATAATAATAATAATACGTAAATTTTTAATCGAAGTAGGTGTTGCTAAATCATATTCGGGCGATTTTCTCATATTAATATTCTGTTGTTAATAAATATCCTCTGGGTTAATAACAATTTTGTCATAATTTTTCGGTATTTGTTCAGGTGTTTCTCCAATTACAAAGTCGTTTGTAGATGACGTGGGCAAAATTTATGAAAGAACATATTATAATCTGCTATGAAACGAGCTTAACATTCTATGACCCAAATAAGCAGTAACCGTGAGTACTTTGGCCATTGTTCTATTTTACGTGGAACTTGCAACTAGCAATAATTGTGACTTTGGGCGTGTGTGATAACAAAGAGGGCATATCGAGTATATATTTATTTTTGGATACAATATACATATATTTGTACATTAACAAGATCGTTATTGTTATCAAGACCGACAATATAATATCCTACAATTAATTGCTGTCCTTAAATACACAATTTTATAAACATAAAGATGAGTTATATTATATTTGAAGTGGTTTTTCGTAATCAATTGTATGAGAACAATATGTACCAATCCTCGCTTATATAAATCTTAAATTAATTAAGAATTTTCATTTTCCTAACATCTTCTTGAGATTTATGCTTTTTTAGGAAAATTTCTGGATTTGACTTTATGAAATTTTGTACAAAATATTAAAATAAAATTGTATTTATTTTGACAACCTAAAGGGAGTTTAAGAACCTAGTTTCATCAAGATATCTTTAGAACTTGTACTTTGTTGACAAGGTTTACATGAACAGAAGGGCTGAAGGACGAATATAGTTAAAAGATAGTGATACACTATAAAATAGCTTGAATTGCTTAATAATCTATTTTATGTCTTGTAAGAAGATCAAGAGCGACCACATCCGAAGCCTATCAAATACAAGGGGTGGTAGTTTTTTTTTTTTTTTTTTTTTTTTAATTTTAAACCTGTATGTTGTACAGTAGAGTTGGTCATTTAATAGAAACCTAAACGAAAGTAGAGCTTTTTTCAGGAGCGCATTTTGGAAACCTAAATGTTATACTATGTTGAGAAAGAAATACCACTTCGATTGGAGTTTCAGCACGGCAATAGGGCAAAACACTCATCAAATTTGGAAGCAAATATAGTTATCAGATAATGAAATTCAAGTCTTTGACTGGACACCGCAGTTTCCGCAATTGACCCATAAAGAAACTCTTTGGCAATAAAAAAGGTAGAACTTAAGCACGACTTTCTGTCTAATTGTTATAATTAGATTATGAAAGAAATATTTTTCATTAATCTATTTAAATTGAACATGCTTAGGTTTAGAGCAATATCGCTTATAGGAATAATCTCTTAGAACCAGGAAACATTACAATATAATTTTTATTATTCCAACTATAACATATTTACTAAATGGATAAAAAATAAAATCTAAAAAAAAAGATTTGATAACAAAATAATAATTAGTTTCCTTTTTAATATAATTATTTCACAGGGATTCACTTGGATGATCAAATTATTGGAAAAAAGTATTTTACACTAAAATTTTTGTAAGCAAAATGAAACACAAATTTGTATTAATTGTTCTACTTTTACACACACACACATCTATATACGCACAAACATATCTATGTGTATATGTATGTAAAGCTAAGTAGGAGTATAATTATAACATAAAAATTAGCAACACCCCAAAAAATAAAAAAATGCGAATTACACAAAAAGAAAACAAAAAAAGTAAATAATTAATGAAAATAACAAGAAAAATATAATGTTGCAATAGTTATAAATATTGAAGTATTAAAGCTGCATAATTCAGTTTAAAATAAACACGAACAGCAAACGGATTATAACGGAATACGTCCCCCAAATAAAAAGCGGAAATAAAACATACACACACGAAACAGTTTTAAACTATAATTTAAAGGATATAATTATGAAGTTGCTGGTAAGAAGGAAATAAAACACAAAATTATGAGGATATAACGCAAATACTTACACATAAAAAATCCTTAGTGAATTAAGAAAATTCTGAAAAGATAATAAAATATTAGTGAGAAATGAATTGTGAACTTGCACTTGCAAAATTGAAAATAAATTAATTACACCCTCCACCATCACAAATGGTCAATAGGGTATATTTACTTTATCATTATGTGTGTAACGCTAAGAAGGAATCACCTCTGTCCCCATAATGTACACATATATATTCTTGTATTAAATCAAAATCATAGTCGATTAATTTAATGACTCATTTAGGGTTAATGTGTTATATTTAAGAAAAAAGTTTATATATTGTATACATTTGTGAGTGTATGTGTGTTTGTGCGAAGCATAACGTAATTACTTTTCACGCATTTGTGGTGAAGGGTGTTAAAAATTCGGCAGAGCTGAAAATAGCATTCTTACTTGTTTGTTAGATAAAAATTAAGATGAAGTATTCAAAATAATAAATGATATAGATCGCAAAATTTGAAATAAACATTAATTTTCTAAAGATCATTCTCTTGTCCGATCTATTACTATAGTTTCACAAAATTCGCCCTACTTTCTCACGATTTCTGTCTGTCACCTGTTTAGATCATCTAAAGGGACATTTGTGGAAATGGAGAGGTTGAATGCATTATTGAGTAGAATGCTGGTTCTGCTCACACTGAAGAAAACATAATTTGTAGTTTAATCTCGCCATTCAGTAAATATGTATTTTTGACAAATTTGCGTTCATTTAGGTGTTATACAAATGTTCTCCGATCTGTCGAGCTGGCTGATAAACCTTATAAACAAAATTCGCAATTTTAAACATATTTTGATTAAATTTTTGCATTTGTAATTACTTTCATTCAAGGATGATGCCAATTAAAATTAGTGATTCCTACCAGAATGGGGTTTTAAGGTGTCAGAAATGACACAAATAAATCTTATAATAATCCATAAACGAATTGCCAATTAAAATGAGGATCGCGCCATTATTTCTCATAGGTCCAATACAACTCCCTTCCAAATATTACTTTAAAGGGATTTAATCGCATATATACATTGATAATTATTATATTATTGATCAAATGAACATAAATATAAGTAAAAATCTATATGCGCAATTTTACGAGTGTGGGACCATAATTTCTTCCAGTTCGTATACAACAGCCCAGAAGAAAATCTATTAAAACGCATAAAACCAACATAAATGTTAGTAATCAATTATATACTTTACTTTTCAATATAAAGCAAAAAATACATTTATATGAGGTTCATTGGTGTAGGATGTATTACCGACTATAACTCTTAATTGTCTTAATTTGTTTTCAAAACAATATATCAACATGAATCAATGTCAAAATTTTAAGAGAGTCGATGCAAAATTTCCTACTGTAACTAATGAAACCCCATAATGATATTATAATGTATATAATGACATATTACCATCAAAATCAACGAAGAATTATATCCAATAAATGGAGGTATTGTTCTGTATTTTGTAAGAGCAGAAGAGTGATTAGTACTATGAGTTATTGAAATTGATCCAAAAGGCCACAAAGGACCTTTAAAGAGAGCAATCAGCCAAAAACAACCAGAATATTTGATCCCGCACGAAATTCTAATCTTCCTTCTGAGGCTACTTGTTGCAAAACCTATCAAAAACTATTTAGAAAACAAGCTGTATAAAACTCGTACATCTTTTACACCCTGTCCTTTCTGACTATATGTTTATATTTTTATCAATATAGAACATACTTATTGAAAAATCGTTCACATTCGAACAAAGTATTCCAAATATATAACTTACAAATAGATTCATACTGCCTGAGTCTACTAAATGATTTCCATTCGCCTAGATATCTGTTCAAATTGTAAGATATTTAGAAATATTTGTAGGGTACTCACTGATATTTAGAAATTCCTCAAAAAAAGTATGGATTTTGACGAATTCTTTGATGTTTGGTCAAATATTTTAAATATCTCTCTTAAAAATGTCATTCCTGGTTGGGGGTTTAAAGTCATTCTAAACTAAAATAAATTGTAAAGGTTCAAATCTATATTCCTAATTTCACGAAAATCTTTTAGAAATACAAATAAAAATACGAGAATCGGTCTTATAAAATCCGCATCTAATAAAATCCACTTCCGAAAATCAGCTTATCCGACATAAAACTCAAGTAAATATTTCATTATGATTTTATTTCATAATTTTTCCTAACCGAGTCACTCGGATTTTGTTAATTAGTTTAATTAGAGGTTATTTAAAAGATCTTATTATCCATACTTACATTCATATACACATGTATTATACATTGTATTTAAATATATTTATATTATTAATAAAACTTTATTTCTTAATCAAGCAAATCGGTCTACCGGTGCTACTTATCTTGCTTCTATTCTCCGATAATGCGATTGCCAAAAGGCGAAGAAGTGATAATTCAAATACTGAAGAGAATGAATATGATGTCCATCATCACAATTATGAAGAGCAAAAAATATCTCCATCTGGTGGAGATTTACATGCACAAGAATCTGGTAAGATGGAGGTTAAAGTTCAACCTGACTCGAATACCAATAATGTAGCACGTGGCAAACGTGGTTCACAAAAATATCGACAAACAGCTTTAATTAAACCTGTTAATCGTCGCAAAAAACATGTTATTCTAAAGTTGCAACCGAGACATAGGAAACCTGTACAACACCACAATCAGGTTCCGGAAAATATAAAGAATTTTTCTGGTTCACCTAGTGAAGAGGTGAAAGTATATCACACTTTTGAAGAGACCCATGAACATATTGAGGAAAAAGACGAAACTCCAATTGAGCAATTAGACACAACATCTGATAATCATGCACCTGAAGGATCAGATCAATTGGAAATTCAGGCAGAGCAACAGTTTAATGATCCGATCACAGAAGAAACTCAAAATTTCCATTCCGAAGAAGAAGTCCATGAAAAACATAAGAAAATCAAGATAAAACATCATCACCACCATCATCATCACAATCATGTAAAAGAGATTATTAAAAAAGTACCCGAACCATATGCTGTGGAAAAGATTGTACATGTCCCTGTGGAAAAAATTGTAGAGAAAATTGTACATGTGCCAAAACCATATGCCGTTGAGAAAATCGTTAAAGTACCAATAGAGAAATTAATACATATACCAAAACCTTATCCGGTTGAAAAAATTGTGGAGAAAAAGGTACCTTATCCGGTTGAGAAAATAGTAGAAAAGATTGTTGAGAAAAAAGTACCATACCCCGTTGAAAAAATCGTTCATGTGCCAGTTGAAAAGATTATCGAAAAAATTATTCACATTCCTAAACCATATCCGGTAGAAAAAATTGTAGAAAAGATTGTCCATGTGCCAGTTGAAAAAATTGTCGAGAAAAAAGTACCTTATCCCGTGGAAAAAAGGATACCATATCCGGTGGAAAAAATAGTTCATGTTCCTGTTGAGAAAATTGTGGAGAAAATAGTTCATGTACCCAAACCGTATCCAGTGGAAAAGGTAGTAAATCAAGTTGTAGCTGTACCGAAGCCATATCCTGTAGTACAACGTGTCCCATATCCTGTGGAAGTTAAAGTGCCAATTCATGTCGAAAAACCCGTTCCTTATGCTGTCGAAAAGGTTGTACCAGCACCATATAAAGTAGAGGTTGAAAAGAAAGTCCCCGTTTATATTCACTCAAAAGAGCCCTACAAATACGAGCAAGCGAAACCAGAAGAATCAATTCCAAAACATGTTGACGATGACTTTATAGATCATGAACATAAGGGCTATGAACACAGTCATGAGATTGAACATTACAATCATCAAACCCATGATTTGTCTGTTTTTCCATCGAACCATAAACCTAGAATAACTAATCATCAAAAAACAGAACCTCAAAAACAGGCAACTGGGGTCCGTACTGAACTATTGCATCAACAAATTCATAATTTTGGATATAAGAAGCCAGAACAGCATCAACAACACCCACAGCATCATGAGCATCAACATTTGCAACATCAGCATCAACAAATACAACAACAACAGCAAGAAAATAAACATCTACAACATCAACAGCTTCAGCACCAACACCAACAGGAACAAAGTCAATTGCAACTTCAACATCATCAGCACCATCAAAAGTCCTTACCAATTTCTCAGGAACCTTGCAATCAGGAGAGCCGTAATGTTGAGGTATCAATACCACCCAAAACAAATCCAAAATTTCAAATTAATGTACCGGAAATAGAAACAGCTGCCAGCGAGTCAGTATCCGTGGCAGAACCATATTCAGATATGCAAACCCAAGCTTCAACTAATTCCTATCAAGTTGTATCTCCCTTGCAACCAATTGCTTTGCCTCTTCAATTCTTTCAATACCATCACATGCCCTTCCAACAACCAATTGCATTCTCTTTAGCGTCATCTGGCAACTAAAGTCGTTCATCATATTTATTGTTCATTGCAGACTTTATTTGTACGTAAAAAGATTTTTTTTATTTTATTTAGTTTCAAATGTTTACGTTGTGTTTAAGTTTTATTTAGTGTATTAAAAATAGTATAATTTGTTTATTTTATAATAAATTTTTATAAATTATACTTGACTTTTTTACGATTGTGTAAAAATAAAAATATTTAATAAAACATTTGTAATAATTTTCAATTGTTTCAATTGTTTCAATTGTTAGTTAAAAATAAAAATTATTTTTAAAAACAAAAATTTTGAGATGAATTTATCTACCAGGTCAAAACATAAACAATTTTCAATGTTAAATTTTTGCAAAAATGTCTACACTAAGTTTTATTTATAACTAGCTTTCACCCGTTACGCTTTGCTGCACAAACATTCTCCTCAGTCCGAGATCTTGAAAGAATTTATACAAATCACAACGTATGATAAAAAATGTTATGCAATTGGCAAAATACCCCTGGCCCTGTCCGTGCTAAAATTTTATATAATATTTGCACTGCATGGGAACTACATAATCATTATTTCCTTTGTATGGGGATATCGCTCCCCGTGGTACTTCTGTCCTATACTTTGGTCAGTAGAAAGTATCTTTGGGGTAGTAATTGGAACCAATTTGAATCCTTCCGCTTTTACAGTTCTTTAAATATTCGATAATATTTGCTTTGTATGGGAGTATCTTTCTCCTTGATCCTTCCTGCCCTATATTTTAATCATTGAAACAAATACCTGAATCCTTCATTCTGTCCAGATACTTGAAATATTTATTGGGGCCGAATTTGAAAACTCCCGGTGTAGTGTTTTTTTAGATATTCGATTATCAACATTTTCTTTGTATGGAGGCAACATCTCCCCTTATTCTATCCATCCTTCATTTTGTCTAGTAAAACAGTTTCTTCATACAGTAGTTGGTACCAAATTTGAAAATTCTCGCTGTTATAGATATTCGATGATCAAAATTTGCTTTGTATACTTGTTCCCTTGATTCTATCCACCCCATATTTTATCTTTTGAAATAGTTTCTTAAAATCGGTCCAGTAGTTTAGCTGTCTTTAATAATGTCCCAAGCAAACACACACGGACATAAGTATAGAAACACAATTAAAATTTATATAAAGCAAAAAATTATAGCACACTTCTTGCCATGGAATTTACCAATTTGTTCCATTATTCTATTAATGTTGTTTTCAAATCACTTTTGCTTTTTAATGAATGAAAATTTACCACGTGTTCACTAATTCTCCAATATCCAAGTTTAGAAAGTACTTTTAGAAGTTAAGAGTTTAAAGTAGAAAGCCGAAAATAATTTGAAGCAAAGTCATGTTGGAGAAAATGATAGTCGCTGTTTAGTTCATCCAGCTTTTTACATCACATAAACTGTGAAGAATGAGCATTAGCATCGCCAAACCATCTGCAATTTCGGATTAAGACAGACCAACAGACACTCGCAAGTCACTTAACAAAGGGCGGTGGCAAAGAAGCAGTTTTCTTCTCCTCTTCATTCATACAGCTCCTGCAAAAGTCATTCAAGGGAAATCCCATTTTCGATGCATGCACCCCAAAGCGACAGTGTTCAAATACTGGAGCAACTGTGTCTCTTTAAAGAGTTCTCGAGATGTTAAATAGGTATTATGTTCTAGCCCCATCTAATCGGAGCCATATTATTCTAGTAATAAAACAGGACGGTTCGTTCATCTATCGGTGTTGCGCTTAGAAATCTTTCTCTACGCGTCTCCACACGAACAATAGGGGTATCCATCCTAATCTGTCATCCTATTCAATAATGGCGGATTCCTGGATAAGATTCAATGTCGTGTAGACACCTGTTAGGGTGTAACAGACTATAATCGCGAGCGGGGAAGGGATGCAATAGTCACTAAGTTCTGGGATAACATCAATCCATGACCATTCCATTATTTTGAAGACGTCCTATATATCCAGTTCCCTGTAACCTGGTAACCATTTGAGGATCGCAAAATAGACTTTGGCCACTTCACCCAGAGATTCGTTCCCATACAAAAATAGGTAAAATTAGAGTATTTATTCCAGAATTCTGAAAACTTGCACACATCTATATATTGGAATAATTAAGGAAAAACAAAATTTGAAGAAAATAGGTTGAAGAATTTATACACCTCCCATATATCCTGAAATTAAAAACTTTATATCGTCCAAAATTATGATCGAAAAAATCTAACAACTACTTTTTACTTACATTTACAACTCATAAGCCTACGTATTTTATATAGGTATATGGTATATAGGTATATGGTATATAGGTATATGGTATATAGGTACATGGTATATAGGTATATGGTATATAGGTATATGGTTTAAATAAAGCATAATAACAAAAAATCTTTAATTATTAATCATCGAAATCTAAAAAATTAAAAACTACACGTCTTGGCTTTTCCATGTCAGAAATTAGGTATTTTGTGAAATTCGTGTATAAGATTGTAAGTTTGTAGGAAAATATAATGTTTTTAAAAATTCGTTTTCCTCAAATTTATCTAAAAACTAATATTTATAATTAAATTGAATTGAAAATTTAAAAATTAAAATTATACGTTTTGTCTTCTTTCCATGTGAAATATTTGTCATTTCGTGAAATTTATGTAGAAAATTCTAATTTTTTAGGAAAATATTACGTTTATAAGAAATCATTATTTTCAAACTGGCAGCTGTTCTCTTTAAATTATTTATCTATAAGTATGTAAAATTAAAATGACACAAAATAAAAAATTACTATTTTGTGAAATTTAGTTTAAATTGTAGGAAAACTTTTTTTTAAATTAAAAAAAAAAAAAAAAACAATAAATGTGATTATGATTATTAATCTGAAAGTATGTATAATAAAATTAAATTAATTAAATTTTGTTATTTTTGCTATTTTTACAGTAAATCTATAAGTACAATTAAAAATAAATTGAAGAAAAAGCAAACAAAAAATCATTTAAAGAATTCAGGTTTTGACCTTATGAATACGTATTTTTAAGTTAAACTCATTAAATATGTTATAATGATCTTTTTACTGCACCGTGCCGGAATCGAACAAAATCCCGGATCATGGTTTTTTACCGTATGTCAGCAGAAATTGCTTCGGACTGAACCATCACAGGGAGTTGTCTGTTGAATATTTTGCACATTTCTTCCAGCAGCAACATAACACATCTGCATCATCAACATCTTTATCATCCTACGCTACACCACCATCTTCCCCTCAGCAATAGCAACAACAGCAGCAACAACAACACCTCCAGCAGCCACCGCACAGGATCTCGCTAACACCAGTGATAGCATTCTGGACACCTGAGGTGATATTCATCTTGCAGTTTTACTGCAACAGTCTACAGGGTAAAGTATATCAGCTCATCACCAGCATGGATTCCGCAAAATACATACTACTACGACAGCATTAACAGCCTTATCCAATCAAATTGCACATGGTTTAAACTAACAGAGCTAAGTGAACGTATGATCCTTCTGGCAATTGGCTCTTTGCGGAACAACATGAATAGATGGATTGTGAATTTCTTGAGTTGACGTCAGACATTCGTAGATTTTTGTGACCAAAAGTCAAACCTCGTAGAGTAGAACTAGTTGTTCCACAGGGAGAAGTCCTGTCTACACTCTTGTTTAATTTCTACCTCTCGAAACTCCCAGCGACTTCAATGGAGTGGACGTGATAACTATGCGACGACAGTACATGGGATGTGGGACATGGAGTTGATAACTTTTGTAGTTTGGTGGTTATTTCACCGAAATCTACAACGTCTTCACTGCACATAACTTGACAAATTAAATTTCGACTGTTATCCATACGAAGATCCAGCTCATGCCACTGCAATAACGCAAAAACTGGTTAGTAGGAATGAGGTCCTCAAACAAAGCGATTGACCCTTCAGTGATAAATTATGTTGCTCCAGTGTAGTCTCCTTCGCTAAATGATACGCAATGAAGTTTGAATATTTCTTCATTGCGTATCATTGCTGCCAAAATGCAGCCTTAAGAACCATAACGGGCTGTATACAATGTTCTTAATACAACATCTACATGAGGAGACGAAGATTTTTCCGGTTAAGGAACACAATAAAGTGCTCAGTATACAGACTATTCTTAGATGTCATCGAAGTGCATCATCCTAACTTCAATATAACACAATTGGAGTAAAGCCCGAGACATATTGGAAAAGATCTTCGAATATATAAATAGAGCATACATAGGCATATGTATGATATGTATGATCTATTTCATCAGGATTCATACATAGCACGTACACATTTGTGACATACAGATTTGTAGCACGATTTCTTGGTCTGGAGTTGAACCAAAACCTGAATCAACAATAATGTAGAATAGAATTGATTTCACCACAGATTAAGAAACAATGCACATTTCAGACACTAAGTACTAATCTGCCAGCTATAGGTCTGATACAAATATATATCGCAGTCATAACCTTGGATATCCTATCCGGTATTTTTAAACTCCACGTCAATCTATCAAAAATTATCCCAAGATCATTCTGTCTAGCACCGGTAGTCTCCTAGTGGATAATGTCAGCTCCGTTTTTGATGGATTAACAAATAGTCCACTGTTAGTACTCTAATCACTAAAAGTTTTAAGCCACGCTAAGGTGCCGACCTTTTTATATATATTTATATATATTTTTAGTTGATGAAGTTTACCACGACTATCACAAAAATAATTAATAAAAATTAAATTTGCTTATATTTGTTTTTATTATATGATAATCTATAGCTTATTATATTTATATAAGAAAATATATTAAATTTATACGAAAATCTTTTAGTTTTTATAACATATAATTTTTACAACTTTAAATCTTTTAAAACATTAAGAAAAATTGGTATTTGTACTTATTTTAAATAGTTAAATTTTAGTGTAAATATGTATGTAAATAAAAAGATAGAACATCATCATTAATCCAAAATTTAAAAATAAATGTATTATAAAAAGTATAATCAGACAATAATTTCTTGTTTAAGAATTCCAGCTTCTTCTAACATTTGTTGAAAACCATTTGGTATTCGACCTTCATTTAATTCAGAACTCCATTGTTTGTACTAAAATTAAACGAAAAACATTTTAAATACAAATTATTTAATTGACCAAAACTACTATTTACAATAATAGTTATTTGTCCAAATTATTACTAATTCGAGATAAAATTGTTTCATACTGACTTACACGCTCCAATTCCGCACGTAAAGCTAACACAGCCTTTTCACGATCGGCAACCAATTCTTCCAAGTATTGATAACGTAATTTTTTTCGAGCACGACATTCACGAGCACTTTGACGACTACGTTCTTTATGTATAAAAAGATTATTAATATATTTTCCACTTTATAAAAAATTATTTTTAACTAACCTAATTTTGCTTTCATATCAATTTTCTCATTTGATGCTTTACGTCCAGGTTTTCGTCCTCTCTTACCACCCTCTTTACGTTCCTAAAAAAATAATAAACAAATGAATTTAGTATATACTTGTACGAAATATTTATGTACATATAAACATAAATATTTCGTACAAGTAAATACTAAAATAAAAATAAGGTACATATAACATAATTTTTATTATTGCAATAAATATTACTGATTTATTTTTTTGTTATTGATTTGATATTTATCATTAGACATTTGCCCTTACATCATGGGTGCCGCTCCTTTGGCATCTGTGAATATCTATGTATAATTGATATTTATTAATATTACACAGAATGATTCTCACATATAAGTTAGTATTGGTATAATAAAAATTAAAAAAAAAATTAAATTTTTAACACAAATTTTAAATAAATGTACAGGAGAAACTTTTCCAGTGATAAAAAAGGTGTAATATTTCATTTGATACTCATAAATAACTCTCAAACGAGAAGAAAGAATTTCTAACTTGAATCTTCGGCATACTATATCCATTGGGACTTATAGATAGCTTAACTACTGAAAATTTCATTGTATAAGCCCATATACCCGAAAGTAACATAGGCTATACAAATTTTCTTTAGGATCAGGGAGAGAGGTACCCCCCACACACAACGCATATTTTGATCATGGAATATCTAAAGAACTATTATATTTAGACTATTATATTTATTTACTAGACAAAATGAAAGATGAATAGGATCAGAAGGAGAGTTAGCCTCTATATAAAAAAATGTTGACAATAGAATATCTAAAAAAACAATTCACCGAGAGTTTTCAAATTTGGACCCAATAATTTTTTCAAGTAACTCTTCTACTGGACAGAATGAAGGGCGGATTATTGGGTGAGAGGTGTTCCCCATACAAACAAGATGTTGATTTTCGAATATTCAAAGAGTTTAAGAGCTAAAGTTCTCAAATTCGATCCCAAACACTTTATAGAACTCCTCAAAAATTTGTTTTACTGATCAAAATATAGGACGAGTAGCATCAAGAGAAAAGGTACTCCCATACAAAGCAAATATTAATTATCGAATATCTAAAGAACTGTTAAAGCGGAAGTATTCAAATTGGTTCAAATTAGAAAATACAAAGAAAATAATTATTATTAAAAATCAAATGAACTATAACAACCCTCAAATTTGGTCCCAATAACTTTCTCAAGGAGCTATTTTAGTGGTAAAAAATATAGAACCGATAAGACCAGGGGAAAGGATACCCCATACAAACAAAATAATGATTATAGAATATCTAAACAACTATAACTGCGAAATTTGGTTCCAAACAGTTTTATTGGACAAAATGTAGGACGGTAAATATTTTGATCACTTTTTATAAAAAACAAATAAATAGTTTGTTATGAAAATATTTTAAAATAAATTTTTCGTAATAAATTGCTTAAAAGCATAAAAATTAGTTTAAAGATATGAAGGTTAAGTATTTTCCTACATATTATTTAAAAATGTCGTGAAAAGTATGTTTGCAAATATTAAATAAGTATTAAAATTTCTTAATTTTAGAGGAAATCGTGAAATTTAGTTATGATTTGATGACAGGGAAATTCGACGGATCTAGTAAGCATCCGCAATTGCGGATTTCTTCGCATTAACGCAAAAGGCTGAATTAACTGGACAGCAACTATCAATCACTCTTTTATCTTCTTCTCTAACAAGGCTTTGATTCCCAATTACTCTCAGTTTTCTTCTCTATGCTCTTAACTTTCAAATTCTTTTCTTTTCAGGTAGCACAAGACCCATAAGTGGCATATCCATTGATTCAATCCTTTATGGCAGCCTGGTGACTTAACCTAACCTAAATTATTACAATTTTACTTATTCGTTGTTGCATAATTTAAAGTTCCACTGTATTTGTAAATTGTATTCAGTTTAGTATGTTTTATCAAAGACAGCTGTTTTGGAATAAAATCATGATTTAATTCATTAATGATATGCCAAAACAGGACCACTGTGCATTCCTTCAAGAATTAAAAAGAACATAATTTCCACGATTATAAAGTTCATTTCAGTTAAGGCGAAATACTTAATTGTTTTACTGTACGTGCACATCGTCATCATAATAGAAAGTATTTGTAAACAAACTTGTATTTCAAGCACTATTGTTATTCTTTGTTTTTGTGATTAAACAACCCTTAAGGAGACTGACTACATTGCTTTATACAATTCATGTAAATAAATAAGATGCTTGAAATTGGAAATAATATTAAAAGCTAAACACCCCTTAAGGAAAATGAAGAAAATTATTTACTGCGTAGTTTCTAATTTCATCACATAAAAATCATAGAAAACTGTACGTTTTTTAATATTTTTTATAAAAAAATAATAAATTAAATTCAATCTTAATTAAAGAGAATACTTTTAGTAATATCAAGGTTATTTTATTAAAATAATTAAATATAAGAAAATATTCAAGTTCATTGTATGAGCATTAGCTCACATATTTTTATAATTAACAATCAAGACTTACTGATAGATTTGGTTCTTCAGAAATTATCATTTGCATATCTTCACAATCCATTTTATTTATTTATTATTTATTTATTTGCTATTAATATTTTTGACACTAATAATTTTTATATAATTAAACTTTTTGCTTATAATCAGAGTACTTCTGTTTTTATTGTGTTGCTTATTTTGTTATTGATATTCTTACTGGTGATTGGAGAACTATTTTCGATAATGAATCTCCACAGTGTTGCACAAGAAAGTACTTTAATTGATTTTTAGAAATTGGAAAATAGTAATATTTTCATTTCCATTCAGTTCCTCTATATGTTCTAAGAAAAGAGTTAGACAAGCAAAATATTATGTTCATCATTATAAACGTTAAAATTAATAAAAAACAATAATTATTTATAATAAAACATAAAAATAAAACAAAATGGAAATGTTTTTCTAATTTCTGATAGTTTTGAAGATATAGTGTGTAATGAGTTGATAAAATACTTTATGCTTTCACTTGAAGCATTATATATTATCCAAGTTGTGCCTTAATAAAATTATAAATCTATTTTTATTCCATGCAATTAAAATGAAAAGTTCTTGGATTATCTACAGCTAAGCAGGATTTATCAATACAAGGTGCTCTTTTCATGTCTCTTGAACTGCAGGTAACGATTGATTTATTTCTTGATCTTGACTGCAGGCGCAAATTAGAGTGATTTCATTGTCTTCAAATGATAAATCGCCCAATAGCCGTGCCGTACTGGATTCGGTAAATGAGTCATTAGACGGACCCATAAGCTCGACCGTCTGGAGCACATCGCGAATGTCATCCAGATGAATTCCATAAGACCCTTCCAACTCACCGTTGATGCTCGCATCTGTTGCCTTATCGGTAGAATTTGAATCCTCCTAGTCCTTGAGGAGATCGTGTCTTTTGTTCCATTTCTCTTTCTATTTCTTTCAATATTGTGAAAAAATATTATAGAAAATTGTACTTTTATCAAAAAAGAAATGTTTTATCAGTTGAAAATACTAGCACCTTCTTGGAAAAAACTCCAAAAAAAATTAAGATTAATTTCTATAGTTATTGTAGCAAATTTTTAGAATTATAGAAAAACGCTAACTTAAAAAAATATTATTTTATTTTGTATCAATTCATAAAGGAATCATGAGAGTTCTTTGGAAGGGGATCGCCCTGCCCTAACCTTATCCTTCAGATCAATTCCAAAATACCTCACTTCTAGCCATAATAAATTTTATTAACATATCTCTTACGGTTCAAAAATTACAGAAGTACTTCAAAAAAATCGGTTTGAAATGACTGTGTCACGGTGCTGCGTTTTTAAATATTATTTTAATTAAATTGCAGAAACGGTGTAATTTACAAAATATAGTAAAATCGATAGATTTCGAATTATCGGAATTTTTTTTTTTAACATCATAAAATTTACTTTTGTTTCAGTGTGAATTCCTTACATTTCACCTTAATCGAACGTATCTTTAGGCGGCGGATATTGGGAACTGAATGTAAGTCATATGGTAATTAATCGTTAAATAAGTTATTACGATTCGATTTAAGGACAAGGTAATAGTTAACGGCGTCGCAATCCTTGGTAATCAGTTAGGTTTTTTTAAGAAACTGATAATTAAAACCTGAAACCTGCGGTAGAGGTTGGTTCTATCTTTTTAGCTTTAAACGACATTAAACAATAAAAACACCGTTATATGGGTACCGTTTTGAAATATTGCATATTTCGTAAAAACAAGAAGCGATACCCATATTGGTAAATTTTGTTGATAATTTTAATTTAGCTGTACATCGAATCTCCTTCAAAACTAATGTAGAACGAAAATTATATATTTTATCAGTCCAAATAACTCATTTGCTTCAGTTTTGTTATCCGAACCCTGTTATCATTTGCCCCATTTCTGTATGCTCTATCTACTACTAAAATAAACAACTCTGATTAAATAGAATTAAAACAGAAACGAACAAATTTTTGTTAATTTGCGGAAAATTGCAACTACATTGTTTAATAAAAAATTAAAATTATTAATAAACAAACATGGAAAAGGTAGAACAAAATGATAATGTCAATAGAGACGAATTGATTATGCAGCAGCAAAGGGAAATAGAGAAAGAGGTGTGTAAAACTTATTTTCTTCCAAAAGCCGCTATTTTATGTCTTTTTATGTTTTTCATTATTGTGTTTTTTGTCGAATTGCATATTGTATTTTGTGTATATGTGTCTTTCCATAGATAAGTGAATCAATACCGTTGGTTAGTGAACAATTGCCGGTAACATGTTTAAATGCCGAGTATTTAGGAGATGCGGTATTTACCTCAAAAATACAAGATTTGGCCAGTAAATATAAGTTTATGCGTCGTACAAGACCAGATGGCAATTGCTTCTTCAGAGCATTTGCTTACGCTTATTTGGAGCATTTGATCTCAAACAAAGAAGATTATGAAAAATTCCGTCAACTAGCTGAGAATTCTAAAGAGAAACTGGTACAATTGGGTTTTCCCAGTTTTACTCTGGAAGATTTTCATGAAACGGTAATATAAAATAATATAGGCATGTACGCAACAATAATAACAATACATATATTTAACTTTAAGTTCATGGAAGTTGTAAAACGTGTCGATCCTTCTGGTTCAACTCCCGAAGAGATAAATGAGCAATTGCACAAAGTTTTCAATGAGCAAGGTTATTCTGATTATGTGGTCGTCTACTTAAGATTACTTACGTCTGGGAAATTGCAAGAAGAAGCAGATTTTTATCAAAATTTTATTGAAGGAAATTTCACTATTGAAGAGTTTCGTCATCAAGAAGTTGAACCCATGTACAAAGAATCAGATCATATTCACATTATTGCCTTATGCTCAGCATTAGGTGTGGGTGTTCGAGTTGAATATATGGACAGAGGAGAGGGTGGTACTGTTAAGGCACATGATTTTCCCGAAGGTACCACACCAAAAGTATTTCTAATTTATCGACCAGGTCACTACGACATTTTGTATCCTAATTAAATGAAATAATTGCTTGAATTGAATATAAGAAACGACCTAACTATGATTGTGCTTAAAATCGGATGTTGAAAATTTTTTAAATGAAAAAGAAACAAAAAATATTTATATAATCCTCAAAACATGCGTTGAACTGCGGTTTTAAATTTCATCTTTTATTGATTAAAATAATTATCGATATAATCGATTTTCATACCTCTATTTTAAAATTATAAATAAAATAAATACACCTCATTATTTGTAATTGAAAAAAAAAAACACTATTGAATTTTGGCTTATGAAGGAAATATAGAGTGGTAGTTTAAAAGATAGAATAGAATTAAAATATGTTCTGTAGGAAATAATTTTATTTACATTAAGTTGATTTTAATCAATATCAGCTTAACAGTCTTACTAATAGATGAGGTTCCCTTTTGGTAGGAAAATTTCCGGTAATGCAGCTCTTTCAGTTTTGACTATTGTCGTGGAAACGTCGATTAAATTGTATCAAAATTTACTTTCTCTTTAAAATAAGTGCAATAACCTCATTAATATTACTCATATAAATTTTCAAAAGCAATATAATTTTTATATTATAAATGCACAAGTAAATGGAATTTAAGCTTACTTTTAAATGAAACAATGAACCCAAAATTTATTTCATATGAACATCTAACAAAAAACAAGTTTTACTTTTTTAAATGTTAATATTATTAACTTTATGTTACACAAATTTTATTTGTGATATAAAAACGTTAACAAATGTGTGAAATTATAAGTTCGGATTTAATTTCATATTCTAAATGCGTTGTTCTTAAGACAAATATCACTAAAGGTAAGTAAACAAAATTTTGATAGACAATTGTAGGTATCGTCTTCTAAACGAGAAAAAACAGTAATAAGAAAACCACAGTATGAGTGTTTTTATCAATTGAAGTGTTAGGGAGATTGGATTGAATAGGATAATTTACACAGACTTAACACTAAAAATTTTGTGTAATTGTGATTGCCGCCAATCACTTACAATTTTGAGTCTTTTGAGCCATCTAGTCATTCGGCATTACAGACAGCCATAGCTTCATTTTTCTCCTCTAACAATTCCTTGCCCGTGATGGCCATTTTTGACTTAGCGAAATCGTCAAGAGGCAAACCTTGGACAATCTTCCATTGTTTGTTCTTAATTTCAACGGGGAAGGAGTAAATAACATCCTTTGGAGCATCATAGCTGCCGTCAGAAATAACACCCATAGAAACGAAATGACCAGGAGCGGTACCGTTCCACCAGTCGTGCATGTGATCGCAAGCAGCTTTAGCAGCTGACATAGCAGAAGACATTTTACGGGCAGAAATGACAGCAGCACCACGCTTTTGGACAGTTTCAACGAAAGAGCTCTTCAAGAATTCAGCATCACCAACAGCTTCAACAGCGGACTTTTCAGCACCGTTAACATTTACGACAGCGTGACTGGCATCGGGGAATTGAGTGGAAGAGTGGTTACCCCAGATAATAACATTTTTGACATGGTTAACTGGAACTTTAGCCTTGGCAGCTACTTGAGCGGTGGCACGGTTTTGATCCAAACGTGTCATGGCGCTGAAGTTTTCACGAGGAATGGAGGGGGCGTAGAAGGAGCATACAACAGCATTGGTATTGGCAGGGTTACCAACAACCAAAACTTTAACGTCCTTACGGGCATATTTGTCCAAAGCTTGACCTTGGGCCTTGAAGATTTTTACGTTAGCAGACAACAAGTCTTTACGTTCCATACCTTCCTTGCGGGGCATAGCACCGACCAAGAAAGCAGCAGCAACATCCTTAAATGCAACAGCTGGATCAGTAGTGGGAACAACTTCACGGAGCAAAGGCAAGGCACAATCGGCCAATTCCATGACAACACCCTCCAAAACACCAACCATTGGTGGGATATCCAACAAGTGCAAGATCAAAGGTTGATCTTTACCAAAAACTTCACCACGAGCAATCATGTAGAGAAGAGAGTAGGCAATTTGACCAGCTGCGCCGGTAACAACAACACGAATTGGTTCAGCCTGTAGAAGATATAGAGAAACATTTATTTAAAAATATGTACTAAATTATTTTACAAAAAATGAAATTTATTTTAAATTACTTCTTATTTAAAGTTCATTAAGGTGATTTCTATCCTTTCCTTTATAATTATGGATCATATTTTAACTAAATGATTTTTTAAAGTATCCTAGTGTACAAGTTATTATATGTAAATATCTTTATAAATGTAAATGGAGAAATAAATTTAATATAGGTATATCTGAATTTATAAAAAATTATATAAAGTATTATTTTAAGTTACTAGTTTTTCTTAGCGGATGGTATCAAGCTAGTCACAAATGTTTATTCATATTCATTCATATTTTTTTTCATTGAAAAAACTAAATATTTTAATAAAACTTATCGTTCGGCTTAAGAAACTCATACTAAATTTTATACATTTTATATTATAAGCCCGTAAAAGGAGTTGTTGGGCATTTAAAATACTTTGGGAAACTGATGTTTAGGTTGGAGGATTAAAAAGGGTTGGTGAATACCATCGTCTTGCTAAGGGTAATTTTTATATTATATTTTCATTTTATTTCGAGTGGCGACGTATTGTTTTTTCTTATCTATATTATTGAACCCTTTCTAAACTAAACATATTTTTAAGATTTTATTTTTACAAATTTTATCTCAAAACTAAATATATTTATACAATATTTTTATACAAATATAAAATTTAAGTTTTGATTAAATATTTTATATATACATTTCTAAAGATATTCTAAAAATATATTGAAGGTTTAGTATTAAAAATAATATGCTTTATACAATAAGTTTAATATATAACATCGAAGAAAAATTAAAAAAAAAATTACATGAGAGAATCAAAATATTTATTTTTATCTGATTTAAGTGTTAAAAAAAGTAAATTTGTATTTTTAAGAATATTTCTTTAATGTGAAACATATGCCGTCTTCAAAAACTTTCGGGATCAATTAGCAATTAACATTAAGAGATTAGATTATTTTTTTCTATCATTAAAGGAATTTGTGTTGCTACTTATTATTAGTAAAGAAGTATATACAATACGATAAAAAATATATGCCTAATTATGACATAAGAAAATATATGATACGAAAATAAAAGGGAAAAATAGATTTTTAGTAAGAATGTAATATAAGTTGTATTATATATATTTTGTTTATTCTCTTTTTTAGGTTTTTAATAAACAATATAGAGAAATTATTAATACAACAAACATGTGTTGTCGTCACCCCATCACCCTCAAGACCTCATCCTTCTATTCATAGTTGTTATATTGTATTATTGTATATAAATAAGAAAATGATAAGAGGTTCCTATACAACAAGACACTAAGAAATAAACGTATATATATTTAAAGACAAATAAGCAAGTTTATCAAGGTGAAACTTTGGACTATATTAAGAATATTTCTATCAAATTAAAAATATAAATTCATTTATTGAGCCATTAAAACACGAGCAAAAAACAACTTTATTTTCTTTAAAAAAATTATAAAGTTTTGTTGCTATATGAAAGAACTATACAAATCATACGACAAGCCTCCACAGAAGACTATTGATATATACACACATATACATCTATATATATATACATATATACTATATATATTTAGATTTTATTATTATGTTTATAATATTATTTTTAGTAAACAAGAAAAACAAAATAACACACGGATGCTAAGATAATTTTTACTTAAAAAAAATCTTTTTTTTTTGTTTCTTTAAAAAATAGATAGCACTTACATAGAACTACGGTGGGTGAAGAAAAATTATTATTAAAATATATTGTTTTTAAACATATTAAATACACACAGCCTCACGTATTAAAAAAAAATCCTTCTGTCAATTTGGCCCCCACTACAACAATACATGTGCGATAACAATAAAAACAAACTTTTTAATGTGGTCTCTAACAATTGGTTCCCCAAATTGTTTTGGTAAAGGAATACACAAAACTGCACATAAATTTTATTGAATTTAAATTGCAAGTCGGGGAAATGCACTTTATTAAAAAATGAGAAATGCAAAAACCGAAGAAAAGAAAAATAGATAAAAAGCCCAACTGGTTGTGTCTGGTTGGAAATCGTACCATAAACAAAGGTCAAATGAAAGTTATTTCTCCAGTTTTACTTTTTATGATTATAAACAATTATCACAATTAAAAAAATGCACTTCATACACAATATATTACATTTTTTACTCACCATTTTTAATTTAATGAAATTTCCCGTTAAACAGAGTTAAGAAGATAGTTTTACGATGCAGTGCCTCAGCGGTTGTCCAAACGCTGGTGATCCAAACACTTATGACATGAAAAATATAAAATTATGAACTTTAAGTTAATAATTTTAATTTTTATGGTATTGCCAACTTGTAACATTAGAAAGTAGTTGGCAATTTAGCATAATTATGACTAGTCGACAGTTTGTTAGAGCCAGAGTTGTATTTTTTGTATTATGAAATAAATTTATTAATCAAGATCGAAAATATGGCAACTTTCAACAAAATTTAAAAAGAACGCTATTTTGCCGAAAATTTTAAATTTAACTATAAATAAAGATAAAACCAGTATTTGGAAATTATTTCCATTTAAATGAGAAATAAGTGAATTAAATCCCAGCTACATGTTTTGGAGAATTAGTAAAACACAATAGTTTTAGTATTCGGACGATCGGAAATTATTTTAATAATCTAGTTCGAAAAATCAGAATGAAAATTATTAAAGGACAGTACTATTAGCACGATAAAGACAATAGAAAAGAATCGTAATAGTGCTTATGACATCATTTTGTTACATGATGCAAATTCCATCATATTAATTCTTTGGATCCCTTCTTATATTGGGATCCCGGGTCATGAAAAAAACAGATATAGCAGTAAATCCAGAGGAAATAAGACCTCGTTATCATAACAGCCAATGTATTACCTGGTCAAGATTGAGAGAGAGTACAGCAATTTTCCTATGTGCGTATCTTACTATTCTTTATATCCTTGTCGAATGTTGTAAATCCAAAATTGCCGAACCGCTAGAGAATATTATTTCTTGCGATAATAACACCTTTTGTACTCACTATACTAAAGAGTCTAAAACTATATAAAATTGAGAACATATTTTATTAAACATCAACTTGTCACCAAATATTATTTCAGATGCATGTTGGACAACTTAAATTTATTGATGAATAATGGATAAAAATGTATATTTTTTTTAATATATTGAAGGAAAATATTAAAATTTCTAAATACTTCTTAAATTATTGCTGAAATGTGGTACAGCATGATAATTACAGAAACATTCAGCTCACAATATAATTATGTGGCTTGCACATAGTTTACCATAGTGACAAGATCCTAAGTCGGGTCAAAAATAAGTAGACACATTAGGATTTTTTTAAGGGAAGCTGCCTTAAAAAAATCCTAATGATATAAATGATATAAATGATATAAATTTCGGTATTTAAGAGCCCGTTGTAACAAATGATTTGCTTCTTTTGCCGCAACTGCAAATTAGTTTAACTTTTCTTACCAAATAGTCTGAGCACTGAGCTAATTTCGCTGCTTTCCTATTAGATGTGCTGGAAGCTCTTTTGATTTTTTTAATTTAAATCATGTTTCATGTTTTACAAAGGTGACTTGATCAAAAAAATCAAATAATACTTGGGTTAGAAATATTAATGAAAAACTTAAGAATAATTATATCTTATAGTTTCTATTTCTGAAAATTTAAATTGTTATAAATTTATTATCAATGTATATCGCCATATAACATTCAAGAAGTTTATACAAAATACTTAAATTAAAAAAAAAAAAAAAAAAAAAAAAAAAAAAAACTTCTTTTATAAATATGATATGTGTTACATAGATGCATACATACGTGCATACATACATTTAGCTATCAATTTCATTGTAATGAAACATCAAAATTTATAGATTTTAATAAGATTTATTTGTATGATTCATGTTTATGTAACTCTTAAAAAATACACTTATCAACTAAAAATATTTTTAAATACGATAACATGGTGTGTATAATTAAGAACATAAGCAATGCTTCAGTTATTAGCAAAATTTCAATTGAAGAGATAATAAATCAAATATAAACAATTTAAAGGAGCTAAATGTTAAAAAAATACATAATTTAAAAATATTAAATATAAACGAGAGTGGATACGACAAAGCAAGGCTATAAATTTATATTTAGTGTTTAGAGTTTATTAAAAGGCATTTAATTATTTAATTTCTTTCACTATTTTCAACTTTTTCTCAGGATTTATTTTGTTGATTTTTTGTTTAAGTTTTTTATGTTTTGTTCATTCATCGTATTTTTTAACTATAATTAAATTATTGCAAAACTAAGACTAAAGGTGAAATAAATGTTCTGCAATTTAACTACATATACTATTAATTTCCTTTAACTTTTTTCCTTTTTTGGTAGTTTTTCTTTTGAATCCTTGAATAAAATAGGTTTATTTTTATATTAAAAACTGTTTATATATATATTTTTTTTTAATTTAAGTTTATATTTTTTATGTTTTGTGTATTTTAATCATAATTATATAAATATAAGCTTGAGATATAAGAATAAATTAAATTTATTTCAAATATTTACATAGAAATTGTAATTTTTCGTTTGTTTAAAAGATAATAATATAAGAAACACTTAAACATTTTTTGTTCTCACAATTTAATATTATTCTATAGTAGTAGTAAGTGGTAGTAATATTAGTATATAATTTATTTTTTATGTTGTATTTTTCTTTGTTTTAGTAGTTAACAATATTTTGTTTTCAATTATTTTATTTATTTTTAGCATTAAATATTCAAAAAGAAAAATGTACCAACCACGTACCTACACACTATATGTTCTTTTAATACAATATTTTTTATCCACATAAACTACAATATGATTATATTTTTTGCATTTAAAAAAAAATCTCAAAATGTTTGCAATATATCTGCTAAAAATTTTTACACAAATTTAACAAAGTTTTGCAAATCAAAACAATATAAACAGAATTATTTGTATGCAATAGAAAAATAAAAACAAATTATAAATATAAATCAACTATCGAAAAAGAAAAAATGTGTTTGAAATTTATACATGTATAAAATATTAAACGATAATAAAAAGAAAAAATAAATAAAATGGTAAAAAAGCAACATGATCCAAATTTTGAAGTTGTATTAACAAATTTCATTAATTTAATATTAGTTGTTTTCGTTTACTGCTGTTGCTGTTCCAAAAAATGCATGATCTGCTCATTGTATTCATTACTATCAGAATTATCATTACCATCATTTCTAATTAATATCATAATTAGAAGCAGGTTATCTATAAGACAATTATCGATTAAGTTTAATAATAAACAAATCAAAACCAAAAATAAAATAAAAATTATAATAATATAAAAAGTAATAATAAATAATTTAGTGAGAATCAAATATAATCTATTGATTATTCACATTTTAATTTAAGTGGAATCCTTTCTCTTTTGTCGCTGTTAGTAAACGTTCCTTCATAATCTCTTCGGTTTGATAATCGGGCAATTTTAGATAGTGCACACAAGTATTAACTGATGGATAGCTTCCATCTCCAGCATCTACTTTTCGTACAACAGTTAGGCGTGGATGTAAGTTAGCCAAACCTCCAGGTGGTAAACTACTACATCCAGTCGTAAATTGTAGGAATGCTTTACGTTCTGGACCAGTCATGCTCATTAGAACGTTAACGAAACGTAGGAAACCAGGACTAAAGTTATGAATTAAATTAAAAATAATAAAATTTTGTTCCAACTATACTATTATTATAAAGTAAACTTACCTATCCTTAGAATAACCTAATTTCGGTTCAGTATAATTAATGAGATCTTCTCTGGTCCATTGTGGATGCTGTTCGCCGCAAATCATCATACGAGCTTCGACTGGACTAAATGCTGCCAACTTTTGTAGAGGAAAAACTTCACAGAAACCACGATGGAATGCATCCAATTGCTTTGCAATTCCATCTTGTAAACAGAAACTGATTAATGATTCACAATATTCCTCCAAGTTATTAATTGTTACATCGATATCGGCACCGTTGGGCACTAATTCGGCATATTCATAGCCATAAACAGATGAGCTTGGTAAATAGGTGAATGTCAAGGCTAAATCTTCTAGATTTACTTCTGTACCATTTTTACTATATAATTTGAGATTAGCAATTGCCGCCTGGCGTTGTTCGGTTGTGAGGCTTAAATCTGCTTCAATAGCTTGTTTACGAGCTAAAAGATCTTGTAATTCTTTTATAAATTCATATCGAATAGGATCGATTTCGGCAAGATTCTCATAGGACAATATTCCATCATACCATCTGGTTTCTAAACGATAATCGGTACCAAGTAATTTTGAACAAGTGTCTGCCAATTCCGAATCCTCCGACATTACCGATGATGCCATTAAATCTTCAGAAGCAGTATTTGAACTTTTATGTGGGGTAGTACTAGATAGTATTTTGTTGTGGCACAACAATTGCAAGAAAGAGTCGGAAAAAGGTAAATCAACCAAACGCATATCTTGTAGTACTTTTGCAATGAATACGCCCAAAAACCAGAAGTATTTTGATGCCTTCTCACACACTTCTGAATCTTGGGGCAAAGGTGCTGGGAATAGACCAATATCTCGTCGGTTTACGTAATAGCCAATCGGTTTGTTTGAAGCTTTAATAGATGCATATGATTTTTCCTTTTCTTCTTCTTCTACTTTTTCAATTAATTCACTTCTTTGTGATGGGTCGTCATCACATAACCACATACACAAATCTGATCTTTGTAATTCTGAAGCCACCTGAAATTTAATAAATATTCAAAGTTAATTTAAACAATGAAAAAAAAAAGAAAAAGAAATATCAACTTACAAGAGCGAAAAATTCTAAAGTTGGTCCAAGTCCAGTGCCTTCTTCACCAGTAAAACCAACCTCCAGAACAGATTTACGATTGCAATGTATTTTCATGACCTGCATTGCCCATTCCAATAAGTTTTCATCACGAGGAACTTTTACTCTTTCGTGTTTGAGTCTTCCCACACGGAATTCGTGTTGGTCATCACGACGTGGACTCAAGCCAGGCATACGCTGTCTCTCGAGTGTGGCATCTCTTTGCGATTGTAAACAAACAATGCTACGTGAAGCTCCGAATGCAGTACAATTAAAATAGAGTTGTCGTGTTTCAAATGGAAACAGGAACGGGCATGATTGATTTAGATCCTCACACCAAATGGGCAACGAATTGCTTGACAATACCAACGGATCTTGAATCTGTTGTTGCAGTTTATTGGTAATTTTCTTACTCATGAATATCTCTACTGGTAAAGTTGTGGTACTTTCGTTCAAATCACTCGATTCCTTTACTGCTTGATTTAATGTATTCAATTGACTCAAGAGTTGCAGTACATCTTCAACTGTGCAATTTACATTTTCTGATGTAATAAATTCACCACGCACTGGAGAATTGGGTGACAAAGTGGATGCACCACTCTTAGAAGATACAACTGGGGTGTTATTTCCCTCATCGGCTTCTGTTGTATCCGGGTTATTGGTGGGTTGTAACTCACGATATACGATGGTGTACGTAGGTTCCCAAGCTTTGCGGAATTTATCCGGCTTGCTTAGTTGAGAAGCTTGAAGAAGTTCTTGGACAGCTCGGAAAATAGTCCAATCATTGTTGGTCAACTCAATTTCAACATCGGGAACTCCACCGATTCCAGGTCCACGTAAAGATAGAGCTAAGATAGGTTGTTGTATTGGTTCTTGCTCATTTGTACGTGTAGTTTCGGCACTCGTACCAGGGGCAGGTATTTCTAATTCGGATGTCTGATTTACATTTGTACGACCTGGTCTCGGATCGAATGCTGGAATCAATGCGGAGAATTGTCGTTTCAGAACAAATTCATCATCCCAAGATTTGCGTTTAGTTACACCAGCCAAACGGTTTTCGAAAGTTTCATCATCCATAAAAGTTAATAAATTTCGTGATACCATCACCTGTAAAAGCGTGTTGCCAACTTCTTCATATTCATCTTCGTTTTCTTCATCGTCGTTGTCTTCGTCCATGTCATCATCATCATCCATATCTCCCAATAAAGCTGGAGCTCGACAGGTTTCAAGAAAGTCTTCTAAAGAAACTTGTTCACTATCACTAGAAGTTGAAGTCAAACTCATAGTTAGAGCAGGATTAATAGATGCCTGTCCTTGTTGTCCAGTAACAGCATTACCTGTACCAGAATTGGCATTCGATCCAGCCGTATTAGCAGCATTGTTCGAAGATAAACTTGGATAGCTTTGAGCTGTACTGAGAAGTCCAGAATGGAAATTCGAAGAAAGTGCAAGTTTCACCAAACTGGTTACAGAATTTGGTCCCCGAGGGAAGAACGAACTAGAACCTCCGCCAGAATTCTGGTTATTTCTTTCATTTGAATTTGCATTTGCAGAGTTCATGATTTGATTATTTTGTATATTTGTACCTTGTGAAGTACGTCGACGAGCCATTGCTGCAAAAGTTTCTAACAATCCAGTGTGTGCAGATGTTTCCGATTGTGATTGAGTTTCTGATGCAGATGTTGTCGTCAAATTCGGTACACTAACACTCATTTGATTTGAAACTGAAACTGATACGACACTCTCATTGTTTTCGCTATTCTGTGCGGATGTTTGCGATTCATTGGCGGCGTTGGAGCTGCCTCCACCACCAACCGATTGCTCATTATATACTCCGCTTTCCACATTTGTCTCGTTATTACCACAACTCTTCTCAGGAACAACAGAAGTGTCATTGCCACCACCAATATTTGACGCACCAGGACAATCAACACTTAGATTGCTCATATTATCACTAAAATCACCTGTCCTAGGATTCGTGTTTTTTACACAAGCTGCAGCCAGCAAATTTGTTCCAGGCAATGACAAAATATCAGACGCAAGAATATTGTTAGTGTTGTTCCGTAACATATCAACACCATCGCGCATTTTATCGATCATTTCCAGAGCTTCAGAGGAAAATTGAGAAACACGCTGACTTGCTGATGAACTAGAGCGTAAATTAACTAAAAGTCCTTTTCCAATACTTCCACTTGCGGCAGAATTGTTAGCATTCATTTTATTGTTTGCCTCACATGAAGAAGAAGATGTTGATGCACCACCAGAACCCGAGCCGGACGAACTAACATTACCAAATATTGCAGCTAAAGCATTTTTGCTATTCGTAGTAGATGTACCAAAACCACTTCCAGCACTTGTAATGGTAGACATACCACTGGGTGGGGGATTATCGCTCAAAGCCAAGTTTTCAGTAATTGTAGCCAGATCAGATGCTATGTTTGCATTTATAGCCTGCATTGAATTATTTATTGTTGATAGATCCGTAATGTTATCTCGTTCTCTTAGCAAAGTTGAAGCATTGCCAACAGGAACGCCTCCAGTTCCCGATCCAGTATTTTTGCTTTGGCCACAATGATTTTCATCACCTGCAGTGTTTGATCCAGAACCACCAGCTAGCATTTGAGACTTAGCCGATGAAAACACATCTTCAGTTATAGCTTCAACCGTTTGCTTCCAAGCTAAGTTGTCAGCAGACGCTGCTTGATCTGGTGGTCCTTCTGAGTTTCGGTTGATTTCAGTTGCCTCCGGTAGGGAAGGAGTTGAACTAGATTTTCTTGAATTCAAAGAAATGCCTTTCTTACTGCTGTTGCTAGTGGCATTAGGAGCGATAGCGCTTCCTCCTTCGAACATTGAAATATTTTCGCTATTGGCCAGTTTTAAATCGTACTTGCCTTCGGCACCCATACGGTATGAGTTTCGAACGCCATGATCCCATTTCACATCAATCCAACCGTTATGTATTTCACCCGTTACAGTACCTTCACAACAACCATCTTGATCATCCCAACGCCAGTCTACACCACGTACAACACGAGCCCCTGTAGTAATATGCTTCAGTTGGGCACGAATTTGACGACGTTCACGACGAATTTTCGCCTCCGCCTCTTTAGAACCTTTACCAATATCATCGCACACACTAACAACACGTCCATAAATTTCAAAACCACTTAAGCTTAGGTAATGCGTTTGACCAGAAGCGTTGCGACCGTTTTGTTGAATTCGTATGTGACGGAAACCTTGATTCTCATCTGGTGCACAAACTATTGGCCATGTTGAGGTACTCCCCGGTTCTACCAGACTCTTATCATCAGCATGTGTTACTAAAGTGGTCCAGTTAACACCATCCTTAGATCCTTGCAACATCCAGTTTCGTAACGCAGAACGTCCATAACCTCGAGCATGACGTAATGTGTAGGCATTTGGTATTACATAAACACCCAAATCTATAGCGAACCATGCTTTTTTATTATCCTTTGTATGACAATTGACAGAAATGCTGTCGCGAGAAAGAATATCTTCTAATTTTCCATACGGGAGAGTTTTACCCTCTGAACTAGTCACCTGTACAAGACCATATTGTGCTGGATTCACCCATTCGCATGTCTTGCCATTAGAACCAATGTAGTATATAAGACCTTCTTCGTCAAAATCATAATGGTGCTTAAATACCATGCCTTGTTTGTGTTCCCGCAATTTTTTCAAATATAAAAATGTACTACGGTCCATATCATACCACTGTTTAGCCACCATTTTTAGCAAATATTTTGATAACTGGCCAACAGTAGCCAAAGGTTCCATTTTCAAAGTTCTTCCTGTGCGGTCGAAGAGTGTGGTTTCGCAAGCAGCGCGCTCCAAGCGGAAACGTAAACGTTTGGTAAGTATTTGCAAACCATATCCTGGACCTGGGGCATCATACAAAAATACAGGAAGTTTTTCAGTACTTTCGAGAACAGCTACTAATTTTTGAACCAAAATTGAAGCGGTATTATTACTTTTTGTATTCAACTCATTGCGTTCCAATATACATTGCTTAAATATAGCCACACGTTGTTTTTGTAACTTATTAATTTTACTGCGAGACAAACCATTATCCCAGTAGTTTTTAGATAGCACTGCTACCAAAGCTTGTACTAAACCGGATGAATGCATTTCATATGCACTTACAACACCATCCTCTTGCAAAAGTTGTGACAACTCATTCAGGGCTTCACGTAATTTATTTTGCCAAACGGTCTGACCTGGCAGGCGTTGCTCTTCCAGAGCGATTTCAATTCTTTTCACTATACTAGTTAATTTGGCTACAGCCCCACGTGGAACTGCTTGTGCAGCCTTAAAGTATTTGTTGTAAATATCACGAGCCATATTTTTAACCTGAGTCTTTTGAACTTCAGTTTTAGTTTTAATTTTCTTTTTCTTATTCGTTGACCAGCCCGTAGCAAAATCTGGTCCCAATGTTGTTTCTGCTGTAAATGTGTGCTTTGTGCCTCGATTACTTTCAAATATAAAACCAGGCAAATCATCTTGTAATATTGTAACCTGATGACCTTCAGTATTATGAATTTGTAATTGATTTGGTTTTTGTGATTGCAAAACCCAATTGCCAACAACTAAACGTAAAACACTGACTGTTGGTAAAATAGGTTGTGAAGGAGTGCCAGGACGTACAGCAGAACGTGCACGTAATAATTTTTCCAAAAATTCTCCACGGTTTTCTAAAATTAAATATTACTTCATTAAATCATCTCTTATGTCACAACATAACATATTTACTTATTTCACTCAATTTTCTATAAAAGATCAAAAATATATTTATTATTTTTTTCTTCTTTTTTCAAATATCGAATTCTTTGTTGATCGTTTATAAGAAAAATAAAATGAGCACAAGAAGAGGAATATTAATTTTGTGCTAGCTTCTCTTTGATTAAAATCATGTAAATTTATGATTTAATTTATATGATATAGTGTTGTATAATTTAAACAAAAATGTATGTTACTAATTAGTAATAACAATCAATGTGTTGTTTCTAGTTTATAAATTTATAAGCTTTAATTTTACCGCATTTAGTGTATTAATTTAAGCACATTTAATACAAAAATAAAATAAAAATGTATTTATAACACAAATTAGAATAATCAACAAATTATAAGTGTAATTATAGTGTTAACAAACAAATAATAGATATTGAAATGAAATGATAATAATAAAAAAAGAAAGGAAGGAAACCAATTAAAACCAAATAAAATCTCACCTTCACTATTAGAAGAATCCATGCCACGTCCCCTCCCTAAGATATAATAAAGGCATTGCATTGTTTAAGGTAAAATTAAACATAAAAAATAATTAGAAAGGAAATAAAATTTGAATAAGTTAAACATAAAGAAAAACCAACCAAAACCAAATACTTTTAAACATAAATTATAGAAATCCCTATTTAGCTGTTTCGTTAAGTTTTTGCATAATATTTGCACAAACTATTTGTCATATTTGCTATTGATAGAAAAATTCAATAGTAAGTAGTTATACATAATTAATAAAAACAAATGTGCATTACAATTAATATAAAATATTGCAAGATTTAATAAAATATGAATGAATCAAATATATAATATACATCGATTTAAAACTCACGAAGTAATTGATAATTTCTATTAAAACATTTTAAGACTTAAAATAATATACATAGAACAATTTACAAAAAAAAAAAAATAGACAATCAAAATGTATTTAAAAAAACCAATTAAAATTTGAATGAATTAGAAGCTAGTCTTATTTTGTTTTTCTAATAAGGATAGATGTCTTAACATATAGATATGAATATATAATAAATTAATTCCATAGACCAATTTCGTTGAACGAAATTAGTAATAGTTTTAGTAGTAATTTATTACATTATTCATAGTCTTCTATGTGTAAAATATGAAATTAAACCATACCTGAACTGTCATTGCCATTTTCGGGACTACCACTTGAGTACATTGTTGCCAATTTGCCATCAAGTATAAAACGGAACCATCCATTTGAACCATTCGATAGTTCCAAAGCAGCAGAGTCGGACCATACATATAAACAATCACGGCCGCGACATATACTCCACTCATGCCAATGATAGGCCTTGCATTGCAAGATTTCTTTTGCGTCTTCCATAGCATCATCTACAAAAAAATAACAAGTTATTATGTCACACAGTTTGGTAAATTACCTGAAAACCAGGCAAAAACTACTAAAAGTGTTAGGTCGAATAAAAAATCTGATTGTTTTTTATGGTTTTGAGTCTGTGATTTCGTCTAGCCCCCATAATAAGCTTTCCACGAATTTACGTTTATATACTCATAATGTAACAATTATGATAAAATCTACAAGGATTATGTATTCCGAAATCATACTATTAAATTTTGGAAAATCGAAACACATTTGGCCCAGTCCCAATTTAAAGATCTTAAAGGTGTTGAACCTTCCGAAATTAACTTTAATATTCATAATTAACCTTACAACAAGATTTATGTCATGATAAAATTCGACATGAACGTATTTATTAGAAATCTTAATCGTTTTGCCAAAAATTACTGCGATCGGACAATAATTTCCCATAGGTACCATATAAGACAATGTTTGAGGTAATTAAAAATCTTTTCCTTTGTGAAATTTTGCATGAACTTGTTTCATAAAAATCTGAATGATTTTGCCAAATTATTTTGATATCGATCCATAATATATTTAAGTTTTTAACACCTTTTCTTTTGCATTTTTGTCAGATTAATTTTTATTTTTCGGTTGATAAATTTTTTTATTTATTTTATGTTTTTAGACTAATATATCCATTTGATACTTATCATGTCCTTACATGTGATACTGTTGGCTATACCAAATCTAGATTCTACAAATCTCTCTTAAGTTTAAATGTTAAAAAAATCCCAGAAACGTAGTCTATCATTACTACCATATAAAACCTAAAATAAACCTATGACTAACACTTTGTTGCAAATTGGAGATTAATGGTTTGGAACATTCAATTGAAAGTGTGTTGGGTGAAGGCTAAACTTTGCAAAACTGTTTTTATCATTCGAACTTTTAAGATCATAATACTAGTTGATGATATGCTAGCTTACTGAACCATATCTTGATGATAAATCTGCCATCAAAACCAACAGCTTATAATAACATTGATACAAGAAATAAAAAATCCTCGAAATAACTGAAACAACTTTTGAATCCTCTTGGTTGTTACAACTTTTATATAACTTCTATCTCTCGAAAATCCTATGATGCGACCCTGAAACTTTCACTAGCTAAGTCGACAGTAACTCTCTTTATCACCTGAACTACAAGTTAACGCATCGTAAAAACTGAAGTCCAAGTTCCAATTGTTAAACACGTGAAGATCTAGAGAGTAACACGTTAAATAATATAACGAAATGTTTAGAAAAAAGTTCTGTTTGGAATCATCTCAACTTCAATATTACACAATTTGTATTTCAAGCCCATTGCACATAATGAACCTTATCTACCGCGATCTAAAAGGCAATCCAATCATACCTGTCTCTGCTCTAAAAACCTATGAACTCATCCAATAGAGGTTGCACTATTTCTTTGTCTGGGTTTAACGAGTACATGAATTTATGTAACTAACAAACTAGCTTACTTGACTATATAAAACAGGAAATATTACATACTATTAAAGTTGCATAGTGGACTGGAGTTAAATCAGAACACGAACCAACGTAACTAACTAACTTACAATAGAATTTGCCCAATTTATTTATCAAATATTATTTCTTGTTTCTATTTATTTTACAATTAATTACATTCAGACAACAGAGCGAATGACAATCATAATTGGTACGAATTCAATTCTCTAAATTGTAATGTTTTATAATTAAATACTTATATCATTTACATTTCTTTTTTTTCAAACTTAAGCTCAAGTATTTTTTATGTTTAAATATTTACCAGTTGTTTGATTTTGTTGTTGACCTGATGCTCCAGCAATTGCTGTTGTAGTTGAAGCACTACCACCTGCTGTTTCATCTGTTAAAACTGTTGTTGATACAGCAGTAATTGTTGCGTTTGAAGCTTTAACAGTTTCATTTTCACTCTCTGGCTCAATAAGAGCTTGAACTTTTGAAAATACTCCCAAACGAGCAAAATGATCTAAGAACTCGTCTTGGGTTTTACTCATAAGTTCTTCAATTATTGTAAGAACTACAAGATGTCCATCATCATCGTCCTGTGAAGAAAACACAAATTCGTACAAAATTAAAAAATATATATTAAAAATTTTCCATTTTTTCAAAGGAAAATCAAAAATCAATATTAAGAATATTTTTTTATTTCTTTACAGTTAACACGAAAGGAAAAAAGCAAATCAAGCAGACAAAAGAAAATAAACTATAAAAACATATTTAAGAATTACATTCATAAAAAAAATTTAAGATTAAAAATTAAAAAATATAGTATGCATTTTTAAATTTAAAATGTTATTTAATAACTCTTGTTACAAAATTAAAAATGCATGAAATACGGTCACATTCTGCATATATTTTAATTAATCAATTTCGATTTCTTTCAATTCATATGATTATTTATCCAATTTATATTTGCTTAATGTGACCACAAACATTTATAAAAGAGACAATCAATTTTTTTATATTTTAATTCGTCTCGCTAAGTGTAATTTGATTATGAAAGTGTTAAATTTTAAAGGAAATATCTCAAAAGATATAAATGTATATGTACTTACTTAAGTAGAATATACTCAAAAAATTAAAAGTTTCGAATAAGAAAAATAGCATCTATTGTAACTGATTTTTATTGTATTGGCCAATATCTAGGTTTGATATGATTTTTTGTAATCTGTGTTAGGAAACAAAGAAATACAAGTACGCATGTATATGTAAGTATGTAATATTGAATGTTTAAAAGGTATTCGAGAAAGACAGGCATAATACAAGCAAAAACTTTTTAACTGCCCATTAAAACAACAAAATTGAGACTAAAAATGCACTCTTTTGTTATTAAAAAACTTTCATTGCAATTTACTTCAAAATATTATTTCTTCGTATGGATTTTCAACAACAACAACAATAAAGATGTTTTTTTGGGGTAAAATATTAATAGTTAATGCAACCATGATTTCATTTTTTAACCCTAAACACAGAAATTGTTTTGTTTTTACCCTATAATCTGTTTTTGGCTCCAAGGGCACAATAAAGCGTGGATCCGCTGGCCCTGTTGTGGTACGGGCAGGTTTTAACATACCGTTGCATAAATACGGTCTTTGCGTTGGCCAACTGTAGCTTATCTATATATAGTAGTATTATAGTATTTTAGATTGAAATTGTTCAAAATAAAATAAAAAACAAAATTAAATCTAAATGTATGAAATGAGTGTGTATGTGTATAGTTTTTGATTTTCCTTTTTTCGCTTTTTCTAAGTAAATGAACCGAATAGTCGTTGTGTGTTTAAGTTTTATTTTACTTACCTCATTATCCAATACACTGGCAACAACCTCTACGAGCAGTGTGCCTAAATTGCCACTTGTGTTGAGGGTCACAATTGGTACGTCTGCATTACTTGCATCCTGTTGAATATCGCAGAGTCCTTTAAGGACATTAGGTTGTGCATACTGGACCATTTTTTTGATAAGACCTAAACTAGCACGGCGAACACTGCTGAGCATGGTGCCTTGAAAAGTACGACAAAACATCGGCAAAAATAACTTCAAATACACTGGTGCCATTTCAGGATCACCTCTAGGCTCGATAGTCGCATTTTCTTCACTGCCATCTTTGTTGACGAGGCTATGCCCAGCAGCCATCCACTCTCCAGGAGACTGAAGTATAGCTGCAACTTCCCGATGCCCATCATCGTTGCGTTCCCTTGCCTTGTCTAATGGAGTTTTACCATCTTCATCACGTAGATCCGGATAAGCTCCATATTTTAAAAGCACCTTTGCTATACCTGGCCTACCAAAACAAGCAGCATAATGCAAAGATGAACTGCGCTGACCTTTGTTGACATCTGCACCTTTTTCACAAAGATACTCAACCATTTCTAAGGTCCCAAATGCAGAAGCCCAATTTAAAAGTGTTTGACCCACATCATCCATACAATTTACATCAATTCCACCAGATTCAATAGCTTCTTGTAGAGCTTCGGTATCTTTAGAACGTATGCAGTCGATTAGTTGACGGTGTGTTCTTTCCACAGTCGAATCGTTACGACGGGCACGTGATGCCAGCTGACCTTGACCACCGGCAGCACCCACTCTATTTAAAGCTTGCCGACCTTCGAAAAGTAATAGAAGTAACAGGTCTGCCAATCTCATACAATCCAAAACACAGCGTTCATCACCTTTAAGAGCCCTTTCAATAGCATCTGGCAATTGGGAACGCAATAAGTCATGAGTTATTGAAGATGATCCACGACACAATGTGGATAACAGAGAAATCGTTGTAGATATTGACTGAGATGATCGACTTGCATCAGTAGTTTGTGCTTTTTGTATAGGAGCAGCAATTGGAGCAGCCAAAGTTTCACCTTGTGTTCCAGATGATGAAGGTGCAACGGTTGTTGGTGTAGTTCCACCAGTAGTTGTTAGTGGTGTACTTCCTACTGGACCAGCGGCATTACTTAAACGCTTTAGTAATTCATTTACCAAACCGTATTCAGCAAGAGGCGCAGGATCAACCCATTTTCGAGTAAAACGATCAGCGACCGATGCAAAACACTTCAGTGCTCCATCAGACACCATTGGGTCTTCATGTTGTAACAAAGTACTAAGACTCTCAACACAATTCTGTATGCAAGGTGTGTTCGGTTCGACTTTAGTACACAAACGAGATACTACCGCCATCGCAGAGTGTAAAGTATCTTTATGAACTTGTGAACCACAATCTCGTATAAAGGAGAGCACGCAATTTAGACCACCACCATCAAAGACTGCTCCAGCCTCACGTGTGCATATCAATTCCAAAACCTTAATGCATTGTTCAGCTAAATCGCGTGATGTGCGTGAGGACAAATCTGCCACTACTAAACGATTACAAATTGCTTTAATGGCGCCATCAATGGCAACAATACGGCGAGTACACTCGGCAGATACATCCAAATAATATGTAATGGCACGAGCTGTTACTTCAAGAACGTTTTCTGGTGCCAATTCATCGAGAAATATTTTACAAAGTGCAGGTAAAAATGTACGTGGTGGACAACTGTAAATAAAAACAATTTATTGCATAATTAAATTACACAAAACATAGAATTATTTCAATCGGACCTTTCAAAACACCTGTCCACATTATCAGACATTAAAAGAAGCATGCAAAGTTGTTCTAAGGCAATCAATTGCATATCCCTCTCATCACCCTGGCCCATAGAGAGCCATTCTAAAAGTGTTTCTGGATCAACGTCTCCCATCTTAAAATAAATAAATTTTTTTTATAAAAAATATTTTTAAAAGAAATTATAAAGATATTTAATGAAATCAATTTTACCCACCGTTTATGAATGCTTTTATGCCGGTATAATGTGTGTCTATTGACTATCAAATGAAATCGAGTTATTTAGTTGATCTGCAATATACAAAATATTAATAACTATTAATCATAGATACTCTTTGAATCTGTTAAATTGTTATTCCTAAAACAGACATATAACGATTTAATTATGGAGTTTGGAAAGTATATCGGTTTAGTTGTGTATGTGAATTTGAAAGGATTTTAGAATTTAAAAAAACTCGAGATAGATAAAAGGAAAAATAGTATGATTTTCAAAATTGCTCTCCATTAATAGCATACATGTATGCGATGATTTTTTCAAAAAGAACTTCGTGAAAATACATAAATAAGGAATGAGATTGAAAAATTCTTAATTTTCATATATATTAAAAAAAGGAAACCACTAAACTTACAATTTAAATTTATTTTATTGAAATTATTATAAAAATTAAAAAAATACATATTTTATAGCTTTAATCACTAATGATAAAATTTAAATTTTTTTCGGAAACCCTTCTATAAACGATTTTATAGTGCTTTCTGTCACTTTTCTTGAATTGGTAGTCCATCATTTCTTTTTAAAATCTACAACCCTTCTGGACACTGTTTATTTGTGTTCTTCAATTCTATTTAAAAGAGTCCAATATCTCTCCACTGGTCTTAGCTCCAGGCAATTTAGAGAATTTGGCTTTCTTGGTACAAATACCACACAAAGGACTTTTTACCATAATTTGGACCATTTCTTCTACCTGAAAGAGGTTTCCTTTCAACTAACAAGTTCTCCTGGTTCTGTTTAATAACATTGGAAACAGTTTGACGGCAGATCTTTGAATACTTGACCAACGTTTTGTAGGACAAATTTGGGATTTGTTGAAAATATTTAATAATTTCAGTACGCAATTTTTCTGATAACTAATTTAATAAGATTAACAATATATTAATTTGTTTGTAATTATAGGTAACTTAATCGAAAAAATTAAATATTTGGCTTAAAAGTTTTAATGAAAAGCGTGTGTTAAAAAATTTTCAATCCCACTCCTAATATCCACTTGGATCTTTTAGAGATAATAAGAAGCTTTTTTAATGGATTGAGATTTCTATATTTTACAGGAATATATTCATACTTAATATAAATTACTTCATGAAATATGATCAAAATATATCCACATTAGAGACTTTATAATTTTATTTCTAAAAAACATACACTTTATAAAAGTCTTTTTTTGCTATAGATATTTGGGGATAAATATTTTAGAAAATATATTTAAAATTGTAGTGATTTGATTAGCACCGAAAATTTATATAAAATTTATCATGTTTTTCTTTTAAGTTTGACTATTTAGTAATTCAAGCATAAACAATTTTTAAATGTTAAAAAATTTAATTATTGACATTCGTACTAACAATCAAATTTACATGCCTATACGATATGCACAGTTATGGACAAAAAAATAATGTGAAATTATTTTTCTTTTTTGGTTTTCTTTAATTCCTCGGAAAACTATTTTTGTGCATGATCTTATTTATATTGGACAAAAACAATAGGGTCATCATTAAATTCGTCAACATTTTATAATTTTAATAATTTTGAACACATTCAAAGACAAAAATAAATTTATTGCAGAAACGTTCTAAAATTTAACTAACATTTCGTAGTGATGGATAAATATATTTTTAATTCAGCTTAATGCCATTTCTGTTCCACTTACTAGAAAGTGCAATAATAGAACCATTTACTTATTTTACTTTAACTGGAAAAAGACCACTGTACTAAAAGATTCCGAATACTTAAAATCATGAAATAAATTATTATTTTTATAAATACTTGTTTTTGAAACTATGAAACCTGCAACAAATGAGCTTTGAACATTTTTTAGATTCTTTAAAAAGGCGAAATCTACAGAACATGCTTATATAGTGCGAATAGAATCCCTCAGATGAGAAACACAAATTTGGCACGCATTTAAATTGAATTTACAACCCCATAACTCCGCCCACGGAAACCCCATGGAGTCCGAAATTATAACGCTACACTCCTCTGCTATCATTATGTTAAATATCATGCAAATACATCAAATATTGTTTTATTATACTGTCCTTAAATCGAAACTTTCGTTTATTGAGTTATGACGATCTTTCAGCAATTTAACTTTATGAAATTGTTGAACTTTTTTTTGAATGCTAAATACAAGACAAACTTTTAGGTTAAAAAGAGTAGACGTCATGATGCCGCCACTCGGAAGCATATTTGTTGGGATCACTTTAAGTTTTTAAATCTTTAGATTTAAAAAAATATTTAAGCTATTTATTTTCTCATTACTGTATACATTTATGTATTAATGTATATACAAATAAATAATTATAATGAAAAATATATATTAAATATAATAAGCACACAAACATTTAGCGTTGACGTGTACGCAGTAATTAACGAAAATCATGATGTGAACAAATTTAAAAAGCAAAAAAACAAACACAAATAATATTAAGTTATGTATGTGGATCGGTCTACTTGTACAGGTTGTGTAAAATAACAGCAAAAGAAAATAAAAACTAAGTTAGTTAACACTCAAGTTATATTTAAATTATAACTCAACTTATTCATTAAAAAGTATTTTCAATAAATTTATTTTTTTATGATATTTTTTCGTTTTTCATCTTTTTTATATTTATACCATTTTAATTAAAATACTAATAATCAATAGAAAATATTACAACAATATTTTCTATTTTATTTTATTTATTATTACACAAACAATACTACAGATATGTACATACATAAATACATTCATATATATTTTTGCACGTTGTATGATTTTATGATTCTATTTAAATATCTGATCAGTTAATTATTCACACAAGCAAATGCAATAACTAATTTTCTATTAGTCAATGAAAGGAAAATCCTCTAATTATATACAGTATTCTGACAAACAATATATGACTATAGTTGGTAAGGATTAATATGAATGAATTATAATATTAAGTGTTCAGTTAAATTCTTTAATCATTTAACTTTATCATTTATCGACAACTTAAAATTATATAATTTTAAAATCTATCTTCTATCTATATATAAAATAGGTTGTATGTATGTATGTATGTATGTATGTATGTATGTATGTATGTATGTATGTATGTATGTATGTTTGAAGTATGTATCGTATGCTGCTAGGTCAATTTTATGAAAATGATCTTAATATATCCAAAATAACATTGGTTATAAAAAATAATAGGACCAGGGGGAGGGGTACCTTTTGTACAAAACAAATCTTGATTATCAATTATCTGAAGAGCTATAACAGCAAGAATTCTCAAATTTGATTCCAACTATTTTCTCGAGAAACTGTTTTATTGAATAATCTATCAGGGTCAGGATAAGAGATAGCTACCATACAAAGCAAATAATAACTATTATCGAATACATAAAGAACTACTACGGCAAGAATTTCTTAATTACTTTCCACAAGAACTGTTTTACTGGACAGAATGTGCGACGAATAGAATTTTGCAGCAGTTATGCTACTGTGAGACACCACCACTGAAAAAATATAGGACAGATAGGATCAGGGGTACAGGTACCCTTCATTCAAATCAAATTTAAATTTCTAATAATATATTTAAATCGTGTGATAATATAAAACTAATTTTTGCTTAGGGCCAGCAACGTCCCTATTTTTTTTTTTTTGAAAAACGAAGTTTTCCGGGCCTACTAGTATTAGTATTAATATTAATAATAAGAGAAATTAAGTATTGAAATAATACGTACAAGAAATAATATATGAAAATAAACTATAAAACTTAAAAATTTGGAAACATGCGGTACTTTAAATATTATTTTGTAATTTTATTTAGTAAAACATAAACAAAACAACTAAATTATTTGGTTTTCAAATACAAAATCCGGAAATTGCTGCTTTACGTAAAAGTTACAAAAATTTTTATTAACCTGTATAGTGTTAAGTCGTACTGAATTCTAAATTAATATATATGTCTGATGTAAATAGAATAGAACGAATTGGGATGAAAGCAAATAATTGTCATAAAAAGGTAAAAATATAGTTCGGTCTAGAAATGGTAGAGCTTTAAAATGAAGCAAATTAGCTGTCAATGGTATAACACTATGCAAATAGTTAAGGTTTGTATTGAATTGACAACTTTTTATAAGCGACGAAAGTATAAATGGGTTTCGTGGACTTTTAAAGCAAAGTAATGATAGGCACCGTATGTCAGCGCAAGCAGAGTTCAAATTAATGTGTATTATTAGGATAATGATCCATATTTACAAGAAAATGTCTGGTTAAAAGTATTTAATATGTTAAGTTAATTGTATAATAATGAATTATTATTCTATTCATATATCTAGAAAGCAAATTGAAAATTGCTTTCATCGGAGTGTCATCTGCAGGTGTCGGTGAGCTGTGGCACCACTGCGTTCGGAATGGAGCAATAGGCTCAATGCCTACTGGTATCGTTTTTATTGACCATGCCATCTTTGTTTTGCATGTGGCCAAGGACTACATGATACACAACATTTGTTTTACTGCCAAGCCAATCCTACCATCATATCACCCTATAGAAGTGAAACAATTTCTTGGCATGGAATTAAACCGGAACCTGAATTACAGTTATTAACAAATTTTTTTTACGGCTGGTACAACAACAGACACTAATCCAATTAAGCATTCGTGAAAAAATTGGACAGACGGGTCAAGAAGTGACCTATTTCAAAAATTCTGATCTTCAAAAGGTCTTAAAGAAAAAATTGATGAAAATCCAAAGAAGAAAGAAAATTAGTCCACTCAATGACAAAGGGTTTGGATGAAGTTATTAAGCAAAAAAGCTTGCCTACTATGTACGGCAAAATTACATAAATACAGTGTAATATATTATTAGCTGCACCAATACATTTGTTAAAAAAAACTACTTGCATTTGGATGAAGTTATTAAGCAAAAAAGCTTGCCTACTATGTACCGCAAAATTACATAAATACAGTGTAATATATTATTAGCTGCACCAATACATTTGTTAAAAAACAACTTGCATTATTTATTACATTGGAAAAGACAATTCCAAAACATTTCTATTCATGTGGAATGACTAAAAAATGGGAATAAAGAAAAATACACTTTCTGTGCCAATATCTTTGTTCGTAACTGTAAATTATGAATCAGTCTTTTCTACCCTTTCAAGTTACACAAAAGGAAACCAATGATCTAAGTTTTGCTCACATTCTCTGTAGCTGTCTAATTAAAAATAACTACAATACAGGACGACTAAAGTAACTATGTGCGCACATTTAAATTATTTCTGATTTTTAATGCATTTTGAAAATATGATTCAAAAGAGCTAGTAATATTACTATTTTTAGGGCATTTAACATAAAAATATGTACACATGTATGTACATACTTTTAAGTAAATAACATGTAAATACATATATAAGGAATTATGTACAATATGTAAATAAGTTACGTTGCATGGGCGGAAAGTAAAATTCATCTTGACATATTTCATTTTCACTAATGTATGTTCGTAATTGTGTAACCTGTATTTTTGTATTTTAGTTGCCGTAGTAAAAAGAAATATTCAATAATTGTTGAAATATAATTTAAGTTCATTAAACAATTTTTTAACACGATATACAATTCCATAATAACAAACAAACTAATACATAAATTGGCGTGTATCCACATTTAGGATTATATATTTTTCGATTAAATTATCGATAAAACATTTAACTGTTTATATGATATGAATTCACAAAAGTCTTTTGAAATTCTCTTTTAACAAAAAAAAAATAATAACTGAGACATTTTTTTCAACCACATAGTGATTGGGCAAGTGTGGTGGAGGGACAAATATGGTGAAAAGAAAAATACGAAATAATTAAGGTCTTCTACAATATCTTCTGCTTTCATTTATTTTTAAAATATCCATTTTGATAAATTCATTTCGGTTTTTTCTTTTTTTCTCCTAATTTTTGTCATCATTTTACAATTACTCACCAAAAATTATTGTTTTTCTAACATTTTCTTTGTTAGTTTTTTTATTTTTTTCGAATATGTGTGTGTGTGTGTTAAAAATTGAACGCAGAAAGAAAATGTATAATAGGGTTTCTTTTCGTTTCTTTTTTTATTTTACTTTTCCTTATGTGGACTTTTACCAGACCATTGATTTTGAGAGCTTTTAGAGAAAATCGTTTTTCCTTCGTTGCAATTATATTGCGTATTTAATTTTTATTTAACAATGATTATTGATTTTTCTGGAATTGACATATATAACACACGTTTTTTTAAATACTTCTTTTTTTCCACAGAGCACGATTTCACAAAATTTTCGAATTGGAAAATTTTTTCAGCAGCACAGAAAAAATTCTTTATTCACTGATGCGAGTTGTAAATTATGGTAGTAGACATGAACTTGTTTCATATGTGTCAAATAGTAGTTTTAGCAGCCACCACCAGCTGTCGCGTTACAAGATAACGTTTTGTTTCGAAAAAGTACTAAATATTTTCGAAAACAAATAAAAGTATTAAAGGGTTGCAAAAACAAGTAAAAATATTGTACATACGAATGATGCGTTTAAAAACGACTTTCGGAGGCCCAAATGAATGGTCAGAATTACTAAAATATAGATTTTTAATTTTCTTTAAACATAATTATAACTTCCGCTCTTCATTAGTCGATATTTGAAGTTTCGATACACTAATTCTTTTTTCACGATTCATAATAAGTATATTTTATATGATATAAAAATATTTTATATCATAAACCGTACTAATACAAAAACATTTAACATCAACATTTTATTTTACTGTATTTAATTATTACATAAAAAAACATAATAATTTTCATACAGAGAAAATTTTTTTCGTATTGAAATACTCTGAACTATCCTGTGAATTAAGAATGCAAAATAATATATGAAATTAAAATATAATTAACTTATTAATTGTGCTGAATAGAATATGCTTATATCATATATAAAAATCTCTAAAAACAAGGCATTTCTTAGTTCATAAAATTCTTAATAAAATTTGAAACTAAGGCTCTAAATCATTACATTTAAAAAAGATTTTAGATTTTCATCACATTGTTTATACCCTTCATTCATAGCTTATGGGATGATTAAATGATTAAATATTGCTAAATGCTTTAAATCGCCCAAAAGAGTCCGATAATAATTAGCAAAAACATTTTTTAAGGCTGTAAACAAATCTCAGGATTTGAAAATAAAAAATTCGATATTTTCCGAGAGATAGAAATATTTTATTGAATATAGAAATTCTTTAGAAAAAATAATCTTGAATATAACAAACGTCAACACATAAGAGTTCCATTTTCGGCTTTGCCGAATTTTCAAAATTTTATTTTATTTTTTCCATTATTAGATGTCAGCCATAAGTGTAAGTGGTAGAATGTAAAGATTTTTATTATACATAAAATAGTGCCACCTAGTGCATAGTAGATTAATACATTACACTTTTATACAACCTTGCGAATATCACTCAATTTATATACGAAGCACACAACAAAATAAAATATATTGAAAATAGAAAAATAAGAAAAAAAAAAAGAAAAAATAATCATTGAAAGAATAGAAAAACTACAATAAAATATATTAGTTATATATTTTTTTACATTTTTATTTGCTAAATTTGAAATTTTTGAGGATGAACAAAACGAATTTCGTTTAAGTGTTTCTTTAAGTTTCTTATTAAAAACTCAAAGAAGTTGTAGGAAACAAATACGCATAAAGTACATAAAATAGTTTTTAATTCTACAATAATTGGAACCTTTTTCCTGTTCATATTATATTTCAAGGACGTCAACTAAATTGAGACAAAATTATCAAGATCACAAAGAATCTGCAAGTAAACAGAAGTCCAAGAATAACAAATAAAACAATATAATAACATTTGTATTTGAGACCAGATTTCACAAAACTTTTAGCTAATTTACCATGGCCACGGAAGATGAACTACCCGAAGAACTAGATAAACTAGAAATTACACCTATATTGCCCCAGGTAAAACTATTGGATAGTAATTTACCAGTACAGTTGAATCCGTTTTTCGAAAATGATCTAAAAGATACGGTTACTGAAAGTAAAGTTGGCCCATCTGCTGGCTTGGTTACAACAGCAACACAATCTCTAAATCCCATACGCACATCATCTGCTAACTGTCGACGGTGTCGTTATCGAAGAGCCTCGGAAAGTGTTTTGGATGAACTAAAACATAATGCTAAAACTGCTGCAAACGATAATTCCGAATGTTCGAGAACACCACCCAATGGTGTACTCAAACAGACGTTGAAAAAGACCACTTCCTCTTCTTTGGGTGGTCCTGGAAATCGAAAAATATTGATTCGTGAACCAATTTTAAAAGCTCTTCAAACCTGTTTACATCCAAACGGCAATGTACGTAGAAAACTTATAGTATCTGGTAATACCAGTAAAACTACAGCTGGCAATGAGGGACCATTAATTAGCAAAGGCATGTCCGATTTTCGTGATTTAATAGATGAATGTCGCAATCTATTATCAGAAGATGTAGACTTTAGTGGTCGACTCAATCAGATAAGTTTGAGTAATCGCAATTCAAAGAACTTTACCACAATACAAACACCGAAAAGTCACAGTAAATTGCACAATAATAGAAGAACAATATTAAGTACAGACACATTGCCATTGCCATCTCCAGAAACCACGTCATTAAATGGAAACCCAAATGCTATGCCATTGTTACAACCATCCATATTGGGTTCTAGTATTACCAACACACAAACCCAACTGCAGCGTAACATAAATAATTTATCACCAGAGCATGCCTCGAATCATGCCCGTTGCAACACTACCTGTTCTCAACAGGCCGGAAATTCTGCAGCTGCCGCTGCTGCCTGTGATGATGTAACCATTGATGAATTGGCTAGTTATTTTGATACTTTCGTGCACATCCCCAAAAAGATGTCCTCAATGGCTGAAATGATGTATATATAAGATAAAAGAAACAAAAATGTATAAATGTATGTTTAAATTTGATTTCGTGTATATTATGTGTCCAAAACACAAAGAGAAAACATTACTTATCCATATTATTTTAAACACATGTACACGAATAACCTTTTGTTTAAAAATATCAATATAATATTAATTATATTTTCTGTAAAAGCCAATTTTGATAAACATTGAAGGAACAACATTATGAAAATTGTTAATTAAAAGGAAATCTTATATACAGATATACAGTATTGTTAGAAACCTAAGTAACTTTTCCCCAGTAAGTACTAATAGTCTATTAAATTATTATAACAAATCAATGAATAATATCTCTATTAATTATTAACAAACATTAGTCCATATTCTATTTAAAGCATTTATAAAATAGTAACAAAATTAACTCAAAAAATCGCTATCCGAATCCTAAGAAAGCTGTAATGACGCATATTAGTTGCAGAAAATCTTTTAATATAGGAATTATTTAAAACAGCAATAAATCCAGAGTTTTTATTTCTATTCTTTTAAACATTAATAAAATAATAGTTTCGCGATATATTAAAGCATGAAGCTTTCGAGACATATAGCAAAAAGCAAACAGTTACCATGAAATTGTTTTTTTGATTCTAAAATTGTGAAAAAATTGCGTCCAGTCCACTTATAAAGACCGCTTTCGAAATGAAATTTGTTTGCAATTTTAGATGTTAATGATCGGCCAATAATTTCTTATATGACTCATATAAGGTCATTAAAGAAAATCGTTTCATTTCACCAAATTATATTATGATAGGTTTTTGCCATTTTCGGCAAGTTAGAATTCCTCATGCAAACAGACGTAAAAGCTTCCGCATAGTTAAAAGAATCATTATTAACTAAATTCGATTGAAACCTAATTCCTACTGTTAACGACCCAAAAATCCGAACGAGCTGTATAAAAGTGTCCTCAATACAACATCTACATGATGAGAAGAAGATCTTGCCAATTAAAGAACATAATGAAATGTTGTCCTCGCACACATCATCCTAACTTCAATATAACACAATTGAAGCCATTCCCGAGGCATGTTAAAAAATATTTTGGAATATACGAACAGAGCATTCATAAGTATGTGCATGATCCCTTTGATCGGCATTCAAATATAGCAGCTTTAAACGACATTCATAGGGACGCTACGAATTCCACGGTTTCAAGTTATCTTGCTTGGAGGCCACACACCTCCCATTACAGACACTGAACTAAATCTGCCAAGGTCTACAAAAGTAGTTAGGAATGGAGCAATAGGCTCCGATAAGTTGGTCCACATTAAGAAAGTAGATATCCTAAGCATTTTAAAAGGAAAAAATTTGAACACGACACATTAAAAACAAACAGAAGCTGATGAACAGCCTTAAATCTGAGTGGGAAGCTATACCTACATCTAATCTAACAAATCTTATATAATATTTGCCTCTTATGTTATAATCATACGATATAAAGAAATTTGTTTAGGTTGTGAAAAGCGATTTTTTGAATCAGTTTTGTTTTTATTTTCTTTTAACTTGCAATGATTTGCAATTAAATATTTGTTGTAATTTTAGATTGCAGACATTTTAAGAATGACAAAATAAAAGAAATATTTTTTATTAAATTTTTAATAACGTTGCATAGGTTTCGATGATATTGTTATTAAAAAAATTTATTAAATTAGTATATTTAAACATATGAAGAAAAGCAATAATATAATTTAAACTATAATGAGATATTTGGTTTGGCTAATACAACATTTTAAGAAATTTTCTAAAAAATGAAAGTAAAATAAGAAATCTTCTGTAAACATTTTCCGTGCGTGGTATATATAAAGTCTTCGGAAATGCAGTACGATAGTTATTATATTATTCTTTAGTCCTTTTGTCCTCTAGAGATGTTGTTCCAATGATTCACAATTTTAATTTTTTTTTTAAATTATCATACGAAAAATATGATTTATTGATTGGAAAAGTAATAAACTAAAATGAAAAATTCATTCCATTTTAATAACCACAAATGATTTTCCATTGAATTAAATTGTATCGAATCATATTTTTTACACGGTCACCTAAAAATCCTTTTATTTTTCACTAATTACAAACAAATTAAATAATAAAAATTAATAAATATGAATCAATTTTCTATATCTCTTAGTTAAAAGATTTTAAAATTGTTCTTTCGCAAATTTTATTAATTTTGGTACCTTAAACATATATACAAACATACATTGATAAACATAATATACATAATAAACATATTTTAAATGTATTTTGTCTCCCTCATCTATCTTATTCTATATTATATACTTTTATAATAATTTTTATTTTCTACATATTTTTTCTTTTTATTAATTAATATTAACTGAAATTTACTTTATGTTAATAAATTTTTAATTTTTTTTCTTAGTTTGTAATAAATCACTTTTTACACGTATCGATCGATCCGTAAGAATCATAAAACATTAAGTTGGAAATATTTTTATGAAAAATCAATTATAAATTTAATATATAAAAATGCTGTGTAACAAATTAATGTTTTATAGAATGAATGGATTTTATTGTTTAATAATAAATGTGTTAAAAAACAAAAATAATAATTTAAATTGTATACAATTTATTGAACAAATTTAATAATTTAAAATTTTTTCAGATTAATGATGTGAAACTAAATCAAAAAGATATAGAAAATATTTTCCAATATTTCAAAGCAAAAATCAGATGAATAACCAAAACCGAAAAATACTTAACATACGATTTTCATTAAAACTTGTAATGAAAAAATTTTGATCAAGTTACCTTTTTAAAACATGTTAGTCATTTTTTAACTGTTATAACAAATTTGTTTGAATTAGTGATCCAAAAAAGTACACATTAACATTATTATATATTTTGAATAAAATTCAACTTGGTCCTACAAAAAGGTGGCCAAGCATTCAAAGGTTTGCCGTCATACTGTTTCCGAAGATATTTAAAAACTGGAAATTGTCCGTAATAGAAATCTAGTTCAGGTAGAAGGTTGGATTAAAAACACTGGCTCAATTGGTTGGAATAAATAATAATAATAAATATATATATATTATAATAATATATAATATATAATATATATATATATATATATATATATATATATATATATATATATATATATATATATATATATATATATATATATATATATATATATATATATATATATATATATATATATATATATATATATATATATATATATTTTTTATTGAAAATATATAATAATTTTAATATAAATAAATAAAATACAGAAAAAATCCCTCTCTTTACCCCTCTGAATGAAATTTTTGTTAAAAAGATAAAATTCCCAACAAAAAGGGAAAATTCCCACTGTCTTCCACATCACTGTTGTCACATGAGTTTCTGATATCACAAATTTATAAATTCAAACACCCCACATTGGGGGAAAATGGGTTGAACATTACACTGAATTCAGAAAAATGTGATAACATTTAGGACTGGGATGAATTTTTCTGTAAATGTTCATTTATAATTTTAAATTTGTTTGGGCAGAAAATAACTATTAACATAATTCGGTGAAGGGTGGTAACAAAATTTTAATGTTCATGGCACGTAGTAAAATTCTAACTTTTTTGAGAAACTTTCCCTTTAATTATACCATAAATTGTAAGGATAAAATTGTGTTACATCCGCTTATAAGTATACCATCGAATTCACCTTCTGAGTGCAGATGATGTTAGTCCATCGTTGTGAACATTTAACTGGTTTCAATTTTATATATCAATATTTCTGGTTGTGAACATTTTGTATTAATTTTTTTCACAAATAGATTTTGCAATAGTCTATTTACCAAAATACAAGAAGATCGATTCATAAATGGCCGTAGTTCTTATACAGACCCACTTCCAAAAATTACATTGTAGTACATAAATCTCGATATTTTTAATTTTTAAGAATTATGAAAACAGAAAACATTGCAGCAAATCTTTTCGGAGATCGATTCAGAATTTCCTATCGACTCATTTCACTTTCAAAATTCATCAAAAAATTGGTATAAATCTCCCATTAATGTGAACACATATTATGAAATCAAATTATACGAGGATCGGTTCATAATTTTTCATGATTGTGTGGTCTAAGTTTTTATATAGTCAGTCTTTTTTTTTTTTTTTTTTCTTAAAAATAAATGTTCGCGATTATGGTGTTTATTTTATTTTTTTTTTTTTTGCTTTTTTAACTGGAGTTCACAAATACTTAAATAAAACTTAAACACTTGAATTTGATGGTTCCCCAACAAACCAAAAGGCTTTAAAATAAGTTTGTAACAAACTTACTAGCATAAGTGTTAGGCATGCAAAAGTTTCGAGATAATTGTTAGAAGAAGTGCAATTATAAAATAAGCTTACATGGAGAAACATGATTGAAATAAGCTTATATTCATAATATATTTATAAGCTAAGAAGCTCAATTGAAATAATCAATTGGAAATTTTTAATTTTTTTCTATTTAATTTCTCTCATTTTTCCTATTTCTCAAAAAAAGATTTATATGTTTTATAAATTCGTCCTCATCCAATCCAATAGAAATGGCGTCATCTATAAAATTGGAAAATTAATATATTTTTAAAAGAATAAATAATGTATGTTCTATTTAGTTCTTATGGCTTTTGAGGTACTTAAGCTACACACACATAACTTCCGCCACCAGGTTTTAACGAAATTTCGAGTTTTTGCAACAATTTGGAGCCTGTTTACCTGTGAATACAAAATAAATAAACATAAAAAGAGGAATAACAAAATAGGCTTTATTAACTTACAAATGAATCCGAAAAGTTTTGTCAGAATCTACAGAACTTAAAATCTCGTTTTCAGTTGTATCCAAATTTGTATCATCGCTAATTTTGGAACTAATCTGACTGGACCAGGTTAGAACTTCACTCAAATTACTTATTTTGGTTCTTTTTTTCATTCAACAATTTCTTTTAAATCCTTGGGGACAATGTATTTTACAAAACGTTAACTTTTACAATCACATAAATTGTAAAAGATTAAATATTGTTATTCCAACAAGTGTAAAGTAAGTATTATTACAAATATTGTTGCTATAGGAAACATTTTAAAAGCATTATTTGTTTGTTGGATTTTTTTAAATCTTGGTTTTAAATACTTTTTATTAAAAACAACTAAAAGTTATCGTTTGTCAAGCCCGACTACATTGTTGTTAATGATATCTATTGCAAAATGAATGAATGACCCTTATTTGTGCATAAGAGTGTAGCATATTATGTTGCTAATATTTATATAGGATTTGTGTTTTTTAAAGGTATTTTTTCAGGGAGTGATAATACGAGAGCGATCGATACGATTGCGAATATATAAGATTTAAAACCTTCAAATTGATATTTTTAAGAGGGTTGTTGCAGACATATTTGTGCCAAATTATGCTTAATATTCAGGACTTTTATGACTTTAAAACCCATTTGTTGAAAAAAAGACCCTTCATCGCCAATTTCAATACGCATCGTTCTTAGGCTAGAATAATGATACATTCCAAATTTCATTAAGACAGACTTTATTGTTAAATCAACTAAGAAAGTGATTTCGAGTCGACGGTATACTTAAAAGTGGGTGTTACAACATTTTTTGTAAGCTACAAAACATCAGCATCAGTGTTGCCAATTTAGCCATTTAGTAGCTAAATTTATCTCGCTTAGACACCGAAAATTTAATTTTGCCATTAAATATTTTTTAGCCATTTTTACTCACACTTAGACATTTTCTCAGTCATTTTCATAGATATTTTCATCTTTCATTTATATATTTAAATTTAAAACTTAGAAAATCGCTATTTATATATAAAAAATCGCATCAATGTGTCCATAAAGCACTTACTCATTTAATTTTGGCGTATAGCATCCTCTGTAACTAGTGATAAATCACTCTCTAAAGAGTTTTTTTTTTAATTAATAAGAACATTTTTTTTCTTAAGGTATCAATTTAAAATATGAAAAACAAGATGATGATTATAAATTGAAAAGTCAGTTTCCAGAATTTCGGAACAATATAGCGAATCTAAGGATAATTTATGATATTTTTTTCAGAAAATGATTGAAGACAAATATATTCGATTGTAATTGATTGAATCTATTTTGATAAATAATTTAATGTTTACATCCTCCACCACCTCAAGTGGTGAAAAGGAATTATCTAATTCAACATAATGTATATATATTCATTCATTAAACCAAAATCTTAGTCGATTTTGCTTGTCCGTCTGTCTGTCTGTCTGTTGTTGGCACTTTCACATCCACAATAATTGACAGAGTTCAATGAAATTTGGCCTGAGTATTTGTTATTGTCCTGAGGAGTTTCTTATTTAAACCATAAACTATGTACCACATAACTATTCCAAAAATGATCAAAATTTAGCCACTTATGCTCCTCAAGATTTGTTAAATCAGCACAAACGTTTAATAATCCAATCACCTACGGTGGTCTTACTAAGTCTGACGAAAAAATATTCCAATTTTTCACTCTCGTATAATTTAAAAATCATTTCATTATTTTTTTTTCAAAGTTTTTTTGTTTTTGTTTTTTATTTTATTTTATAAGGTGAAATATAACATGATCGAAGAAATTTTCTTTATTAAAAATACAATAATGTTAGTAGTACAATCATTATATTCTATTTTAATTAATAATTATGAAAATAAAAAGTATGTATAAATTTAAATATAATACATACATAAACATATATGTAGTTCTTTTTTATTTTAATTATTAATTTAGTTAATATTCCTACAACAGTGTTTTTATTTTATTTTTTATTTTTTTCTTTTTATTTTCGTTTTTTTTTTATAATAGAGATAATAATGACGACAATTAACGATTTAATTAAAAAAAAAATATAATATTGTTAAGTATATAATATAATACTTTCAATATGTAATTAAATTAAATTTTAATTAAATTAAATTTAAATTAAATTAAAGTAAAAGCAACTAAACGCTGCTTTTTATTTCTCCTTTTTTTGGTTTTATGAAAATTTATATACAGTTTGGTGCAAAATCCGGCAAAGATTATATGTTTTTAATAAATGATTTTATATTTTTTGCAATTTTTGTTGAAAAACAAAAATGTTTCTAATACTGAATATCAGTTGAGAAAAAGTATTAAAAAACTTAGAGCAAAATCTCTATTTTCAAATGATCTTTATTTTTACTCTTCTTTGAGGAGATTTTAAAAAATAAAACTCTTTTTTCAATTAAAATTTTAATCTTTATTTTTTCGTATTTTGCTCTGTGCAAAATCGGAAAAATTATTTATGCTTCTTTTAGTGGAGAGTAAAAAATATGTTTATTTTTTTACTCCCAAAATTGTGAAATGATTGAAAAGAAAAAAAAAACAAAGATGTGAATACACAAGCACACAAAAAATATTGTCGCAATAAAACTTACTGTTGTTGTTTTATGCTAAAAATATAATAACAAAAGCACCTAAAATGCATCGCAAAATACAAGTTAGTTCGTTTGTATATTCATACAAAAGTTCCTGCAAACATGCCTTTTTCAGGTTAATAAAAAACTGCTACACACGACTTCAAAACCATTTGGGCGATTTATTACTTTTAAAATTCTTTTTCGAATTTTGCTTTGCTTTATACTCGTATTAGGGTTGTTGGCTCACTTTTACTTCAAGGTTATTTATTTCACATTTTTTTCGTTACATTTGGAAAAAATAACGAGTAATAATGTGATAATCGGTTAAGCCTGACTATGAAATACCCTACACCATCATGCTGGCTGTATATGACGGCTAGGAAAAATTCTGGAAGTACCGACATTCGTTTTATTTTGCACAGCGGTTTTGGCTTATATTTATCTTAATTTGACTAAATATTTTTACAATATTTTTAAAAATATAACAAGATTTACTTTCGCAAAATTTGCTTAAAATCGATTTATATTAAGGAATTTTTTGGACTACATGTCCCCATTCCGAGGGGAAATTTGTATGGGACCTATATAAAATAATGACCCAATAATAACCAATTTCAAAATAATAGTACGTGCCAAATTTCATTGAGATACCTTCAAAACTGTGATCTGTACTTTGCGAACAAGCCAGATGGACGGACATGCTTAAATGGAAGTGTTTCTGAGTCGAACGGTATACTTAAAATTGGTGGTAGAACTATTTTTTCTGCCCGTTACAAACATCTGCACAAACGCATAATACCGCCAGGTTAAAAAACATAACGATGGGGTAAAAAGTGAAATAATTTCTATTTTTATTAATTTTACATTGAGTTTTTTCTTTGTGTGAATGAAGCGGAGGAAGAACACTTAAGAGTGTTGCCTACAAATCAAATATGAAGAAATATGAAAAACTCTAAAAGCAAAAACTATATTATTTGTCAAAAATGTGAGTCAGACTGTAATTTTAGACTGTCATACTTCGTTCTCATTTAGAAATCACCAGAACCAAACGGACGGAGTCATGTTTCAAATGACAGAATATTATTATTAGATTTTAATTGGATTCAAGAATATATATACATTATGGGTTTTGAGATGATACTTTCTTAGCGTTCAGTGTTGCCAATTTAATCATTTAGTGGCATCAGTCTCTAAAGTCTCTAAAGGATTTTTTTTGAAATAAATTAAGTATAATGGGCCAATTACGCATGGCAACCGAATTTCAGTTACCAACAGGCATCGCAACTGAAATAAAAACCGAAAAATATTAACAAAAAAGTTATTAAATACACACGTAATGTGAATTCTTATTTTTCGAATGACAGTATTATATTAAGTTTATACCCTTTACTAAGACTATAAACGAGTTCGAGAGCATTAACACCGTTGCTTAAGGTATGTGTGAGTTTTCCAATTTTTGGCGATGAAAGACTCCAAAAATCTCACGGCAATTTTTGGTTTTAAATTGAAAACAAGGAAAAAATTGAAAACAGAAAAACAAAGTTACCAAAATATTTACTTTTTGGCAATTGAAATTGACAAGTTCAGCTGTTCGGTTGCCATCTATAAAATAATTTTGGCAACTAACAATGTAATTGAAGTTCGGTTGCCATTAGTAATCGACCCATAAATTGTTTGTTATAGGAACAATTAAAAATATTAAAAACAAGATGATCAATCAATTGAAAAGTCAGTTTCCATGATCTTAAGGATAATTTTTGAAAAGCGTTTAATGAGGAAAAAGCCATAAAGCTTATATTTTCAGGAAATAATTGAATTCTAATATATTCGATCATATTTGACAAATCTAATTTTATTGATGATTTATAATTATTTTTTTTAAATATAAATTTATAATTTATTTAATTAATTACCTTTTTTCAACATAAGTTAAAATATAAATGAAATAATTTTGTTTTTATTTTAAATTTTGTGTAAGTTTTTGAATAAATTGTTTAGCCATTTTTAGCCACTATTTTATAAGTATTTAGCCACTAATGCTCTACAAGAGTTGGCAACACCGTTAGCGTTATACACGGAACGATAAAAGTTCACTAATTGTGATGGTGGAGGGTATAAAAACCGTAATTGTTTGAACTGTTTTCTACTAATATTGAGAAAAAATAGAAAATATTTAATAATATTTATTAATAAAATCGTTGTCACATTTCTGCCCCAAACTGTATCTTTATACGACAAATATCAGTTTATAATTTAAACATCATTTGTACCACTTAAATAAAATTACAATCAATATTATACAAGTACACAGAAAAATAAATAAATAAATAAATAAATAAATTTAAAATTTATTATTATTTTTTTCCAGTTTGAATTGCTAAATATAAGTTTTATTTTTTCTTCATTTTTTTAATTGAAATATAATTTTAATTAAATTATTAAAAACATCACAATGGATCTTTTTTCTTTTTTTTATAACAAGTTCTTTATGTAGATGATGATTATCATTATTAAATTATTATTTTTTAATATTTACATAAAATATATATTTTTTATTTTATAACTTTATATTTTGTTGTTTATTAATCAATAATATTAAATAGTAAAATGCTAATTGAATTTGAAATACTTAAGTTGTTCACAATTTAGTTTATTTGTTTGTATGACTGACAAATTTAAATGTTTGCAATAATTTACATACAGTACAGTTCGAAACATATGCAACTATTATCCAATAAGCACTCATTGCCCTGTATGTTCTTTTTTAATAATCTTCTGTAATTTAAAGATGGAAAAAAATAAGATTTTATTTGCTTGGAAATTGCAAAAAAAAAAAAAAAATAAATAAATAAATAAATAAAAAAGGTTTGCTGTTCAAAAACGAAGCAATTTTTAATATTTTGTATGATATAATTTGTTTCTTAAGTGCACTTTTCATGCACAGATTGCAGTCTGATTTTATGCATTTCATCAGCTACTGTTTACTTTTAAAGCATTAAATTGTAGCAATAATAAATATGAATGCTATATTCGGCTCTGTAGAATCTTAAACATCCTCCAAATGTTAAATGTGATTCGATGTTCTTGATTCTACTAAATATTTTAATTTTAAGTAAATTTATGAACGTAAAACTCTAATTTGAATCTGATATTCCGGAGTTGCTTTCTCATATGGAAGCCATAGTTGAATGTGGATTGATTGATTGGATGATATTTTTCCACGTTAAAGTGTTTAAAAACCCCTCTCTTATTCCAGAATGTGAACTAATCATTAAATTAATAACATATTAAATGTATTAAGAAAAATTATTGCGCAGAATTTAAATAAAACTATTTCATATTTAAGAGTTTTTAGCTTATTCCTAGCAAGGTCCTTGTATTGGAGCTTGGTTTGAGGTTATGCTCATTTACTAAAATAAATGTATGAGAAAATCGTCTTTCAAATTGTGATATTTATTACACACTGATATTCTATCAATTCGAAATGTCTTAGTTGAACAACAACAACAAAGAAATGTCTTAGTTACACGCGTAGTCACATCAATTTCACGGGAAAATCCTGGGAACGTTTTTTCCGTGGAGACAACATAGTTCAAACTTTCATTTTAAAATATCAAAGAGATTCTCTGGTGGAGTCAAGTGCGAGGTTAATTAAATTGATAGTGGAACAAAGCGTATGGTTGGCTAAAATGTCTCTTAAAAATAAAACGCTCCTTTTTGTTCAGGTTCCTACAAAGAGATAAAAAAACATTGTTATTACCGAGTCCTTGATGCAATTCGAATGTTTTTTACAAATTAATAGATTAAAATCAGATTCATTACTAAATGAAATAGTTGTTGTTGTAACAGAAGCAAAAGTACAAGTATGACAGTTATGTTGGATCATGTGGGGAAATTGGGCAAACTCTTTTGGAAGAATTTATAGATCTTCAGGACTGAGAGAGGTAGAATAAGAAAAATGCAGTGTGTCATGTGGTCCTTTGCCGCATGTAGGTACGGTCGATATGAGACCAGTTGGAATCTAGCCTCTCTTGTCGATATAAGTTGTGCCAGAACTATTCTTGTATACCGCGGAAAATTTTGTTCATTGTTTGCATTGGGCGGCCTCATGCGATAACTTGAAGCCGCAAATATTTTGGTGTCTCTGTAAATGTCGTGATCCAACTGTCGGTTTAAAGGATCTTTCACATGTCTAAGTACGCTTTGTTCGTGTATGCGAATATACTTTTTTACATGTCACGGCTGCAACTCCAATTGTGTAATATCGAAGATGGCATAATTCTACCGATTACATCCTAGAAGGAACTGCTTACTCAGCATTTCATTATGTTACTTAATGAAATTCAGATTCACACGACAGGCGATTCTTCGTACCAGAATAACCCGAAATTCATCGGTTAAAGACTGTCATTCCAGTAATGGAAAGAACAAATATGTTTTTAATCTCGGAACATCACATTTCGAAGTTCTGAATTCAGAATTGAGGGAAAACCCATATTATATTTATGTTTAGTGTTCCAAAACCCTTTGTACCATTCAATATTTTACTATAGTCCAATCCATATGTGTCTTAACAAAATTCAAACTAAAGCAAACAAAAATGTTAGAAGAATCAAAGAGACGTTGTAATCAACTATACATCAAAAGCTTTTTAATAAGTAAGGCCCTATAAAATGGCATGAAGCACAAGATTGTTCGCTCAGAGGTTTTTCGAGGTCGCCAACCAATATTACTTTCTACTGTTATCTCGTTGACTTGGGTTCAAATGATTTGGTATAGAAATTCTTAATTTATTGTTGATAAAACTTCAATAAATTTCAACTTAAAACTGTTCCAGAAGCAGAACGCATCATTAGCGATTGTTTGATGATTGATATTACTTAAAGTTATTTTTCTATATTAATTATAATTAACTGTAATTATATATTTAATTTTGGTGACGAATAGAACAACATTGAAATTGCTTAGGTTTCGAACAGTGATTTTCATAATTACCTTTAAAGAGGCAGAATTTTTTTGTATACTCATAAGTTCATGAGTACATGCTGGCAAAAAGTTGCTAAGGTTTCGAACAATACTGTATGTACATATACATTCATACAGTTGCTTCCCATAAATATTTGTTTTTAAATTTTTAATACACGACAAAATGATCGAATGAAAAAGGTTGAATGAAAAAATAGGCATGGTCGAGTGTCAATGGAAAATTGTTAATTTTAAATGACAAAGCTGTTGAACGCTTCACCGAGGTTCCAAAAATCAAATTTTATATAGTTATAGTTGAGATAATTTCAAGTTAATTTTAAGGATTATGGACCTTCAGAAAGTTTAAAAATGTGTTTATGATCATAGATAAAAGAAGTTGAAACCTATAAGCCTGTAAATTAACATGAAAACATCTCAACTGTAACTATGTTAAATTTTATTGAGATACCTCCAATCGTTCATAAGTTACATAATTATTTCCAAAAACCGTTTTGGAAATACTCTACGCTTTTACTAGACAATTTTTTATGTGAAAAAATTTTTAATTAATTTTTTTTATATTTTTTATTAAATTTATGACTGTCACTGTACAAATGTATAAATATACATATGTATGTATTTATGTACAGTTTGTCAAATAAATGTTTTGACAATAATGTAAAATATGAACAATTTTAACTTCATTAATGAATTCAAACTAAAAATCCTTCAATTATCCATTTTTTTCTGTACACATTTGTTTTCTACATCTGTTAACGACTACAGGATGCTAAAATGGACACTTTAAAACAGCACTAAGTGAAGTGTAATTTATAAGGAATAAAAAAATATTTCTTATAAAATTAATGTCATAACTGTCACTAGTGACCTCATATTTGGATGCAAAAAGAGCTTGGAAGGCAAGTTTAAGTTTATTACAATCATTTTGTGGGCAAATCTGTGAAGAAAGCCGATCCTATCATATCTTTCACAATTAGGATCGCAGATAATACCATATCGTAGTATAAAATTGAAGAAAGACACGCGTTAAAACCATTCACAGGTTTATTGAACTATGAAACCGTGCGAATCGAAAGTTAAACGCGAAGATAATGAGTATAAACAAAAGAGCATTTCCAATAAAAAATATCTATAGATAAAGTGTTTCACTTGAATCCAACAAGAGTTTCTTACAAAAACTCAAATATTTTTCCCTAATATTTAAGAAAACAATTCGAGGCTTATTTCAAAATGATGACAAAATTCTATAATTTGCCTTATGTATTATTTTGTGAGTTGGACTCGATGTTTAGGATCTTTAGATTTCATTTTTTTAATGACTGCACTCTGTTGAAAATGAATGTTTCTTTGCAAACATATTCTGCCATAATTTAATATAAAAGTAGGGTTATATTTCTAGTCAGTAGTGAAAAATGTTTCAAATTTTGTAACATACTTTAAATAATTTCTTTGGAAACACTATAACACTGTAATTCTTTCTTGCTGGAAGATGTCCTCCTTTAATACTTCTGATGAACAGAGAATGACAATGAATGTAATCCTGACTGTAGAAAATAACATATTTTCGATTGTCTTATAATAGTTGAGATATTTAAATCCTTTTAAACTTGCATTCCAAGCAATTTTTACATCCAAATATCAGGTCTCTAGTAACATTTAAGACATCAATTTTATAAGGAATATAAAAAAAATTAAAGAAGTTTTTCATATTTCTTATTATTATTAGAAAGATATATTTGACAAACTGTATGTATGTATTTATGTATGATTTATTTAGTTTAATGAAAATATCCCAAAATATTTGTTATATTTTAAGAGTTTTTAAAATAATTTAATAAATTGAAATTAATTAAATATTATTTATTTAAATATTCGATTTTTAATATAAATTAAATTAAGAAAAAAATTCATTGATTTCATTCAAAAATTATGTTTTTGTTTTTCTCTTTTGTTTTATTTACTTTCTAGTTTTACATATATAAAATGTTAAAAAAGAAGGGGACAGAAAGATTTCATACACATAATAAATATCGTTTTTTTATATAATTTCTAATATTTGTAGTCAATAGATTAATTAAAATTCGAAATCAGTACATTTATATTGGAAAAAATATGTAAAAACAACTCCTGGCAAAATTCTTTACATTTTTTTATTTAAACTTGTTTAAATGTTAAATTTTGTGTTAATGAGTGTGTGTGTGTTACTATTCAAAACAAAGTATGTTAACGAAAGAAGGAGCATAGTTCTAGGCGAAAGAAAGAAATCTTAACATAGAATTAACTCTCATATGTAATTGAAGTTTTATGATCGATGTACTTTATATATACAAAACAAAATAATTAATTGAAAACATTGTGAAAAGGGAGAGAGAGAAAAAAGAAAATATTTAAAATATAATTAAAATTTAATTTAAATATTAAGTAATTCAAGGAGTATTAAATAGGTGATACTTTTTTAAAATTAAAATTGTAAACCACATTCTATAAATTTTGTCGGTTTTGTAGTTCTCTTTAATCAAGGAAATACATTTTTCTAATATGGAGTTTACACATTTCGGCTGGCTCTTGCTGTTCAAATAAATTTTAGGTTCAATAAATTTAAAGTTGCTCTAAAATTATTTTAATAATGACCAATTAACATAATTTATGCTTTCTTAGTCTCCGGTTAACTTACAAACATTTACGTGGTGGATAATGGGCAAAATATTGACAAGCTATCTGACGATTGTAACATATGTACTCCTAATTGATGCCATTGAGAGCAAGCGTTTGTTGTTATATTAAGTATTTTTGACTTGACATAATGTATCGTTTGTGATAACTTAACAATTCCATCAACAGAACTAGATACAATTTTCTTTATATTTTTTATTAATTTATATTTTCGAAAGGGTTAATTTATTATTTTGTACAAAAATAAATTGATTTTCTGATTTATGATTTAAGAGTGTCTTACATTGCTGGTGGTAATATTGGAGTTACAGGAAATTATGGAGTGACCCTTCTAAAATTTCGAGTATCGATTTGTGCATATATTATCTTAACCAAATATTATTACAATACTATATATGAGGTTTTTTCACTGATAGCTGTATGGTATTTATGAGAAATAATAGACCAATATATCGTGTAATTGGACACATTACTTTAAAATATTACATGATTTATTTGTGAAAAATTTTGTTAAAAATTGTTTTATAAGCTCCAAATCCCAATCTTGGGGAACTCTTGCATAGAGGATAGGTGGAATAATCGTAACCAATTTCAATAGGTATAGTCCTTGGGCCCAATCTGCCAAATTTTATCAAGATATCATTAAAAGTATGACCTGCAATTTGTCAAAGGTTAGCAATGGTGTATATGGGCAGTCAGGACAGTCAGCCTTCCAGCAGGCGAACGGACGGATATCGTTAAATCGACATCCCTGATTATGAATTCGAAACGGTACACCTAAAAGTGATGACAGCAATATATTTTCTACCGATTTTGATTTCAGCATAAAGTTGGCTGTGTAGAACTGATCACAAAATAATCACAAATAATTTACAACCATAATCGAAACCGATTTTCCAAGCACTATTAGTGAACAACATAGGATGTCCATACATTTTCTTAAAACCTTCTTCGAAACCATATCCATTAATATTGTAATAATTAGTCTTTCTGATAATATTCTATAATTATAATTTGTAATAATACGGATTTTCGGTTTGTTCCAAATATAGTATAAACTATAGGGGATTATAGATTAATATTTAGTAACAACAGTTAAATTATGCATAGTTTATTGTTAGATCCTTATATTACAGCAAATAGATTTTAGTATTGAATCTTTGCGATATTTAAATTTTTTAATATATTAAAGAGGTGATTTTCAGATACTTAACACACGTTTTTTATTTAAACTTTTAACCCAAATATTGCTTGTCTTTATTTTGATCGAGTTACCTTTCTATTAAATATGAATGTTAAGAAATAAGTCCCTACTAAAACGATTAAATATTTTCAACAAAAAGTTGGTCAAAAATTCAAAGGTCTACCGTTAAACTGTTTCTAATGATATTTTAAAAAAACCTGCTTTATTTTGAAGGAATGGTTCACATTGAAGTCGTTTTCAATTTTTTTTCGCAACCGAAATTTACATCAATAAATGCTTCAGCAAAAGGTTGCTTCCCTTCCAGAGATATTGGTCTCTTGTTAAAATAGAATCGAAGAACATAGAGGTGTTAAAAAGCGTGGTAGATTTAAAACCAAGGTGGACTTGAACTACATATCGAGCAAGGTGACAGAAAGTAATAGAAAAACGTTAATGAAAGGGTTTCCGAAACAGTTTCAACATTTCATCACTAGTGATTAAAACTATATATATTTTTAATTGTAATAAAAATTTGAATCAAATAAAAAAATTATAATTGTAAATTTAATGGTTTCGTTTTTATTATGTAAAGAATTTTTCTTACTAAAACGTAATTAAAAAAAAATATAGTTGTATAATTTTATAAATTAATATCAAAAGATTCTAATTTGTAAAATGTTATTCATTGAAAGAAAATCGTCTAAATCTAAAATCATTTAGGTTCAACGTTAATTTTACTTCAAGTTTTTTCTATTTGTATATTAAGCCCGTATAAAAAAAATTAGTAAAAATGGGTTTAAATGTATTTCGGCTTAAATATAGGCGTAAAATATCTTTTGTTCCAATTAAAAAAATCAACAAACAAACAAAATTTTAGAGGGTCACCGACTTCCAGTTGTTACTGCAAATCAACTCGAAATTAGCTCAGCATTAATCATGTGAAATTTTATTAAAATATCTCTCAGATCCACTGTGTGGAAGGAATGTATTTGTGTTTAAAACAACACATTTTGTTACGCAACAAAAGAATACAAATTGTTATAAATCTGTTCACTAAAAAATCATTGAATAGTTTTATAATAATAAACTAATTTAAGATTACATTTTCTTTAATAATTAACACTACATAATGTTAATAAATCAAATCAAATCAATAAAAGTACAAGTAAATTTTCATCTATAATTAAAAACGTATATTATTTTAGAAAATATCTTAAAGATATCATTATAATTAAACTTGGCAAAATTTTAATGAGAGAAAAAAACTTACTTCTGTGTTTTATAGTAGAAACAATATAACACAGTGGTTCCAAAACAACTTTTTTTGAAATAATATTGTAACTTTTGTTCCTAATCAAATGACATTTTATTAAGATATGATGGTTCATAAGTTACATAATTATTTCCACAATCGTTTCGGAACGACTGGTATAATGGAATTAGTTGTACTTAGCACTTTTAATTCTATTCTAGTTCATTAATTAATTAATTAATTAATTAATTAATTTATTCATTTATGATTTAAAATTACTTCCTTTTAAATGTTGCTTTCTTTTTATATAAAAAAATTTTAATGTAGGTAAAGTGATAGGGGAGGACATAGAAGAGATTGAAAGATAGATTGGGACTGGGAGTAAGTTGTTGGGAGAAAATAATACAATTTATGTAAAAGTGTGTTCGTTTTGTTTAATATTTGAAATTTATATTAATATAGTAAATTGTATAATATTTGTTTTCTTTTATTATTATTATAATTTTGTTTTAAATTCATTAAAAACTTTTCTTATTTTCTTTAATTATATTTTTTCCATACTTTTATATTATAATATTATTATTTTGTTTTTTTGTTTTTTTTTTTTAATGATTTAAAAGTCTAAAAATACAAATAAATCGCGTGCAATTTTCATGTTTGTTTTTTTTAATAGTTTTTTTCGATTTTTGTTTTCTTTTTTATATGAAGACAATAATTACAATTATAATAATTAGAATTAGAATAATTTGCATGATTTCCTTGTTTTCTTTTGATTTAACTACAATCATAAAATGTTTAAAAATAAAAAAAGAAAAGAAATACTTTTTATATCTTATTGTTAATTAAAAATAAAAATATAATAAAATAAAAATAATAATATAATTATATAAAAAAGGAATTAAATAATTATGTTTTTCTTTTTTTCTTATTTTTTTTTTAGAAGTAATAAGCAATACGAACATTTGAATACAATGGAAAGAAAGAGAAAGTACTTTAATTAAATATATGTATGTATTTATGTATGTTTGTTTTGTTTTTGTATATGTTTAAAGATCACAATGATGGTGAAGCACTAAATTTGTATTCTTTTTTTTTATTATATTTTCAATAGCAGCATCAACAGCAAATTGGAGCACTCACACGGTGGCATCAATATTCATCTACACCATTTCCTACTTATCACTATCATTATCATCATCATTATTATTTTTAATATTTGCACATTATCAACAATAATAAGTTATAATATTTGTTTTCATTAAACATTTTTAACTTTTGTTTTCATTTTGTAATGTAAATGATAGAATGATTGATGTGATGGTGATTGGAAACACCATTTAGAAAATAGAACAAATAAGAGTGTAATATTTTGTTGTTGTACGAATATTAATAAACAAAAAATGCAAGTTACGTTGTTGTTTGTTTGTTTTTTTTTTTTTTTGTGTATTGGTTTTAGTTTTTTTTTTTTTTTTTAAATTTTGAATGTTTTCACTTGGCTCCTTATTGAAAATGAAAAAGTCTTACATATGAGAACTTTATACCGCTTGCTGGTCAGGTTGTCGTTCTTTGAACTTAAGAGTTTCTTCGAAAATTAAAGTTTTTAACGTTTCTCTTGGAAGATCGTCTAGTTCCATGCCAATTCGGAAGGGCACTTCAGCAACGGGCTGCAATGAATAAAAATTATATGCCAATAATTAACAAATTTTCATAATAACGAAAACAGTTTTGTCTATTTTTTCTCCATTTTTTTTACATTATTAAAAGAAGATAAATATTTTCAAATTATTGGAAACAAATAAGAATGTTATAATTAGCTGTGTAGAATCTTAAAAACTCTCCTCCTTGTACACTTTACACAAATTTCCGTGGAGAAAAATTAAATTTTGAAGCTTAACAAATATTATTTATTATAACATTTAAAAGGAGGGACCAGAAAAAGGTGCATATTAAATTAATACAGTGGAATCAGTTTTTTTTAATGAACTGCTGGATACTACGAACGCGCAAATTTTTACATAGAGAGTCTAAAAAATGAACATCACCAACCTCTTTAAAGTGAATTCAGAGTTTTTTGCATAAAAATATAAAATCAAGAGTTTTTTTTTGTCTAGTGGCAGTTATAACTTTATTTCTTTGTTGTTTTTATATACAATATTTAACAATACCATTATTTTTGCTTTTTATACCCTTCACCTGATTAGGTCAGTAGGGTCATTCCGTTTGCAATTTCCACAATTTTCGACTTAGATCCCCAAAAGAATATATATTCTAGGTCGGTATGAAAAATAAATTGATTGAAGTTTATGAAGCCGTCCTATAGTTAATATTTATGATATGTATATCATACGATTAAAAATGTTTTCGAGAAGGTTGCTATTGAAATCCAGGGAAATTGGTTCATAAATGGCTCAAATAATAGCAAAATACTGAAGTTACCTAATTTTTATTTTAATTTTTGAAGATTCTAGATTAGATAGATAGATAGATAGATAGATAGATAGATAGATAGATAGATAGATAGATAGATAGATAGATTTCAATAAATTTAGCGGATTTATATCGTTGGTTCCTGAGTTATAGGCAAAAACATATTTTCCTATATTTTAAAACCCCTACGATACCAATGGACTTGGTTATGACACAGATTGATTACATTTTTTTTACCGAATTTAATCTTTTCCATTTTTCAAAATCGGTTTATAAACCACTTTCAATTTCTTTCTTTTCATGTGATTGTTGTTGTTTATAACTATTAGAAAACAATAACGTTTAAAATGTTTTTGAGATTTTGGCCATTCTATTAATGCTATAAATTTAATTTTTAACTAATGGGCCAGAAATATTTTTGTGGATTTTCCATTTGAAGACCTATACTCGATTGGGCCATTAGTTTCCGAGATATGGGCGAAAACTTGTTCTGACGCTCCTTGGGCAGCTACGTACCTAGTCGCCACGCAGAAAAATTACTAATTTTTTCTATTTTCAAATTGGTTCAAGATATTAACAATTCTTAATTTTCCTCGCGGTTGTTGTTGTATATAGTATTGAAAACAATCTAAGGCAAAGTCATGTTTTTGACTTTTTGAAAACATCACAATAATCGGTCCATTAGTTTCCGAGTTATAGGCAAAAACGCATTTTCCGATATTTTGAACCTGCTATTGGACAGCTAATTTTTTTTTCTATATTTCGATTTGTTTAATTTTCGAAATCGGCCCATAAATAGTCGAGTTATTAAGTACTTTTATGTTTAAACTACTTTTAAACTCGTATTGTTTTAGTGAAAGCGAAAACTACTCCTGAATAAAATTTTGCATGCATATTGAGTGCTCTAAAGAATCCATGTTGATTCATATAAAGGCTATAAAGGCTATAGTAATGTCAGTCATTTTCTTCTTCTTCTACAAGTAATTATATTATGAAACCCTATTTATAACAGGGACTTCACGTTAAATGTTAAATCCGTTGCTCTAAAAATAAACAAAAAATTCCATATAAACAAATTCGGCACGTTCGAATTAACACTTTAAATTGTTTTAACTGATATTTCTTATGATTTTGTTTCTATTTGAATAAAGTTTCAGTATTGTTCATGCGATCTTGTGAGTATAAATATTATCAAAATAAGTTTAAATAAACCAAATCATTTCCTGCTCTAAAAGTTAAACAATAAATAATAAAACAATTGGAGAGGGGAGTAGGAGTTCAAATAAATTTCATGCAGCCAAGTCCACTTAATGTGACAAAAAAATACTTAAAGGATTTTTGTAATATAATAATGATTTGCGAAAACCGGAATATCCTGGGGAAAAAAGCTGCAATTACTGCAGAGGACATCAGGGAATGTAACAATATTGACTCTGTTATTCCCGATACAGATAAAGACAATCTTAGTATTAGCACAGATAACGGAGATAATGATATTGAGGTTCCATTGCAAAACAAATATATTCCAGCAACACAAGCTGTGATTTTTTTTCAATCTTGATAAAGTCAATTTTAGGTATAAATTGAACAGGGATTCCACTAATTAGTTTATTTTATCCCGACCCCACATTATTTTTAACAAAGCTCAACTTGGTCCTTCAAAAAGCATTCAATAGTGTATCGTCAAAGTAAAATCAATGTTATTAAACAGTAATAATAATAAAACATTACATATATATAAATTACCTCATCTCCTGGATCATAATACTGTTCCAAATATGGATGCGCTAATGCTTCTTCAACTGGTATTCTATTATGGGGATTGAACGTTAACATTTTACCCAGCAAATCTAAAGCCAATGGATCTGCATTGGGGAATAATCGTGACCATGGCACTTTTGGTTTAAATGGTAATGACTCCAAATAGTTGCGGGCCTAAAAATAATAAAACAAATATTTATATTTATACAAATAAAATAACTATAATACAATATTTTTAAACTTACCTTTTCATTTATAATACACTCTAGATCCTCTTTAGAGGGTGATCCTAATACACCTAATATATGATTTAATTGATCTAAATAATGTTTGCCTGGAAAAATGGGTCTATTGCTAAGCATTTCAGCTAAAATGCATCCTACTGACCAAATATCTATTGATTTGGTATAGCCCTTTGAGTTGAGCATAATTTCTGGTGCACGATACCAACGTGTGGCCACATATTCGGTAAGAAAACCAGTATGATCATGTTCAGGATCAGCAACACGTGCTAAACCAAAATCGCATATCTACAATTATTGATTACAATAATAAATATAAATATCAGTTGAAAGATATTGAAAGATGTATATTTACTTTCAAATCGCACGTTGTATTTAATAATAAATTGCTTGGTTTCAAATCTCTATGCAATACATTGGCCGAGTGTATGTATTTTAAACCACGCAATATTTGATAAAGAAAATAACAAATGTGATCATTGCTAAGCCTCTGTAATAATAAAAACAAAAAGGTTAAAATCAAATCAATTATATGTTCCATATTTTATTGATTATTATTTGAAATTCACCTGAGTTTTAAGTAATTTATATAGATCAGTCTCCATTAAACACTGTACAATATATACATCACGCATTTGTTCTATACTGTCCACACGCAGAATATCACGTATATCTATGATCTGTAATTGATTTTTTTTATAGAAAAGAATAAAAATAAAATAATTTATATTCAATTTCACCGTTCGATTTTATAGTTTTATGCAAATTAATACATACATTTTCATGTTTGAAACGAGTTAGAATTTTGATTTCACGCAAAGTACGCTGACAATATGTTTGATGTTCAAATGGTGATATTTTCTTAATTGCCACTTTTGTATTTGTTAGTGTATCACAGGCAGATCTAAAAATTATGAAGATTTAAAAATAAATTAAATTTCATAAATAAGTTTAGAATACAATCGATTAAATGTTTGGTAAAGTTTAAATAGCCGAATTTCGAATAAACTGAATAATTTGTATCAAAAAACCAACAAAAGAAATTAAGCCTTTTTCTAAAAATTATTTATAGGATTTGAGTTATGAAATATAAACTGGTAACGATGACGGAAATAAAAGTGTAAGTTGTAAGTGAAGTGAAAAATTAGAGTTTTAATTTTAGTTGTTTAAAGAAAAGAAATAAACTGACAAATAAACATTTTTTGGAGATGAGGCAACAAATTCTGACTTTCTAGAATTTCGGAAAGGGATCAAATTCGAGAGGGTCTGGACTAAACTTAAACATTTTTGAAAATAACTTGTGAAAAAAACTGTTATTTTAGATGGAAAAAGTGAAAGCACTCTTACGGCCAGAAAAAATCGTAGCTTTTTGAATTTTCAAATTGAACATTGCACAGTGGTCCCTTAACGCTATTTTATGGAAATAATTCTTTAACTTAAGAATTGAAGAATATTTTTTAACATGGACATTCATGAGGTGTTTCCAAATTGATTTGGCGAGGAACATGTTTCTAGTGGGTCCTGGAGTCGGGAAGTAGGTCCCCAAAGCTGGTCACCTTAGGAATAAGGATTTTTTATAAAATCGCCAAAATTTTATTAAAGAATTGATTAAAAGATATTTTACAAAAATATAGCCCAAAAGATTCTCTACAAATATATATATATATATATATATATATATATATATATATATATATATATATATATATATATATATATATATATATATATATATATATATATATATATATATATATATATATATATATATATATATATATATATATATATATATATATATATATATATATATATACATATATACATAGAGTTATTAAGAATTTTATGCAAGTGAAAAAAAAACTATCAAAAATGGGTTAAAATAATATCTCTTATAGATTGAAGAAAATTATAAGAACTATATGTGGCAATTTTTTTTAAGACGTGACCCACTAAAAACATATTATTCTCCAAATCAATATAAAAACACCTCGAGAATGTCGATGTGAAAATTCGATAAAAAAAATATTATACATTTTCAAAGTTACAGAATTATTTGCAAATTAACCACTTTGGGACTACTGTGCATCGATTATATATGAACTGGGTAGGGATAATGACCTCAATATTTTTTTGTGTTATAAATATTTATTAAAAAGATCGGCTCAATACTTTTGGACAAGCAATATACAGTTGTAGAAAAATAATCCAAACATTTGTTACTACGGGCTCTATAAATACCGAAATTTACACTAAGGAGTGTTTATAAAAAAAAGATACTTCCATTCATAAAACTTCACAATGAAACCATTTCTTTTTAGCCTAACTTGGCATCCTGCCATTATGGTAATTAAACCCTTAATGGTTCAAGAACAATAATGTGGTATTTATACCAAGAGCGGCAATTCCACCAAACTGCCCGAAACTAAGGCTATTGGAAGAGCACGAACAAGGTTGAAAAGTGTTCGAGCAAGGTGACAGAAAGCACTATAAAAACGTTAATGGAAGGGTTTCCGTAAAAGGATAAAAATTTCATCACCACAAAATTATATATAAATTAGAATTAAAACTATATAAATAGGTGTAAATTGTAATAATAATAATATCAATCAAAAAATTAAAACTGTAAGTTTAGTGGTTTCGTTTTTGTTAATATATATGTATTTAAAAAAATTTTCGATCTCACTCCTTAGAAAGAAGTGATAACGATATAATCGTATAAACCAAATCTATAATAGTTTGTTAACAACTCAATGTTTTCAACAAACATAGAGACATGGCTATTTCGGCTCAGATTTTGTTATAATGCAAGTACAGTGGGTTTCCGGTTTAACAAATACTCTGTTTATCGAATTCGCAATATAACGAACTCATTGATTACATTATATTACGAATAAAACTCATAATTTAGTACTCGATATAACGAATTCTATGAAAACATACATTAAAACCATAAAAAGAAATTATTGCACTTGTTAAAAAAGTATGAAAAAATTTGGTATCAAATCACACAGGAGCATTGAAAGAGGGCGAAATTCCAAAAAATGAAAACAGAATTGTTTCTATGGTTTAATTGGTTTGTATATACAGTCTTTTTTATTATCATTCAAATAATTTTGTTACAAATATGCCATATAATATCTTTCTACGGAGATTAAAAATATTACCCAATTTAACGAAATTCTCGATTTTATGAATACCCCTGACTTTATACAAATTTATTAATAAAAAAGCTAAAAGTCGGCGGCCAATCACAAAAAATATCTAAGCAAACAAATCAGAAAATTTTCGATCAATGATATATTAAAAAATTCCGCTGTAAGTAAATCTTTATTGGAACATCATTCAGAGTAGAATTGATTACAATGCTCTTTCCATATTTAATATCTGCTAAAGCAACTATGGATTGAACTATAGCAAAAATGCAAAACTGTTATTTACTAGTTAATCTAGATTTAACACGTTAATTGCTATTTCAGTTATATGTATCTAAAGGTAGGAAGTTTTACATGAGACATTTCTGACAGATAAGACTGACACGGCTTATCGAAAATAAAGTTTTAATATAGTTAATCAAATGTTACATATACACGTGCCACATAAATTATCTTATTTAGTTACCATGGTCCACGTAGTATTTTTCTGAACTATCGTTGATTCAAATGGAGTGTTTTATTTGAGAAGACAATAGCACATTAACATGTGGATATTCATTTTTCCGTTTTAAGCCAGTAAGACATTTTTTCTTTTTGAATTTTAAAGTTTGATGGCAAGAGCTTTAAAGCCAGGGTAAATCATAATAATTCCGGTTACTCCAAATCAGAACCTATATCATAGTATAGGATGGAGGGAGGAATCCTTGAATCCCAGATTTAAATTTGAAGCCTATTATGGTATTCACCAGTAGAATTCCAATTAAAAACAAGTACTTGTGTTAAATGCGTAGAACACCGGACGCCTCAACATTAACTAATGAGTAACAGCCAAAGACGTAAAACTCTCGAAGGCTAGCAAAGGAATTACAGCCTGACCGCCTTTAAAAGATAGCGATTGGTTGTTTACACATCCAGAGCTATTTTACGATTCGTCAGTGGGACATTTTTGCCAAAAGAGAACTGATAAAAAAAATATATCATACGAAGTATTAAAACTTGCTAGTGTTTTGAGAACAAATTCAAACAGGTAGAGATACTATACCAAAAAAGACTGCAAACCTACTTTAAATAATTCTAGATGTCAAAGGCGAATATCATAGATAAAAGAAAATTTTAAAAAATTTTTAATGTGTTTGAAATTTTTGTTAACAAAATACATTTTTGCCAAATTTTTATACTGATTTTTGCATATCAAGGCAGTTAAAATACCGCTGTATTCTGCTGATAAGATATTTCATATGGCAAACGTACTTTTCGTTCAACAAATACGAAATGTTTTCTTATGTTTTAAAATTTCAAACATATACATTTTCAAATATACTTTTCAATACAAAGAAGCATTGAAATTTGCCTCGAGCGAGTGTTTAAATTTTTTTGTTATTATTTTATTATAACTTCAAATAAAATGTCATTTAATTTTTATTGTCATTTTTAGATTACAGTCTAATTATGAAATAATAGATAGAAGAAATTTATTGCATCATGTATTAATATGTTTTACTTTATTTCATAAACATAAAAATTCATTTAATCGAGTATTCCTGTTTTATTATATAAGAAATCTTACATTGTTGGTAGAGGACATTAATAAATAAAATAATGAGTCCTCAAAAACAATAAAAAATAAAATAAAATATAAAAAAATAATAGAATACTTAAAAACTTACACCACCATGCCGTAAGCTCCTTCACCAATATAGGCCAAATGACGATATCGTGGACCAACTTCAAATATTTGTCCACGAATAACTTCGGCATTTGGATTATCCGAATGTACTATTGCTGCAGTAGCACCATTATTATTGGCTTGTTGTTGTTGTTGTTGTTGTTGTTGTTGGGGCTGACTGGAACCACCTGCTGCAGTTGGTGCACTAGCTGCTGCTTCGGCCATAATTTTACTCACTTAAACACAATACCTTAAGGGATACACTTGATACGATAATTTCTAATGATAATTATGACTTAACAATGTTGTATCGCTATGGTTGTTGTGAGGTGTCTTTCGAATAAAAATTACAACAACAACAAAAATGAGCAAAAACAACCAGTAACAATAAAATAATATACAGATGTTTTAAATTATTTTGTGGTTTGTTCGTTACTTCTGGCAAAATTTGCGTCAAAGAAAACGGCGAAGTAACAATAAAATGTAGACAAGTAATAATAAAAAACGTCCCAAAAAAGGAATATATATATATAGAAACTTATGGGTAACGCCTAGCGTAGTACCAACAACAGGTATCTTTTGACAATTTTTTCTCTTCTATTCTTAGGTTACGGTAACGAGATCTACAACACAACCACGACAACGACGATGACAGCAACGACAGATAACGTTAGCAACACGGCGCATACACCATACACACACGTTTAAACGCACGCATACACAAATTATTGGCCTTTTTTATTACTTTTAATTTTTATAGGTTTTTGTTGTTTTTTTTAATAAAACAATTCTTAACACAAAAGCACCTCTATGTTAAATTGTGGAAACTGTTTTTGTTGTAATCGACTTTTTTTTATTATCCGAATTTAAATTGTTGCTATTTGGGGGCAACTATTCCAACAATATATGTGTGTGCTTTTATAATTAAAATTTTGTTTACAATATTGTTTATTTGTTTTTGTATATTGTAACTTCTTGCTCTGCGAGCTCACACAACTTTTTATATTTAGTAAAGAACAAACAGACAATCAAACGTTAAACATTGAAAAATTCTATACAGGCAACACCCTCAACTTTTTGAGTGAAGCCTTAAAATGTTGCTGGCTGTTAAGTTTGCGATTTTGTCTTCTGTTTGTTTGCGTTGTTGAGTGGTTTAATTCGTTGAATGCTGCTGCTTCTTTATTGGCTTTTTGCCTCCTCTATTTTGTTATTGCTTGCCTTTCTTTTATTTGTTTTTTCTTTTTGTTATTGATGCTCGTGTATTTTTCAGTTGTTGTTACTGTTAGTCTTTTTCTTTCTTTTTAACTTTCGTTCTCAATAACTTTATTCTGTAAAAAAAATATTTAATAAAGAATTTTTCAACTTTTTTCTATAACTATTTAGAATGCAGCATTTATTTATAAATACTATTAAAAACAGATTATTTAATACATCTAATATTTAAAGATTTTTCAGTTTTGCTTTGCAGTTGTCACTGTTTTTTCATTAATAATAATACCTAATTTGTATTAAATTGTACTTGTTTAAATTTACTTTACACTTCAGGAGTTAATTGAGAAATACATGAATTTCTTCAAATTAATAATTTTTTGTTTATTTTCTAATGATAACACAATTTGAAATTTTGCAAAGAATTTTAAAATTTTTATCTACGCGTATGTTTGTGCACTTTGGTCGCAAAATCAACGCAATTTTTGTCACTAGATACATTCCTGTTCTGCTGCGTCTGCTCGTGAAATTTGTGACTTTTTTACGACGAAATCACCGACGACAACAACATCCATGTCAACAATTATACTTGATAAAAAAGAAGACAATAAAAAGAAAAACAAAATGTACAAAGGATTTGTAATAAAAAAGAAGTCACAAAAAAATGCAGCTAAAGAAACTATAAAAATAGCAAAATTGAAAAACTATTTATTTTCTTGTTCTTCTTTGTTTTTATTTTCTTTATTTATTGTTGCGTTGTTTTTTATTTTATTTATTTATTTACTTATTTATTTTTTGTCTGATTATTTATCAATTTTTTTTTACCATTCTCACTACTTTAACCGATGTAGGTTAGATAAAAAATAAAAAAAAAAATGGAAAAACAAACGACCGTCTTGTTTGTCATATATTTTTCAACTTTATCATTAAAATTAGAAAATTATTATTAATTTATATTATTGTGAATATTTTAAACGAAAGTGAGTCACAGTGCAAATATTTCTCAAGTGACAAACAAACAAAAACACAGTTTTTTTATTTTTTTATGATCACTGAGTTAAAATTCACCGCATAAATAAGCACACATTTTGACACACATATATACACAAATATGCCTGTACAATTTGTATAATTTTATAAAGTTATAACTAATTTGTTAATTGTTTCTTAATTAGTACAAACAACACAAACATTATTTAATTTATTACTTATTTAACTATTTTATAAATTATAAATATTTTAAACATATTTTTATATTATTCATAATTTTAGTTAGAACTTATTACGACGAAAATTATTATTTTCAGACGTGAATTTTATTTTTGGTCTTTTTTACTCTGTTTTTAAGAAAATAATATTATACCTTAAAATTCTTATTATATTTTCACATTAATACTAATTTATTTATAAAAGTTAAATTCAACACAACTATTATTCACACTTTATAAGAAATTTCTACTGAAAACAAGAGATCTGCGTCAAAAAACTTAACAACGGCGTCAAAATTTGTGAATATTATGCGTTGAACGATATATCGCTAACGGTACAACCAGTGTTGCCAGTATTTCTCTAAGAATTATCGTCAATTTAGATGGTTTTAGCTTAAAAAAACGCTAAAATCCGCAACTAGCGCAGATTCGATTTTATTAATAAAATCTGTAATTTTTTGTGGCTTGATGAAAAGAGGTTAATATAGATATCTTTACCATTACAAAAATAAACATTTTTTAAATTGTAAAGTACAAAAATTGAGATTTTTTATGCTTTTTTTCAATCAAATTTACATTTCTTTAAACGGTTTCTTTATGTAAAAAAATCATTTCAATTTTGCATCCGGTTAAAAAACTCCAACATGTTGCACTTTTTGACAGTTTTTGTTTTTCCATTACAAGGCTACATCTTATGTACTCATACCCATTTGAACAAAATATTTATCGTCTAATGAGCTTCACAAATCTCTAGCATTACCGCTAAGCGCTAAAAATAAAATTTTGCCCCTATGACATTTTAAAGAATTAGGGGGAAAATCTCCGAACTGAAATCACTGAGTATAATTCTTTGTTGACACGTAGATTTCTATATCTAGCACAAGGAAAGCCTAGTCGAAATGTTGAGCTTTACGTTATAAATGGTATGAAATATAAAATGAAAGCCCGTTGTTTAACAATAATTTTATGGGCTTAAATTAATATCCCTATAGTATTGAATTTAAACGTTTTGTTTTAATATTTTCCGAGATATATGGTTCCAAAATTTTGAGTTTCAGTTGATTTTTTCTCATTTAATAGTTAATATATATTAACAATATGGATACTATGTAAAAGATCGCGAATATATCCAATGATATATGAACAGTATCACATTATTAACCAATACAGGCACATAATACATTTTAATGATTTTTATACCCTTTAGCACCACAAGTGGTGAGGAGAATATATTAACTTTATTATATCATGTGTAACGCTAAGAATCAAATTAAAATCTGAGTCAATTTAGCTATATCCGTCCATCCACAAAAATTGACAGAGCTCAGTAACATATGCTATGGTCCTGAGACGTTTCTTATTTAAAACCAGTAAAATCGGTTCAGTTTATTAAAAAATATAAACTGATATCTGAGTTTAAATGAAGTACTTTCGTCAAAATGGGAGTTATAAGTCAACAAATTAGAATGAAATTTTGCCATGATATTAGGTTTTGTGAATTTATTGTCATTCCACAAATAATCAAAATCGATTTTGTAGAAAAAAATTTATAAAATATGTTCCTGTTTTATATATTTATACAATACATATATTTATGAATATATGTGTGCATGTACAAAATGTATTTTCTTTACATGAATTTGTGGTGGAGGGTACTGAAGATTCGGCAAAACTAACAATATTTCAAAAAGAGATCATTCATATCAAATCTTATAGAAAAGACTTTATGCTCTTAACCCACTAGTTACCAAAGTTATGGAACTACAAAAATTAATATATTATAAAAAGTTATTAATTTCTTTGAATATTTATTATATATGATTTAAATGTTTGTGATCTTATTGCAATTAGAAAAATACAATTTTTCTGAATCCTATAAAAATTACTTGAATTAATATTACTGAAAATAACTGGTAGGTTTCTAATCCATCAAGGTGGAATAGAGTGAGAACAGATTTACAGAAACAGAAACCTTATGTATTTGTAATGTTTTCGTAAATATAATTGTCATCTCAATTGTAGTCGTTTTCTTTTGTTTGTTTATAAAAATAAAAAAACAATCAACCTACTATTTGATTAAAAAAAAAACAAACATATTTCTGGTGTCCTCCCCTTTTCATTCCATCAGCTTATCTATAGGTGATTTTTCGACGAGTTTCGATATTATTATTATTGAAAAAAGAACAGAGCCAATCTAATTGGAGACGTTGTTGAATTTTTACAAACGCCGATTTAAAAAAAATTGCTGAAAAAATGTTATTTATTTTTAGTTATTGTTTTATTCCTTTGGATAATTGTAAAATACATTTTATAAACTTGTTATTTAAAAAAGATATTTAATATGAATTTCTCAATACTTCAAAATTTTTATTTTTTGTAAATTTTATATAGAAATTTGAAAAAAAAAATCGGATTTTTTGTTCAAAAAGGTGGAATATTTTTTCACATTTAAGCATTTTTGGGTGTTTTGAAAAAGTTTTGCATTTATACAAATTTATTTAGTATATTATTCTGAATAGAGCCCACCAAGTTAAAAAAAAAAAAAAAAAAATGTTCAAAAATGGGTCAAAATTTTAATATGGTCTAAATATCTTTTAAACTATAAGCGATATTGTAGTGAAATATGGCTGTATGTATGGAAAATATTTTTCAATCAAATCATAAATACAATTTTTGCGATTATTTAAAAATCGGCATACCCGAGATGATCCATTTTCCGATTCCAGGACTCTCTATCCAGATCAATTTCGTTAAAAACATTCAATAGTTCCAAAGTTACGGAATTATTTTCAAAAAAAGTGTTTTATGACCACTGTGTATCTTTAAATTTCTTTAGTTTTTTTAAACTCAGCTCAACTTTTGAGGCATAATCTGTATAGGATTCGTTAGTGAATTTGATGGACGTTTTTATGACGTCTCAAATAAATGTAGAGGGGTATGGGGGGCTAAGTTAGACGTTTGTCTTTTCCAGTTATAAAGTCGTCACATTTTACTTTGAAATGCCGAACATCAAAATATAATTCTAACAATTTGTGAGTATATTGCCGAGAGCGATATTAATAGAATACAATTAATCTGATTATAGTTGAACATCACTACTTCTCGCTGTCAGAAAAAATAACAAGCCCCTTCTAACCGAAAAAATCTTTCAATGGAAGCAGATATTTTATTGGTTGTGTTTATAGATGCTTCTATAAACATGATGATATAATCACGTTCAAAATATTTTCTGTATAAACAATATGAACACGTTTCAACGCTTTCTGAAACTTTGTATCTAATACAGTTCCCAAACAAATTGGAATTGAAATTTGGAAAAAAATAATAGAATAACTATTCCTCAAAGAACAATTCTCCGAAATAAACCTTAAAAGACGAATTGACAATAAGAATACGAAGAAGTAACATTACTGTGAGAATGCTTGCTCTATATTCCTAGTTGAGTAGGAGGAGTTGACATCGTTAGACCCAGGCATTTTCGCAGAGTCACATTTTGAAAGGATTTAATCACCCCCTAAATATATTAAGGCGAATGGACAGTTCTAGTCCTCGCATATTCAATATTTCCTCTTATGAAGCTCTAATACAAATTTAGTGAAGTCAAATAAAATGAAAAATGAGAGGCCAGAATATTACAATTTTCAACAATCATGGACAAACAATCTTTCAGAATCAATTTAATTGTTTTATGAAAATCCTAAATGAATGCAATCTGTCGAAAATTCCTGAAAGCATCCAAGTTCCTGTGCTTTTTGGGAATTGGTGAAAAAAATTTAATCGATATGTTACGAAAAAATAGTTTAAAACATCCAAATGGAATTATTCAACTAAAACAATCTCTCATAAAAGAATGGGATTACGCCAATATTTCGAATCTTTAAATAATATTAGAAAACTAAAGTTCATCTTTTCCTTTTCTTTTTAGTTTGTTAAGCCCCCAAACCAAATTTCATCCATATTACTGGATATTCGTTTAATTTTACCGTTTACAATTTTTTATACATTTTTCGTTTTTTTTTTTTTAATTTCAGGTATGTCGAATTTGTCTCCTCCATAGCTTCAGAAAACGATCTACTACTGATATAATTATAACTATTTTCTATTTTAGACATAGGATATTTGTCAAAAAATCAATATAAATTTTCTGAAAAGACCTATCAGTTTTAACTTCTTCTATTTCTAGTGTTAAATTTTACTTACAAAATTGACAATTCTTCACATATTCTCTTATATGAATCGTTATTCTTGACCAGTAGAAATTTCATATTACCCCTTCAAATGATTTTGTAATGACTCCATGTCTGATGTTAAGTTATTTTAAGATCTGGATTGTATATACTTCATTTTCAAATTCCAATATTTTGAAATTTAACAATCCTTCTTTACTCATTTCTTCTATTACTATTTCGCTAGAGGATTTAGGAAACATGTCTGCGATAAAGATGGAATTAATGATCCATTTTTTAAAGTAGATAATAATTAGTAATGAAAATAAATTATGTCTACCATTAAATTTGCGCTTTTAAATAATAATTAACGCAAAAACAATAAATTTAGAACTTATGGTCCCCATAAGGTGAGAATCGAACATATACATTATTGTTCTTGCTCTTATTTATCATAGTGACAGGATTTTAAAGTCTTATGAATAAAAACATTAATGTAAATTTCAGTATTTATTAGAACCCGTTATAACAAATGATTGGCTCATTGTGCCGCAACTGCATACTACGATTTTTAGAAAAGTTTTGACATCTATTGGTTCCAAAACATTTCTTCAACATTCCCTCTAGCATCCGTAACAAAAAATATGCGACCAGGAAGTAGCAAAGAAAAGCCCATTAGAATCATTTCGAGCCTTAGATATTTTTAAAGCTGCATTGAGTTTAACTTTTCGTACCAAATAGTCCCAGGCAGCTTTTCTATCGGATGTATTTTTTGCATTTAGAAACATCATTTGAAGCTTTTCTACTACCTGAACCAAGTTTTCTATCAACAGAAATCTTCATCTGGTACTGTTTGTTTAAAAACATTGGAAACAGTTTGACGGCAGATCCTTAAATGATTGGCCAACTTTTTGATTAATTTGACGGTGTATAGTGATAGTTTTTTATGTAAGGATTTTTTATTTTCTTGGAAAGAAGACGCTATGGAATATATCGATTTTTATACCCTCTACCACCAGAAGTAGTGATATATTACCATTTGGCGTGTAACGCAAAGAGGGATTTATATAAGAACACATTAATATTCTTGCATTACATCATAAACGGTGTAGATTTAGTCATGTCTATAAGTTAAACACAATCTCAAATTGGTATAATAACAAAGAAGTTATAGACCGATATTTGAGACAACATCAGGAATTTTGATAAATTTTAGAATGATAATAAAGTTAATACAACTTTATACGATGACAAATTCTCATTCATCAAATTTGTCGATAATTGTAAGAAATTTCTTCACTAGAACTTGGAGGTGGCCTCAGACTTCGATTGACTTTTGTCAATTTTGCAAAAACTTTTCATCAGATTAAAATAAAATTTAACTGTGTATTAAAGAATCAATCAAAATAGGGTAAGTAGAAAAAGTTATAGTCAAAAATATGTAAATTTTTATGACATCCAATGTACCCTCATACGAAATAATGCCTTATAAAAATAAGTTTGTTAACAATTGGTAATAGCACATAAATGTGTGAGGTGTGTTCGAGTGTTTGTATCTGTCTTAATGTCGTTGAAAATTCATAAATACATACATGTGGCGTAGGATATTATAGATTCGGCATAGCCAAATATACCACTCTTATTGGTTTTTCTTTGTTTCATACAGCTTGACATTGACAAAACCGACTTAATCTAAATAAGCATTAACCGTACCGATCACCCTACATCATATATATTGTAAATGATTGTTGTAAGGCGATAACAAATTCCTTCTATTATATTTTGATATCACGCCGGTTGCCTAAAATTGGCGCCGTTAAAGATTCGGCGCAGATATTCACTTTCATTACGTTTCTTTTTGTTTTGTGGTTTATAATTATTATTGTTTTTCTTGCGACTTGTTTTCAATAAAATCATCATCATAGAAATCGAAACAGGGGAAAAACTTGGAAAATATAGATTGTTTTACCGTAAAAGAATAAAATAAATTTACTTTAAAGTGAATAAGAATAACAAATTAATCAAATACGCAAACATTCGTACATCAGTCATATTTATCAAATTGATCAACATAATAATTGTATTTTTTTATTACGTTTATTTTAATACAAATGACTAATAGTTTAGTTTATTTACCAATTTAATAGCTGAGGTGAAACTGAAAACAAGTAAGCAAAAAAATCTCAGAAATTTTGTTTTTTTTTATTATTTATCTAAATATATTTTTCTTTAAAAAATTAAATTTATAAATTATAATTAACATTTTAACATGTCTTTGCTAAATTTGTAATAATTTAATAATATAAAAGTGTTAGTTAGTGCTGAGTGGAGAAGTAAAAATAAATATAATACTTTTTTAAATTTATGTTACTTTACAATAACAATTTGTGTGTTATTAATTAAATATTTAATATGATTAAACTTGCACTTACTTCCGTAATCAAACACCTTTACGTATACCCACACACATGCACCCATCCACTGTGACAATTTGCTTTTAGGCCTATCGTTTCACCTTCACCTCTCCACTTTGCTTACCATCACATTCATTTGTTACTTTTGTTAACTTTGTATTTATTATTTTTTTCATTTAATTTTTCTTTCTTTTTTAATTTCTTTTCTTTTCCCCTAGTCCTTCTTGCCCTAGTCCTCCTTGTATGTGATAAAACGGTGGGTGTAAGAATTTCATGAACTTGAAACATGGCTGTTAATATTATTTCCAAATATGCCGTTCTAATGCGCAACACCAAAGTACGTCTTCATCAAAGTCCCGATATACCAATGGAGGTTGATGGTGACTCATTAGATAATGAACTTGACGTTAGTGCTGGGGCACTAATTAAAGTATTTCAAACCAATACACCTTCGTCAAGCGGTGCGAAAAAATTGAGTACAATTCAAATACTTGATCTGGTCAATCATACTCCCATTTATGAAAATCTTTACGAATGTCCACAGGCAAATATTAAACTTGTTGATGAACGTCTTTGGCCATTCCTTATAAGTATAGTAGATCCCGAACAACGTTTACGCATGTTGCGAGATGATACTCATTGTCATTGGGTGTTGTGTAAAAATATCAACGATATAGTCAAAGTTTCGGGTGAATTGTTTGATGAACCCGATAAAAGTTTCATTTGCATTATAATCTATATAGGACCAGTTTCAGAACTTCATTCTGTTGGTTATTTTTTCGGTTTGAAAATATTGGTATGTGTATAATCCAGTAAAATCCCTAAAATCAAATAAAATTTATAATTAAATTATTATTACAATTTAACAAATAATTTTTTTGGATAAATTAATACAACTAATTTTAATTTTTATGCTGGTCTCGTATGTATTTAAATAAATCAATTTAAAATATTTGAAATAAGATTAAGGAACGAAAGGTACTAATCTATTCTTTGTTTATTATTTTTTTATAGGATTTAGATAGTGGTCAGTCACCTCAAGCAGGTAAATTGTCATCATATTATTATATGAATTGTGATCCCACTTTATGCATATTCTCCACTGCTAATTGGATTGCCCCAATACCTATAGAACAAGAAAATAAATTTTCAGCTTTTAAATTAATAAACAATACAATAGAGAAATTTAAATTAGCCGGTAGTTATATAACAGGAAGTATAAGCAGCAATTCATCTTCATCTCAAAAAGGGGATAAAAAATCCAAAAAACAACAAAAGACTGCAACGTCACAATTTTATGACGCTATAGAAGAAGATACAACAGATAATTGTAATAATAACAACAATATGGAACGGAACAAAATGGAAACTACTTCTAACATGTTATCACTCGATAATGAGGAATTTAAACAATCTATAGAAAATCGCGAAAGAAGTTTGGAGCGTCGCGCTACCACCAATACTGTACAAACTCAAACACAACCTCAAAGTGGCATTTTGAAAAATAAACAAAAAGATCAAACGAAAGCATTCTGTAGTCCTGAAATTGTGGTCATAAATGATTCAGATATAAATGAGTCGACACGTCAGGAAAAAGATATTATTGTTATTGATAAGACTGTTGATTTGGTAGATCTACTTGGTGGTGAATGGCCCCAGGTAGCTGGTGAAATCGGTGCCATTTCAAATAAACAAAAATTACAAAATTCGAATACAACTGGCAGTAACAATAATTCCACCAATAAAAGTAATCGCAATAAATCATCAAATCCATTAACACATTTAGGATCGAATGCAACTAAAAGGACAAATGATTCTAATACGTCAACTAATAAAAATTTTGAAAATAAAAAAGTACAAAGTAAGTTCTTATTTTTTGTATGTGTTTATCTTTGTATTTGTACATAATGCTGTTTGGGTCATTTCATTTAGAAAATATAGATCAGTAAATTAATATAAATGGTATAAGAGCATTATAAACATTTATATGAATTTCTGCAGATTTATTACATATAAGAATTATACATTTGTAAAAAATATGTCCTAAGTTTTAGCAGATTTTTCGCAATTTTCTGGAACGGAATGTAGAAGGAACGTTTATTTGTCTTTTCAAAATTTTTTTGTATGACAATTAATATGCAGTTGCTGCAAAAAGCCAATCAAAGCCAATATTGAGATGTTGTTAAAAGAGAATGGAACTGCAAAAAAAATGGTCCAAAATAGTTGTAGATTTTAAAACGGATATGAGTAAAGTAACAAAAAGCATTAAAAAAACATTCGAAAAAAGTCGGAAAAGTCTCAAAATGATTATAAAAATTATAATAATTTGAATCAACTAAAAAATAAAAACTGTAAGTTTAGTCGTTTCGTTTTTATTAACATATATGTATGTTAAGAATTTTTCGTTCTCATTTATTATTAGCTACTAAAGAATACTGAAAAATTTTATATATGACACCAGCAGCACGGTGTATATAAAATGTATTTGATATTATAAAATTGTAATGTAACTCACCACTTATGTTAATATCCTTCACTAAAAATGATGTGTGTGTTTGGTTTGCTTTTTGTAGTGACTTTGATGTTGCATTGTTCACTTAGGTCACAACACCATGACCCCAGATGCCACTAGGTTTGGCCGAATTACATAGCATGTCATTAAAAGTTTATGCCAGAGTTTTGTCACCTTTATCTCCTCATCTCTTGCAAATAATCGAAAGAAATGACAATTATCTGCCTTAATACATTTTCCCTAAGATATACTTTCTAAACTTCTCCGTGTGCATGTCACGATCAGAGACTAGGTTTCTGTTGATTTCGATCCAGCGCTTCTTTGCTAGCAGTCGCTTTTGTTCTTTTATGTCTCGAATATCGGAAAGTCCTGCTCTACTTCGTGCAAGTATACCCTTCCGAGATTTTTCTTATAGGTCAATGAAAACATTTACAGTTTCCAGTTCCCTGTAAGAAAATTGGAAAACTATAAAAAATGTGAGCTTCTTCGGGACAATATATTTAGATAATTTTTTTGCGTTGATGGTTTCTAAACTTCATGTGGGTTGAATAATTATAATGCGTTCGTGACTGGAAGGTTCTAAAATTTGCGAACAACACTTTTTTCGCTTTATCTGTCTCAGAATGTTCAACAAATTAATCTCGACACTATCATCCTTCCTCTTCTGGTTGGAGAGAGATCAGATAGTCGATTATAATTTATTCACTTCAGTATTTAATCATTCAGATTTTAGTTCATTCTGATTTCTTAGTTCTTCATTGCGATTCTAGGTTCGCTGGGGTTGGTGTTGTGACGGTGCATTAGGATAAATTCACAGCTGACGCAAAGCAAGCGAACGCTATGTTGATAGTTTCACGAAAAATTATTGGAGGTCGGTTCGCAAATTCTTTGCATTCTTTGATTCATGTATATGCGACGTTCAGAGACTGCATGGAATTCAGGATTATGAATGCGATGCTTTCATCGTTGCTTCGGGTGCGTTATGCTCGGAGAATGTTGTATCAGTTACAACTGTGCAGAATGGAATTACTCATCATTAGTATATTAGACCAAAGCGACTGTGATAATATCGGTTTATCTCATATTACTATAATATTACTTTGCCCTAAATCAGGTTATATCTGGAGATTGTTCAATGGCCAAAGTCAACTCGAAAACATCTCATCGAAATTCTTCAATTTTATTTTTCTTTTGGGAATACATTTTCTCGCAGAAATTATTTTTCTTGTATTGAAAGTTAAAAATAATACGAATATTTGAAAATATGTAAAAACAATTGAATCATTATATACAAACTCTTAGAAAGATTATTATTTTTCACAAATTGTATTCAATTCAAAATTTTAGTATTGTGTGTGTGTTTTTTTAATTTTTTTTAATAAAAAAAAAAAAAAATAAGGCGGACACTAAATAGAAAATTGTCTAACTACTTTGGTGGACGTACAATAAATAAACTATTTGTACACACTAACTATAAGATCTAATAGAAGAGAACACAAGGGAGAAACTATTTTTAGATATTTCAAATGAAAACAATTAGTGATGTTGAAATTTTTAGAGTTACAATAAAACTTAATAAAATTTATAATTTTAGGAAAATAATTTTGTTGCAATCAAACTTAAATAAATAATTTTCCATAAGGAATAATTTCCAATAAATAAAGATTTTGAAAATATTTAAATAATTAAAAAAAATATGATATAAATAAACCGATTACTCAATATTTTCAAAATAATTGAAATTGAGAGAACATGAGATGTTTTTGTATATTTAAAAAGAGTCTAACAAATATATATATATATATATATATATATATATATATATATATATATATATATATATATATATATATATATATATATATATATATATATATATATATATATATAAATATTTATATTTACATACATAGATTTATATTTATATATCCCCTCCCTTATGAATTTTTCTTTAGTGACATTTAGAGTTAGTTGTGTTTTTAAACTGCAGTGAATTTCACGTAAAATATTTTAGTTTTATAATTTACATAAAAAAACTATAAATTTTTCAAATCCTAAAAAAATTAGAAAGAGAGAAAAAGAAAAATATATCACTTAAAAAATGGAAATACATCGGACACCCAGTGAGACCTCATTGTACCACAATATACCATTGACAGTTTTAGAATTTTTCACAGCATCACCTGTGGGCAGTCCCATTCAAAATGGTTCATATTTGTCAGGTTAAACACATGTCATTCTGTATCCCTTCTTTATTATAATTTATGCTTAATTGTATTTTATTATTTATTTTTGTAAATGTTATGGTTTTTTTGTACTTTTCCTTGTCCTCGCCCCTATCAACCAATCAATGAAACCACCAACCAATAATTCACCTTAACAGAATCTCATAATAATAGAACCATAAAAGAAAAATATGATAAAATTAATACACAACATCAGCAAGAAGAACAACCTTTGTATGCTAATACACCTTCCAATCAAATTAATACAGATGCGGCCTATGAACCAAGTGAATTTTTACCAACTACTGTATTGGATAATGTTTTTATGCAAATACCAACACAACAAGAAGTACCCAATACTGAATTGGGTTTGGGTTCTGTGGTTGAAGTAAATGTACCGGAATCAAATGAACATTTATATGGAGTTATACGTTGGATCGGTATACCACCTGGTTGTGAAAGCCTAATGATTGGCGTAGAATTAGAAGATGATTGTATTGACAAACAGATAATAAAAACGGATGGTGGATTTAATGGTGTTTCGTAAGTATTATTAATAAATTTTATTAATGTTATTTATTTATTTATTTTATTTATTATTTTTTAATTATTATGCAGATTGTTTAAGTGTCCTGCGGGTCGCGGTATATTTGTTACAAGTGATCAATGTTCAATTGATAGACGATTTTTGGGTGCCGAAGGTGGTGCGGTAGGAAATGGTAGTACCACTGAGATGAATGATAATAAAACAAAAACTACAAATGGTTTTCATGATGAACAACAAACATTTGGCCATATGGAATGTCCAATTGTACCAGGTGCTGTGGCACCCAAAAGTAAGTTCTCGGAAATGGCTTTCCCTTTAGGACCAGAATTTAAATATTATAATAACATATTATTTAATTATAGAATGTCCAAGTCTAAATATATTGGAAGAATTGTGTGGTAAATTTAAAGGCATACAAGGTCATCATAACTCTTGCTATTTAGATGTTACATTATTTTCTATGTTTGCTTTTACACCAGTATTTGATTCAATTTTATATCGACCTCCAGAAAGTGAGGTAAGTTTGATTTATATTAAACATAATGTTTGTTTGAACGTTTTGTTTGTCTTTTAATGAAATTTAATAAAAAAAGAGTTTTGAAAAGGTTATTACACCTTTTTTCTGTGGCACAGATGTTCAAAATATTTGTACTTTAATTGCGACATTAAAATAATATAATATATTCGGTTCTACTGACATGACAAATGTTATTTATGATTATTTTATTAATAAATGAATGTTTCTGCTCTTGGATCAATTGTGCCTTGGATGTAAATTAAAGCCTATTCAAAATTCATCTCTTAGTGTGGAAGTTGATTGTTCTCCTGTTGACACACTACCGACAATAACATCAATGTTTTAACGCTTCTTATAGGCCTATTTTGTTGAAAATTTCACACAGTGATGTAAAAAAATATTAAATTAATGATTTGATTATCATCGCGCAAAATTTTATAATCAGGAAAACTATTACTTTGCTCGAAGAGTTACATTCCGTTTGAAATTGGGCAAGATTTTCATAATAGTCATCCTCTATCCAACTATTATTTTATTTATAAACTTTGAGACCTATTGACGATTTTTCACATTACACACATTATTTCCGTTAGTCACCATTTGTCATGTGACAAAGTCAGATCTGAAAATTAGGAAGGAAGGAAGATATGAAAGATGTATTAGATATTTTTTAGAATATCAATTTTGATTTGATCTGGTGGTTGAATTCAATTTAATCTTTTATCCAATAGCAAATTTCAATTACTTTATTCAGTATTTTTTTTTATTCTTAATTTAATACAATTTCAGGACATTCCTCACTACACGGAAGTACAAACAGTTTTGCGTGAAGAGATCGTAAATCCCTTACGTAAACATATGTTCGTTAGAGCCGATCGTGTTATGAAATTACGAAAACTATTGGATAAACTAAGTTCGGTCAGTGGCCTAACAAGTGAGGAAAAGGACCCTGAAGAATTTTTAAATTGTTTATTATCGCAGATAATGCGTGCCGAACCATTTCTTAAGGTATTTTGAAGATAAATATTTGTTAACATTTCATAATTTTAATTTGCATTTACAAATAATTTTAGCTTAATTCTGGTCAAGATGCCTACTATTACCAATTGTTTGTCGAGAAAGATGAACGTTTATCATTTCCCAGCGTTCAACAATTATTCGAACAAAGTTTTTATTCATCAGATATTAAACTAAAAGAGGTACCATCATGTCTCATAATACAAATGCCGCGATTTGGTAAAAGCTTTAAAATGTATCCCCGCATATTGCCCTCACAAGTATTGGATGTTACCGACATTATTGATGATTGTAGGTTTTAATTACTTTTAAATCTATTAAATAATAATAATTATTATTATTATTCGTTTTTATTTAAGCGCCAAGACAATGTTCTGTTTGTGGTAATTTGGCCGAATATGAATGTCGCGATTGTTTTGGTGTCCTACAAAGTGGTGTTGGTTTAGAGAGTACATCATTTTGTTCCAAGTGCCTAGAAACGGTACATATGCATGCGAAAAGGTAAACATCTAATAATATTTATTATGGAAATAGAAATGTGATCCTTTATTCTATAAAAACTATAAAATATTAACTTTTTTTCGTAGATCAAACCATAAAAATCGTAAATTATCGGTACCTCAAGATTTTCTTGTAATGGCTGGACATATGACTGTACCACGTTTATATATGGAACTTTTTGCTGTGGTATGTATTGAAACTTCACATTATGTGACATTTGTAAAGTCTGGCTCTGGACCCGATGCACCCTGGTGTTTCTTTGATTCTATGGCAGATCGTAAAGGTAATCGATCAGTTCTAAAAAAATTTGTACTGAAAATAACAATATAGAAATTTCATAATAGGTGAACAAAATGGTTACAATATCCCTGAAATGATAACTGTACCAGATTTGCCACAATGGCTGTCAGAGGATGGTGCAAGGACTGTTAATGAAACTTCTTCCAATGATAAAATGTTACCAGAGCATGCCAAACGTTTGTTTTGCGATGCATATATGTGCATGTACCAAAGCACGGATGTTATGATGTATCGTTAATTTAGTTTTGTTTTTTTTTTTTTTGTTAAAAAATTATGTTTATTTTCATAAATATATATATTTTTAAGTTTATAAAACGGGCTTAATTGTCTTTTTAATAAAGATAATAATTTGTTTTTAGTCGGATTAATTATTTCCCGAATGTATTTATAATTTAATGAATTATGCAATATATATTGTTAAATAAATAAAAAATATATCATTTTCGTTATATTCATTTTGGAGTTGATGATGATTCTTATAAATTTCAAGTAATGTTTGAAACTAAGCAATTTCGATTAAGAGATAATACTAGTAACCAAAAAAAATTAATTCTATCTCTCTGGAGGTAATTAGAAAACTAACAATATATTAACTTTGAAAATCTCTGTTCGAAACCTAAGCATTTCTGTTGTTGTAATATTATGAATATTATTAAAGTTTCTTTCCAGGTAAAAAAGCTTCCGTTTGATATGGCTCTCACTATTTTAAAAACCTTTGGTGGATTAGTAGTCGTATCGTTCCGAACCGAGGATTCAATTGCCGTGGGAACGACTTGTTCTGGTTAAAAAAAATACGATGACTGTTTCACAGATAATAGTGCCACTAATTAACACTTAAATTCAGATCACTTAGTGGTAAATCTGAATTTAAACTATTTAATTCAGATAAAGTGTGTCATGTAATAATTAAAGAAAAGCTGCTACAAGGGGTGACAATATAATGGTATTTGTAATAAAAGTAATTCAATATATATGAAAGACGTTTTATATGTTTCCGATTTGTGAGAAAATCTTCTTTAAGTTAGAAAACTTATAAATGTGAAAGAGATATCTTTATGAAACTTGTCACTTGCTATTATTTTGCACCTAGGACGATGCCTATTGAAATTGGTGATGATTGGTCCATTATTTCACCCCATACAAATATTTCTCCCGGAATAGGGTTTTAAGCTCATAAAAGTCCTGAATATAAAGCGAAATTTGGCACAATTAAGTCTAATAGTAAATCTATCATATACCATGGTATTGTGATAAGAATTGGTCAAATTCAGATAGATATAAGCAAAAATCGATGTACGAAATTTTACTAGGATCGATCCATAATTTCCCCGTATTATTATAAATCAAATGAAGCAGAAATCTGAGTTTTTCTTTAATATTTTCAAGAGTATGAAACATTTACTGATGCAAAAGTAAAGTCTCGAAGATAGAGCAGATAAAGTTAGAAAAATGTTGCTTGAATCGAAAGCTCCAAAGAAATGTCTCTTAATTAATTTACTGTCTCCTTCCGAGTTATGGAAACCCAAACCCCATAAAGTAAGAGTTTTTGGCTGTAAGACAAATGCTGAATGTTAGAAGTATTAAGAGTGTGATAATAGGATATGTTCCCAATGGTTATCGACTTTAGGATTTCCGAAAAACAACAAGTAATTATTGCATGAGATGTAAAAATTCAAGATAGAATTCATTAAAAATTTTGTAACAGTCCAACAAAGACACGAGCAATATTAATATTAAAATTAAAATAATAATATAAATTCGACTCAAGATGAGGAAGAACATACTAGTGGTATTTGTGAATCTCCAGAGAAGCGAGAAATTTTCTTACATAATAGGACTTGGTGCCACTGTATCAGATAAAACATTTATATTACTACAATGAATCTTTTTTGTTAAGTGGTTTAAAGCAGTAGATGAAGAACTCAAATAAATGGATAAAGATAAGATAAAGACCACAAAACTATTGAAGTCAAAAAGGGTATTTACTATCAAATGCGATGAAAGTTGTATTGCAATTAAATATAAAGCTGAATTAGTTACTAAGAATTTACAACAAAAACATGGTGTTGACGATTTTGAAACATATCCTCTTGTGGCTAAATAAACAACAATTCGTGTTGTTGTTGTTGTTTTTTCATCAACTTGACGTTAAGGCACTATTTGGTGTTTAATAATAATAAACATGGAACATTCATTATATTCTTGCATCAAATCAAAAATTTATTTGAATTATTTATGATCATCTTTCGTTTATTCTCGTGTGATCAGATTCAAACGAAATATAGGTTGAACGCTTATTTAATCTCTTTCGTTTTCTATTTTCTATTTTCTATTAAAAGCAATATCGGTACACTAGGGAAAATGTATAGATCGATAGTCAAAATAAAAACTTTACTAAAATTTGTAATAAGAGGTAATTTAAACAGGCTTGAACAGACAGATCTTATAATACTCAAAGGCTTGTTTTACCATAGTGACGGAATGTTAAGTCAGGTCAAAATTTAAGCAAACATATTTTAAAGTCTTCTCGATGAAAGCAGCCTTTTTGTAAGTATTCCTTGATGTAAATTCGGTCATTTGTAAAAAATAATTGACTTCTTTTGCCGCAATCGCATACTGAACTAATTTTGGGTCTTAAACTTTTCTTCAATATTCTATCGATCATCAGCAACATAAAATTTTTGACCTGAAAGTTGCGAAAAATCTTCCAGTTAATATGTTTATTTTTTTCAGAAAACTTGACTTCAATTTCCTTGTTCAGTTTTTTTGAATCTAAATTTTTAACAACGTTCCTGTCAAAAACTTTTTGAGTCTTTTATTTTTTGAACCTTCATTAGCTTTAACTTTTGTACCAAATTCGAGAACCGAACTAACCATGATGCTTTCTTATCGGATGTGTTGGGAGCCTTTTGAGAATGCTTTCTACTTCTTTTGGCTTTTGAAACATCATGTGGACAAGTTCTCCTGGTACTGTTAAATAACATTGAACATTTTTGTTAGATCAAGTTGTGTTTTCTTGAAAATAAATAATAATTTTAATCAGATTAACAATAATATTCTTTTGTTTGATATATAAAATAATTAGTGAAATGTTTTACAAAGGTAACTTGATCAAAAAAAAAAAAAAAAAAACATTTTCGGCTGAAACGAATCTTAAATACGCAAAAATTCTTTCATCAGCCGATTACGCAGAAAAGTCAGCCGTAAGTATTGGTACCGAACTATACATTTTAATAACCCATTTAATAAAAAGAATTACTGTCAAGGAAAATAAATTACATACGTATGGACTTATATTGGTCAGATTAATAGCATATATTGAAGACATTGACAAAAGTATTTGAGTCGAATTTCAATGGAATTGACCATTATTTACTATATCTATAAGCTTAAAACCGTTTCCGGGAAGAGGCCTTATATGGGAGTTATAGCAAAATATTGAACGAGGTTGGCCAAATTAACAATATGAAAAAATTAACATTCCCTCATCACCAATTGTGGTGAGTTAATAACGAATATTTTTTTCGGAGAGCTAAAAATTTAATTATAAGTTAAAACCTGTTTTCGGGGAATGAGCGTTATATGGTTGCTTTAGAAAAATGTGAACCAATATAAATAAAATTAATTAAATATATGAAAGGCGATTTGAAAATTATTTGTGGCAAATTTCTATAGAATCAATTCATATTTAAGAGATTTATAAGCGTTAAACCTTATTCCGGGAAGGGGACTTATATAGGACCCCAGCACAATCCAGTTTCATTGGGTTTTTTATTGTATCAAAATAACTATATGAAGAAAATACGGGAAATGGGGTCTATCGAAATTTTTCATATTTCTGCTTGTACCTTTTTTCTATTGATCCGATTTTTTGCACGATGATGAAGATTATTTAACTGAATGTAAATTTTTGTTTAAATCCAGTTAACTTTTGTTGGAAAAAATTAGGAAATATTTTTTTCGGAATTTTGAGGTTGTTTCAGTCTATAACTTGGTTTACTAATGAATCGTTATAGATGGTTTTAAATTGGAAACTACTTTGGGACAATAATAAATAATTTGGCCAAATTTTATTGAATTATTCGACGCGTGAGAATATTTTCAACAGACAGACAGACGGACATAGCTAAATCGATTCACATTTTGATTTATTGCAAGAAGATATATACTATATATAATTTATTTATATTTTAAAGTTAAAATTTTAAGTAGTAAAATTTGAAGAATATTCTCAAGAAACTGCATTTAGTGTGAAACAATGTTAAATTAACATTTTTTATATATGAAGTAAAATCATAATTAAAAAATGTTAAATTATTTCTATTTGAATTAATTGAACATATCTTAGTGAAATTTGAACGTACTATTAATTTGAAAACTGAAATTTGTTATGATCGGTCCGTTATTGTATATAGGCCTTATGTCAAATGTCCTTCCGGAATGGGGTTTTTAGTCCATAAAATTACTGAATATAAAACTAAATTACGAAATATAAAACGAATTTTGCATCAATAAGTCTTATTAAATTCTAAAATGATGTGCCGAAATATACGAGGATCGGTCAATTATTTCTCATAGGTCCCATAGAATCCCACTTTCAAATATCACTTTGAAACTCATATTGTAAAAATATTTAGAAATTATACTAGATTCGTTCTCTTCGATCCAATTCACATTTTTACATCGTGAGCTGAATATTCGAATCATTATCGTATTGAAATGTGAATGATTGTGGTAAATTTTCATTAAAATGTTAAGATGAAATGTTAAGGTAACTTTTTCAACCCCCACAGAAGACATTCAGCCTCAGACGACCATAAACTGGTTTAAAATATTTTTGCATTTGTAGTGTTAGGATTTCACCACTCCCCAAAAACTTCCATCAGATTGGAAAGTATTAAATTTACCCTGATCTAAGAAGATCACCTGGTTCCAGAAGTTCATTTCAAAAGTGCTTTGCATAACACATTCTCATTATTCGATTAATACCAAATATGAATTTTTGAATTATAGTTTTAATGTAGCAAAATCTTTCTTTACATCTGAGTGGACATTATTTTTGGCCAACTTTCAAAGGCCGTTCAGAACCCATCTGTATAAATAATAACGACATCACCAAGTGTACTAAGTTTCATTTGGAAATTATGCGGCACACAGTGAGTTGAAGGGGTCTTAATAAAAAAATCGACATTTTCAGAAAACCAGTTTTCGATTTATTCGAAGAACGGGTTGTCAAAAAACCGGTTAACCGTTTTTTTTTTGTCTGATTATTATTTTATATTTAAAGAAAAATACTAATTTAATAGAATTTTAGAGTTTAACCAATGAAATATAATATACCGTGCAATGTCCTCTATGTGGAATGATGTTGAAATAGTGGTTCGATCATAATCAAAATATATCAAAATAACCATTTGTAATAGATTTCATTAAATTATTTTTGCACTGTATTATGCTATAAATTAGTGGGATATAACAGTTTTTTGTTAGTGCTTTTCCAGTATCGTATTTAAAATAATGGATCCAGATACCATGGTTTTATTCAAAACCATTATTTTTTCCTTTAGAGAAACTGTTTTGTTTAAATTCTGAACAAGTCAAAATTAAAGGTCTATACCCTCGAATAAATGCAAGACCATCTTAATGTATATGTAATATCTGACAAATATATTGATATATAATGATATAATGTGTCGAAAATGATTAATATCTCTCCATTGTATGAGTTTTAAAGTATTATTGAGCGTAATGTAAACACTGCTCACGTTTTCCCATAAAACACCGAAAATGACAAATGATGATAATGATAATGATACTGGTCTTTCTCATGATGATGATGATGATAATGATGATAATGATGTTCAGTTGTTTAGTTATTAAATTGTTATGCTGGACTTTTGACATATTGACTAATGCGCCGACCAAACAATCAGCCGACAGCTGGTACATTGACAGTCATAAAGACAGTGAACTAAACAAACGTACAGATACAAATTGAAACGGTATGAGTGACACAACGTCTACAGTTGACCAACTAAACGACTTGAAAATGTTCCAAAATATTTTTTTACTAACAAAACACACCAACAACAATGGCAACAATAAAAAAGGCTAAAATTATAGCGCCATAGAGTCTACAAGTTAAATACAACTAAGGATAACAAAAATGAAAAAAAAGTGTGACCAAAACACACACACGTACACATAAACAATAATAAAAATAGAATAAAATCTGATGAAGAATAATACGGCGAAAGTCTATAGAAATATAGTTTAAAACAGATTCAAAGAACCACAATCACATTTCGTCGATATTCACACACACATACACACACATATGATAAACATATATTTACACATACAATGAGATAAACGAACAAGTATTAAAATGTTCATCCTGTTTCGTGGGTTTGCGGAAGCTTTGTTAGATGGTGTAGCTAATGCATTGGAAACAATATACTTACAAACAATTTTTATAGGTATTTGTGTGTGTTCTGTGTGTGTGCGAATTCAAAATTCCATTTCCACCAATACCACCAAATCAAATAAACATATTTATAAGGCAGTAGATGATTTAAAATGATATTCAAAAATGCCTATTATGAGCTTCTTTTGTGGGGCACAAGTTGTAATTCGAATAAAAGTCATTGGACCTTAGGACATGTTCTGTTGCGCCCAACGAATAAAGATTTGATATTTATTTTGGTCATAGGATTTTTTTTACAAACGAGAAATCATGTTTTGCAAGGATCTACAAAGTATTTAACGTAGAATTATTATAACGGTTCTCTTTCACAGGTTGAAATTTTAAGAAATTTAAACTTCTATCGATCGGTTATGATAACTAGACATTTCCTTTAATTTGGGTTTAAATCACAGCTACCAGCGGAGAAGTCCGATAACTTTCTTTCATTTGAAGAAAGTTATGAATAGTTTGCGCGGTTCAAATGCGGCGATAAAGTAAGGGGAGATCTGATCTTTCCTGGTTTCTTCTGGAAATTTAAATCATTACTGCTTTAGAAGAAAAATGCTTTGTATTAGGATCTGTACCGAAGATATTTGATTCCTTCGAAAGAAGGACCAGAAAATTTTATTAAATACAATGGCATAATCATCCAAGGCACGTACCGATGATGATGTAGACCAGGTTACGCAATCTTCGCAATATCCAGGAATAAGCTTTTGGATCTTGAACCCTAAACTAATGCATGACCTTAAGACATGACAATAATTCTAATATTTTCATTTTGTTTTATTACAGTGAAGAAAATACAGACGAAGCGATCTATGAAATCGATTTGAATACAATACTCGTGGACTCCGAAATAGGAAGCAAATATATCGCATGAAATTCAATAAGGCTGGATGAGCTTCTACAGCTCATGGAATGTCATTGAGAGAACATTTTATAGAATATATGACCAGATAAAACATGATCTATAGTGTCTCAGTAACAATGGTGTAACCAAATCCGTTATTTTCTGCAAATCAGCACTTAAAATATTGAACGATTTCAGACCAGAAGTCTGCCCTCTTTCTTCTTGAAAAATTGAAAAGATTTACATCTGCATATTGTCTTCTATTAGCTTCTCAACATACCTTAAAGAAATGTAGGTCTGTTGAGAATGTATTACATACATTTGAATATTAAGCATGATTCCTTCAAAATACCAAATGATTTATGTGCAATAAAATATTCGGTTGGAATATTAAAGCATGTAGTTACAGTTTTACCATAGCGAAATCTATTTCAGTGTTGTAAATATATTTGATAACTGGTCACTATTTGATGTATATGCTCTCCGTTTTGAGAAACTTTGCCTAAAAAATTTTCAATTTACATTGTCTTGACTCTGCTACAGGATGATACCCATTTTGTTAAAGTATCTGGTTGTTTGGTTTCAAACCTGGATCTGGCTGGATCTTTGGTAAATTATTACAGATCCCAATACAGAATACATCAATGGGGATCTTTGAGGATCTAAGTGAGATATTTATTTTTCCATAAATGTTATCGATTAAAATTAAATGTTTTTCGCTCAAAAGGCCTTAATTATTGAATCAATCGATTATATAACTCCCCACTATTTATGTATCCACAAATGTTTCAAAAGAAACATAAAGAAAACCTAAAAAATAAAATGAATAAAATAAATAAAAATTTATAGTTTTCGAGGCTGAAAACTGCAACGACTTTCTATTCGAATTTTCAATATATATTTAGGATGTTTAAATTTGAGTTTAAATGATTTCATATATACCAGCAAACAATTTAATGTTAATAAAATATTTTAAAGAAATCATTATATCCTTTTTTGTCGGATAGGAAAGCATATATTATTATATCCTTTCCAACAAAAAAACTTTTTTCAATGTTGCACGATGCTTTCTTTTTTTTTTTTTTTTGGAAAAATCTGTAACTTTAGAACCGTAAGAGATATTTCAATGAAATTTCACATGCTTACAGGTGAGTTGATTTGGAGTAGTACAAGCCCATATAACTAAATTTGACTTGAAAAGCCGTGCTTAGGTTGGATTTTCAGGCAAAGTATAAACTTCATACATCTTCGGCATCTTTGAAATCGATAGAACATAGAGATACGCAATTGTTAAAGAAAGAGGGAGTGGAATATCATTTGATGCCCAACATTTATGAAGAACTTAATATGCCCAAAAATCCCAATCCGTAGAATCACCAATCAATTATACGGATCGTTTGGCTGGAAATACTTTTTGGGTGTTTGTCTTTCATACGTAGCTATATATTAAGGATAATTTGGGATTTGAGAATTTATAAAAAAAAGAAAACAGGTAAGAATGTATTACATTATGGGTTAAAAATTGTAGTTACGAAAACTTAATGAATGACCCTCGCATAATTTCATTTTCTGATTTATTCTATATGTGAAAGTTATGAGTTTTAAAATTGGATTCTGGGGGGTTAAATCGAAGCTACAAGACATTATATAAGGTATATGTGAGATTTATTGTCTTAAAAGTAAGAAACATTTGTGTGAGAGGTACCTGAAATATTTGACCAAATATGAGCAATTTCAATAGCCTTTGTTCTTAGGGCAAACTAAAAACATGTACCAAATTTAATCAAAAAATCTCGAAAACTGCGACATGTAGATTGTCCACAACATTTACATGCACAACCAGCCGGACAGGCAGACAGATGGAAAATGTTTCTGAGTCGGACGGTATACCTAAAGGTATACAGCACCCTGATGGCGTAGGGTAATTTTTAATGACCAATTTGGATAGGGCTCATCCCAATTAGTTCGCATACTTCCCATTAAGATCTTTTTGTAAAATAATAAAAAGTAAAGAAAAATAAGTGAATAATTGTTTGCCACCTTTTTAAAAATCTCTGAAATTATAAGAGACAAACTGCATCGACTTTGCCAACTCTTCTAAATCATTTCGAAAACTTTTCGGTTCTAAACATGTTCTGACATTTAAAAAAATCGATTTGAACATCTGTGTGCCGTATGAATGAAGTTATCAACCGGATATCGATCGATGTAAAGACATTCCAGAATAGTGATTTCGACAAAGAAGCCAATGAGAGGCCAGGTCATATGCAAGATGGGCATATTGGGATATTTGTAGTAAGCAATATTTAAGATATATTCAAGAAGCAACAAAATTCGGTTTCGTATAAATTGAAGTCGTGAGACGTTGAAAATTAATGATATTGGTATCATATTGTTACAGGCCTACTTAACTAAAAGTCACCTGGTCATTCAGTCAAATTAACGCTTAAGTGGATTATCCATGATGTCAAGGCAGTACTTTGTATAATGTGCTCTTGAAATCGAGTCAGAAAACGTAGGGATAAATTTTTCCACAGTACAGAGAAACTTTATTGAAATAGAAACTATATGCTATCAGAACTATATGCTATCAGAATGATGCAGAGTACGTGGACTATAGTTAAAATACAGAATCAACAAATTTTGTTATAAAAAATTTAGTTTTAAGCACAAAATACACATTATGTTTTATAATCAATAGGATTTGTTGACACGACTTAAATCAAATGATTCCGATACAAGAATAATTAATTTAAATCAACATCTTGAAGTTTACACATGGTTCCAACAATAATTGCATACCAAAAGCAATGAGCTTAATCATATTTTTATTTTATATCTGGAACCATCAATGAAAAGAAATTCTCTTTCCAACTAAAGAGATTTCCGATTTCAGATTCCAAGAGTGAATACGAAGACAACAACACAATAATTTATTTGTTCAACTTTGAGATTAAAATAGTTCCGTATAACCGTAAGATAAGAGAGGTTTATTCCATTTTCTTGTATATGGAATTTTGAAACATCCTAGTCAGCTCATCTGCAATCATGTATCTGAAGATATTACTTGGAATGTCTCACCATTTCGAGAGATGTCCAATAAACTATTCGGTATATATAAGAATATATACAAAAGGTTTAATATAAATAAAAAAAAACTAAAGAACTTATGTATATTAAATATTATATCTTCTATATCTTGTATTTAAGTCCTCTAATAATTAATATGGGTCCAGTAATTAATGTGGCAACTCAAAAGAATGTAGCAATAATTGTTTGAATAAAATTTTAGTTTTGTGGTTTCAGAACTCACATGTGAAAATCATTTTTTATTAAAATTAGGTATGGACTTAACATATAAAGAACAAATTTGGAGCGGTGTTAAAAAGTTTCATTGATTGAGATGCCCTATTTTGATATATATCTAAGTAATGAAAACTTCTAAAGTTACATACGTTGTGGGTCAGAATTGATTTTTTCTATATATAGAATTAAATCTGTGTTTGTTTATTTGTTTGGGACTTATAGACAACTAAACTACTGACCCGATATTGCTGAAATTTTCATAGGCTATAAAAATACCGTTAGGACCAGGGGAGTGTACCTCAATACAAAGCAAATATTGATTGATTGAATATCTAAATTATCACTTAATCAAGAATTTTCTAATTTGGTCACAATAACATTTTCAAAGAACTATTTTACCAGACAAAATATGGAGCGGGTAGAAACAGGGGAAAGGAAGCCCTCATACAAAGAAAATGTTGATAATCAAATATCTAAAGAATTATAACAGCTAGAATTTTATAATTTGGTCCCAATCAAATTATCAAGGAACTGTTTTAGTAGACAAAATTAAGGGCGGATAGAATCATGGAGAGAGGTGTCTCCCATATAATGAAAATGTTTATTATCGAATATCTAAAGAACTATAAGACCAATAGTTCTCAAATTCGACCCCAATTACTTTCTCAGGAATTTGTTTTACAGATAAATATAAAGGATATAGCAGATCAAGGGAAAAGTTACTTCCATACAAAGCAAACATTAACTACTTTCCCGATATTTTCTTTACTGGCCAAAATGGAGGGCGGCATAGCGCTCCGGATCTAAGCTAGTTTTACATCAATGTGTGCATTTTGATTTGCTACATGGAAAAGTGTAGCTCTATGAGTTTTATATGTTATACCCTACACCTCAAGGTTGGTAAGGTATTATGCGTTTGTGCAAATGTCGGTAACGGACAGAAAAAGTGAACTATCACCACTTTAAGTATACCGTTCGACATAAATCACTTTCAATTCGTCCGTCTGTGAACAAAATACAGGTCGTTATTTAAAAGATATCTTGAAAAAATTTGTCATGTTAAGGGTAATTTGGCATGTATTAGGATAATAACTATTAAAATTAGTGATGATATATCCATTATTCATTATCCTTAGTGAATATATTCAATAAGGATAATTTAAGATGATAACATTTCGGTGATTTTAGAATTTAACAAAGAAAGTTTTTTAATTCATTTATTTTCGATGTGGTTTGGGGCAGATCTCACAAGTCTAACATTTAGACCAGATAAGAAACTGTACTTTTTCAATCATTTCATACCACATTAAGCTACTTATATAAAAACACAACTTTGCGATTTGAGAAATTAGACCGAAAATTGGAATGTTCTGGAAAAAGTAGATCGAATTGTTTGAAACTATTTTTACATTTCAAAAAAGCCTTGAATGTACCCAATAAGCTCTGAAAGTTCGAAAATTCAAGAGATGGAAAATTTTTCTTAGACTGGCCATAATTTTCATGATTGAAGAACTCATTCAAAACTAACAAGTTTTAACTTTAAATTTCCTTATAATTGGAAAATGCTTTTGAATAAACAATTTATTTTCCATACTTGAAATTGAAATACATTTGGTTTAAATATTAATTCCAATAAAATTGCTTGCTGGGTAGTCTTTTAGAAGAATATATTTACGGTTAAAAAATCGGAGAAAATCGATTTTTTTGAAATTTTAAATTTAACTTTCGATTCCATTAAAATATTTTAAAAAAGCTTTTTTTTTAGAAAATTTTGTCATTAATTCAAAAAAAATTAAAATGACATAAAATAAATCTAAACCAAAGTTATAATTTATCATCCAATGAAAACTTTGCCCGTTATAACGTAAATTTTCGTTAATTTTTCTTAAATTCTTCAAATTGACTTCTTCAAGAACAGTTTTATTGGATAAAATGCAAATATTGGTTATCGAATATCTATTGATCTACTATAGCGAGAAATTTGGTCCCTATTAAATATTTTAATGCACGCCGATTTGTGATTTGTAAAATTTCTTTCGAGATCTAGAATTAGGGAGAATTTTTGTGTAGCTAAGCGCCAGTTTAATAGTGTAGAAAACGTAATAGACAACTAATAATAGTGTAATGTCAGTAGGACGGTGGTGAGCCGAACGGCTTGTATTTCTGATGAAAAGTTAGATATATATTTGTTGATCAGCTGATCTTCCATTTGAATTTTCATGAATTTATGTAAAATATTAATTTAATTTCAATCAGATTAATAGAAATATTCTATAAAATATTTTCCTCTTGTATGTACAGTGATGTGAAAAATAATAAGAACACTTATGTCGATCAAATACATTATATCAGGAAATTATTAAAAAGAAATTACTAAGAAATAACTGTATTTATTTTAAGATAATACATTACAAAATCGGGATCCACTGTTATTCATCGTCGTGACATAGAGTCAACAAAGTTTTGACAGACTGAAATCGGTATGTCATTCCACGAAGCCTGAATTCATTCCCATAACTGATCGCAATTCGTGGGACACTTTCTTTTAATTGAAGTTTTCCACAAATTTACTATCGGATTTAGATTGGGAGACTGTGTAGGCTTTCTTAATAAATTTATCTTGTTGTTGACAAACCCTGTCTTGATGCACTTTGCCGTATGTCTGGGGTCATTGACCTTTTGGAACACCTATCCCAATTTTGTAGAATGTAAACATAATCTGTTGCTTTCATTATGCCTTGTATACGATACAGAGGACCAACACCATAGTAAGAAAATGATTCCCAAACAAGAATTTTACCACCGCCGTACTTTACAGTCTTAAGAGTGTATTCCGTATCAATTGGTCTTATTACAGTATGAAGGCCCAATCTGAATTATATAAATTAATTTTTATCTCATCCGACCATAAAATTTCCATTTTTCTTAATTCGCACAACAAGAATCAATTGATCTATCTTTAATCAGTTATCTTATGTAATATATATTAATCCTAAGAACTTTTTGTAACGGAGCTTATTTCTGTAATATAATAGCTAAATAGGAATACAGTTATTTATGAGCAATTCTCCAATTTTACTCATTTTCTGATCAAATATTAGTGTTGAGCATAAGTGTCATTATTATCTTTCACATCACTGTATGACAAAAAAAAATGGTTAAATTAACAAACATTTTATTTAAATTAAATTCATTTTAGTACGTAGAATTGAATAAATTTGTTATGTTTATCTACTTACGATGCGTTACAGTCGTGTTTACTAAAATATCTGTTGATATAGCATATTTTTCGTTAATTTTTTAACGAAATATTATTCAATTTAACAACATTAACAAAAAATTTTCTTTGATTAAATTTGTTTAGTATAACTGAAGAAAATTCTTCAATTTGAAGAAAAGTTATGTTAAATAGAAAAAAATCTGTTTATTTAATAACCATTTTTCGTTAAAGTTCTACGAAAATTATTCGTAAATATTAACTAAGAATTTTGGTTCAGTGTAGATACACAAACTCAAAATTTAATTTTGCTCACAACTGAGCTATCGAACTAGCTTTTCGAGATTTATAGATTATTACCAATATGCCCTCAAATACGAATACTTACTGTTATTAACATTTTAATTGTTAAATAAAGATCTTCTAATTCATTTATTTTAATACTGAAAAGAACTAAAATAACCTTAACAAAATCAATCATGTCTTATTTTATTCAATTTACATTTAATAAATAATATAAGGAATATAATAAAATCATCTTATAAATATATATATATATATATATATATATATATATATATATATATATATATATATATATATATATATATATATATATATATATATATATATATATATATATATATATATATATATATATACTATACCGATAGGATTTGGGGGAGGGGTACCGCCCATACAAAGTTAATATTGATTTTCTAATAACTAAATAACTATAAGAGCGAGAGCTCTCAAAATTGGTCCCAACTACTTCCACCTTGGACAGATTGGTCCAGGGGTAGCGGAACATCCACACAAAGCGAATATTTAAAAGAAGCTTCTAACATTTTGACTTTAAGGATCTGAATTATCCTGATTTGGTAAAACGAAGTTTGCGTGTCCGCTAGTTTTTAATAAAATCTGTTTCATTGTTTTCCTTATAAAAATCCTAAGTGTTTTATAAACATTAAGAAACTCTTATTAAAGAATTTATGAGAGATAAAGTACACATAGAAAAATTATATACACACACATATACATTCATTTCCAAATTCATTCACATCATCATAAAGATGCTGATTCATTGTCTTTATTGGTTTATGAAATTTAATTGAGCATTTTTGTAAATCCATTTTGAACACAACAACAACAACAACAACAACAACAACAACAACAACATCAACAACAAAAACAACACTTTTTTACATTATTCGTTAAAAAAGCAAAACCAAAAATCCTATTTTCTTCATTTAAGCTTTTGTCAAATATACAAAAACAAAAATAAGATAAAAAAGAACTAAATACACCATTCAATCACTTCATTTCAAAAGGATTTCACACAAAAACAACAAGAACAACAAAAATTCAAAAACAAAAGAAATATTTATTGAGATCATATAACCGAAATAAGGAAGGATTATAAGGACGAAAAAGCATATTTTTCTTTTAATTGAGAAAAAGTTGAAAATAAAAAAGAAGAATTTTATGGAAACTGCTATAGACCCTCGATCTTTCTATAGACCTTTGACTTATACGGAACATAAATGTTGAATATTAAGTAACCTAAAAATAAGAAGAAAATTCTCCAAAAATGGAATTCATTTCCTTTCATTACTTGAATTTTTCCCTTTTTATTCCTTCCCTTTTGTTTTTTATTTTCACCACTTGAAAGGTTTAGGTGACAGATATCAGTGCCGAGAACTTGAATGACTAATTAGTGGTAAAAAAATATTAGTCGCCGCTCTTTTCTCTCTCTCTCTTCCGGTACCAAGGATGAGATATGATCCTCATGAGATGAAGATATTATTGTCTCTAGTCAAATGAAAGAGATAGACAAAAGATCTTTCATTGACAATTGATTGTGATGACAAAGAGAAGAAGAATCACAAAAGGAAGAAGGGCCAGAAGAACATCCTCAAGTTCAAACATTTCAAGGCTCTCTTTATTCTTGCCCCCTTCAAAAGTTATTCCTGTTGAAGGATTGAACAGAAGAGGTAAGGTAGTCAAAGATACGGCCACTCCAAGAACTGTCACTGAAAATAATTGAAATCGTTGTAAAATTAAAACGATAAAGTGATCATTTTAAAGAAAAACGAAAGAAAGAAAATGCAATAAGTTTGTGAGAATAGAGATTTTGGGTGTTTCGCACGGAAAGTGGGATTCTTTAATTTAATAAAAATATAAAAATTGTGAATGTTCAAGTTCTTACTTTAACTAGGTTTCCTTTACTCAAATTTAATTATCATCCGAATATTTTATTATGGTGGAGGTTATAAGTTAAGTTTTTAAATTGAGACGTATACTTAATGAAAATAAAACTAACTGATATAACTCATACGTATACATGTACTGAATTTTTGCTTTTTAATAAAATTATGGATTTTATAAAAAAACAAATAATATTGAAATGGTTGGTCCAAATATAATATACGATGTTAACTCTAGATCACAAATTTAATAAAAAAGTTTTTGCCCAGAATAATTTGGACGAAAAAAAATGTATATAACTTTATATATCTCCAATTATAAGTCGCGTGTTAAGCTTATCGTAAACTAAACTTTTAAAATTTCATCAAATACTACTTTTTTTCTCAAATTGATAGTTTATTCAAGGAGGTTTACGAGGTTTTTGTATAAGACACCCAGCGCAGTGGGAAAATATCTGTTACTTTGGATTGAACTGATGTTGAAAAACGTAAGATGGAAATAAATCTGTAACTTTGAATCGAATGGGTAAATTTGAATAAAATTTAATAAAACGATAGCAGAGAAGTGTTGTATTATAACATGGACCCCACAAATAGTTCATGGACGGAGTTATAAAGGGTGAAAAATGGGATTAAACCATCTTATTGCTCAAGAAACTATTCAAGATTGTCCAGAAAGATGTCTGCTATAAGAAAAAATTTATTTGAACTAAAAATATTTGGAAATTAACGTTTAACGTTTATAAATTTTGGAGAAATGTTAAATTTTTGAATTTCCTAAAATATGGATGCTAATGGTTCTAAATTAAAATATAAAAAATGTGTTATTAATTTCACATAATATTTTCGAGGCGTTCTCAAAATTTAGGTGCGGATATGGTCCTAAAATTATTCTGAATACAAAATTAGGATTAAAATAAATTATTATTTCTACAAATAATATAAAAAATACCAATTGGATCCATATATAAATTTTCGATTTTTTATAAAAGCGAAAGTACTTTAAAAAGCTTCAAATACTAATGACAAAGAATTCAAAAAGTACCTATAATTCCCTATAAAATGTTTAAAAAGTACCACGTAATGTCCTCAAGTTATTTTGTTTTTAATTTTTACATTTTTGGTTTAATAATTTAAAATAGATTATAATTTCCCCTTTTTAAACATATTTTGATACCTTTTTTTCGACCCATTTTTTTCCTATAAATGTTAAAATTGCGCTAATAAAATATTTGAATCATTCCATCCACAAATAAATACCAAATCTATAAAAGTACAATTTTTAACCACTAAACATTTGAATTTCCAAATTTTATGTATACTGCTTAGAAGGATACATCGGATAGAGGGACCAAATTATAGTTTTTAGCATTTTTCTTCATAAATAGTCTCAATTTTCAAAAGGTACCAAACACCTTTCAGCATATATTTCAAAAGGAAAACGATATGTAAGCCAAGAACGGAAAACGAAAAGTTTTGAAAAACTCTATCTTTGCAAATTTCATGTTTCAGCGCGTTTAAAAAATTGAATACACGAGGTACTACATTTTGCATACCAATAACTATGCTTAGAAGCTCCTACACACCTCTGCTATAATTATGGTAAATTTTAAAAATTTATATTCATAAGAAAGAGGTCACAATTTCGTATTTATATTTCAAATAATTTTTACATTATATTCTGGACTCTCAACAAACGTTTTCATGACCTATAAGAAGATAGTGAAATGATTTTAAAATTGAATGAGAAACACAAATTTGGCACGCGGTTGAAAAGAAATAATATAATATCTCATTTTCTAGTCCTATAACTCCAGCCATGGAAGCGTTATGGGGTCCAAGATCGAGAAGTTTTAATGCTTCAGTCTTACGCTTTCATTATGTTAAAATTTATACAAAACTATTTGGTCGATTAAAAGTTACTGATTTCAAAATTGTTAATCTCTTTTTCAACTAAATGCCTAAAACAATAACAATAATTTAGAATTACAAAAAAAAAAAAAAAAAAAAAACACACACAGAAACATTTTTATAAACATGACAATACATGTGCAAATGTTTAGTTGAATCATTGGAAAAAAAGAACTGTGGACTTCAGCCGCAATATATGCAACACAATTCAATATTTTACAAAGATATAAATGTATGTATTTGTGTGGTTGGTACAATACACATACATCATGTAAAACATAAACAAAAGTGTGGTGGGTAAAGTCCTTTTTTCTTGCTTTAAGATAAAAACAAAAAACAAAAGATGTTTTCAACACACAACAAAAAAAGAAAAAGAAGCAAGAAAATACCGAAAATAATAGAAACAACAATAAGAATAGCAACAATTTTTTAAATACTACAAAAACAACATCATCATACAAAGAAGAGAAAATACAACAACATGCACACTCTTTAACTTTGTAAACAGCAGCTAAAGCAAGAATAAAAGCAACAGCAACAGCAACAACAACAAAAACAACAAAAGAAATAAAAAGAAAGACAAACTAGAAATTGTAGGAAAATAGAAAATGGGAAAAAAACGATAAAAAGACAAGATTGTCTGGCTGCCAGCCTGGTGAAAACAACGCGCAATCTCTTATTAAAAATCTGATGCTCAATTTTCGTTTTCTCTCTTTTCGATTTTGATTCTTTCATTGTTTTTGTGTGTATGTGTATGGGAGTGTGTGTGTTTGTGTCTGATTGTTGTTTGGAGCAGATTTTTCTTTCTCATTTAATATGGAGAAAATTTTGTTTGTACATAACGGTGCTTTTCACAAAGCGGCAGCAGCCATGAGCTTTCAGTCCCGGATTGGCTGTTGCTGGGTAATGTGTCAACCTCTTGCTAAAACAAACGTGGTACTGAATGAGAACGCTGTTGTTTTCTTTTTTTTATTTCCTTCAAACGCGCTAGCCTAATATATTTGCGGTTGTGATTTTTTTTGACAAAAGCAAAAACAAAAAAAAAAAAAAAATGAAATAGAAAAAAAAAAATTAATAATTTTTGTTTTCAGTTTGTGTGTGAAAGAAATTAATCAAAGAAATCAAATAAAATTAAATTTTGAAAATGAAATAAAAAAATTATAAGTTAAGAAATTCGTGCGGTTTTTTATCGAAAACTAATTTTTTTTGGTGACATTGAAAAATGATTTTTCCAAAAATAAAGAAAATTTTATGAGATGATTAAGTGCAAAAAATATAATTAAAAAAGTTAATGAAAAGAAAAAGTAATAAATTTTATTTGAAATAAAAAATTAAAAAAATATATTTTCAAATTCTAAAAAAAAATAAAAAGAAATAGAAGAATAAAGGAAAAAAATCTAATTAAAATTTAAAAACTTGTGGTTTAGAAATTCTTAACAAGAAAAAAAGAAAAGAAAAATCATTAAAAGCAAAAAAGAACGGAAATAAAAATTGTATTTGTGTAAAGAGATTTAAAGTTACGCCATTTTTCTTGGATTTGTACAATTTTTACTTCTTTTATATTCTTCTTCTTCCTCTTGTTGTTCTGGTTCTTGTTCGTCTTCATATTATTCTGCTACTTACTTATTGTCAATGTGTGAGTGTAAAATCTCCTTTAGCTTGTTCTTGTTCTTGTTCGTCTTGTGGTGTTGATTTTTTTCTAATGTCTGCGTGCGTGCCTGTTAGTGTGTGTATGTATATAAATGCGTGTGTTTCATTTTTTGGGCAAATATTAGTGTTAGAGTTTTTTGCAAAAAAAATTGTTAACCTTCACCAAATCTCCAAATTTTTAGACTCTTCCGCTATAAAACGCTAAATTGTCTAGACTGTTTATCTAATTCCTTGGCACATCTAAAGTCTTATTTCTTTTTTTAATACCAACCTAGTCCATTAAACCTTTTAAAAAAAGGCATCAATACCATTACAATAATGTCAAGTCTCAAAATCACACACACACACGCATACACTTTTGAAACTTTAAATTGGACATTCATTCATCCACCAGTTTTGTGTTTTTTCTTTTCTTTTTTGAAATTAAACAAAAAAGAACTGTTATGTTAATGTTTTGTTGATATCCATGGAAAAAAACGGGAAAAAGAGAATAAAATAACTGAAATCCTAGGAGAGTTTATTTTAAACAGCTACAGATAAATAAAGGACTATTAAACTTAATATGGTCTGAAAAATGGAAATCAGTCAATAAATCATTTAAATACAAAAAGTAAATTAACCAAAAGATGTCATCCGACTGGTCCAGGCTTTATTTTAGTTTTTATAAAAATATTTTCAAATTTCATTAATACAAAAATTTCTCTGACAGAGTTTATATTTTTTTGTTTGCTCTGGGAAATTTGTTTTACAGAATTAATCGATGCAAAATTTTTTTGGTATAAAAAAAATTCAATAGAATTTTTCAAATGTTTGGTAAATAAAAATTTCAATATGAAAAAAAAAAAACAGTGCACATTGGGATTCAATCAATGTTTTTAAAATCAGATGAGAGTATCTCGCACAATGTGGCGAAACTTATTTTTTGGAATTAATTTTGCATGTCTAGAGCGGAGATGTTTCTGAGTGCATTTCGAGGAGTATATTTTTTATAGAAATTTCAGAATGATGTATATGAACTTCTCCACAAAAAAGATTTTGATTTCTAAACTTAACAAAAGGATTTATTTTTTTAATTATCCAACTTTGGATAGGGCTTTTGGACAGATCTTTGGCCTGAATCCATCCAAATAGAGTTTAATAACACGCCCCGCCAGATTTCTTTATGAAACATTAAAAAAAACTTATAAATTTTACCATCTTTTTTGGAAAAATATGAAAAAACGATTTTTTCAAAGTTCCTATTTCAGAATAATATAACCTTTTAAGAGAATCATATCTTTCTTAAAATGACACCATATTTATAATAAATTTATGGGGAATCTGACACATATTTTTAAAGAAATTGGGACCTTTATTAAGACCACTTATTAAAAAAATCAAAAATGGATTAAAAATTATTTCAAATTAAATATCTCTAGACCTAGAGATAACCATGCATGGCCGGTCCATGTAACATGGGCAGGTCAGCTCGGTCAACATTTGCTATGTCTCTTACCTGATATGGGTCACTACTTCTCCAATTTTACTTAGAAAAATTTGTGTATGTTTTTTGCAGTTGTGTGTTTGTTTTTTGTAGTCAAAGTGTCAATAAGTTTAAAATTTTGATCCAAAAAGTCTATAGGAATAAGTCCCCCTTCCAAACCTATAAGTTCTAAAATTCCAAATTCTGAATCAGACAGAATTTAGTTGTGAAACCCTAATATGTCTCTAATCATATGCTAACGGTTTATTCAGTCATACAAGGAAACTCTTCTATCAAATCAAAAACTTCTTTTAAAGTTTAAAGGTTTTCATATTGAATGATAAATACAAATTTGGCATAAAATTGAGAAGTTTGAATGTCTAAGGTAGAGCATTTTACACACCTATTACTGAGGCCATGGAGATCTTAGGAGGACCAAACTTCTAAAGTAATAACTGCTTAACTACATTTTATTTTATTATGTAAATCAGTCTAGTGAATCAATAGTTATAGGTTTATTTCAGAGGAAATCGCTTCTGCCCCTACTGTGCAGATGTTTACAAAAAGCGATACGATAAGTGTACAAATCTTGACTTGGTTAATTAGATTCATTTAGTGTTTCTCTTCCGTATTAAAATTCAACCGAAATATTGGAGTCATATTTTTGGAAATATCCTCCTCCCTTAAAAATTAGAGGTTAAGCGTTTTAGTTCCCATAAGATCCATCAAAGTTATTCAACTTGTAGCTTATCAAAATCTAAGTAGATTTTTTGAAAAATTCTATGACTGTTGATATAATAATGTTGCCATAATGTTGTTATTTAGAGTTATATGACAGTGATCTAAAAAATTCGGCACAGTAGCCTATACCAATCTTAATTGCTCTGTTCTTCTTCTGTTTTGATAAGAAAATCTTACCGATCGTAACAGAAATATCAGAAAAAATCATAATAATTATTCCGAAAAATTTACTACATATGAATATAATATACGTTAGTGTTTTTCAGAAACGTCGATCAAATCGTATAGCATGATATATTCTTGTCACTAAGATTCAGCTTTTAAGTCAAATGTTTCTCCTAAATTTAAGTCTTTATTCGAAATTGTCATCACACAGTGTGGTATTAGACAAATTAAATGATATTTAACCCATAATTGTAAAATACCTTTCAACTCTCTTTTTTGTAGGTATCGAGTAGGTAAAAACCATTGATATATAAGGCTTCAAAATCGCTTAGCATATGTTCAAGTTAAGGATACTCTAAAATGGTCCACGTTAGATCTATACAATTTTCAATTAAATTTAAAGATTTTAATAAAAAAGTCAATTAGCTTACACTTCCACTATTACAGTGTGAAATTTATAAAATCTATGTTTAGCCATGAGGAAGATACAAATTGATGCTCATGAGGTACTGAATTGTAAGATATGACCATCAATCTCCACACCTCACTAACAATATTTAAGGTATTAAACACGCAATTTATTCCATTGTAGACGTATTTGGTAAAGTATGGGAACAAAAGGAAATAAATTCTCTTTGGTTTTATGTCTACTTTCTTAAAAGAACTAAAAAAAACTTACTTAGTTCTTTAAAACTCTTAAAATTAATTTGCCATGAACATTTCTCTTTAGGTGTAACACACAGTTAGCATCAAATCATTCGCCGGGATTTTAGATTCTATTGGACCTACTATCTGTCCATTATTAAGCTTATAAAAAATATCTGTTTTTTATAAGTTAAAAAAATATTTTTATTTGCCCTAATTCACCTGCTAAATTTCAATAGCGAACTAAAAGTAGCTCTCATATAGACCCTAAAAATAAAATTAGTATTATGATAATATTATCTATATTTCAACAAAAGGAAGTAGGATTTATTTCCATATTAGATATTATATTGTATACGTTGTACATAAAATATATAAAATATATATAATAAAAATCTAAGCAACTTTTAAAAATTCGTATAAAATCGTTGTTCACTTTCTCAGATTACAATTTCATCAGCTTCCTTTGCTCAATTTAAAAAATTATATGGGACTCAAGTTTGGGACTGCAGTGGCGAATGTAAGATTTGATTCTCATTAGTTGATAATTAATATTTTACTTAATTCAATGAATGCTTCGAGCTTTTGCCGTGTTGAAACATCGGTAATTTCCACACAGCACAGTTCAACATATGGATGACAAAACAGGTTGTAAACAAAACATTGACTTCTCCTCGGTCTTATCGCTTTTATTTTGGACTTCTCACATGACACTCTATGTCCGAATTATGTAGGTTTTGTTTAGTTCACCAAAAGATAAGTTCTCCATTTTGTAGCGTAACCCAAAAGTGCTCTATTAAAATCTAACCTAAAATGACATGAAGTTTTTAACGTTTTGTTCTTTTAAGCATTTTTACTAATTGTGGAAGAACTAATATGAAACTCAAGATTGCTATATGTTTATGTTGCGCACAGTGGATTTTTACAGTTAATTTTGGTTTTTGTTTTATAATAACTATCTAAAGGTAGAATTATTTTTACGGTTATTGTAATAAACAGAGGCAGTTTTTACTAATACATTTTAAGTTAATATATAAGTATACTATATAATACCTCCATCTATTCCAAAATAGGTCATACGTCTTGGCTTTTTGCTATATCGAATATATGTAATACAATAATGTAGCAGTCGGGGATCAATTCCCCTATCAAAAAGTATTAGTTTAGTGTTCAATTATTTCCATGAGAGAGTTAATTCTGTAAATAAAATATCATTCAAGTCGATAAAACAATGGAAATCAATCCTTCAGCAATAGTATTATTTAAGTCATTCATCTGATTCATTTTCAATAAAATATCTGTTATTTTAATTCAGGCAAAAGATAAATATTAATAAATCGATTCATTGTGTTTTTCGTTTATGTCCAAAGAACAAATCATTATTTCCGATAGCAATTTCCCAAATTATTTTTAACGGTTTCCGCTTATTTTAGACAAGTTCTTTCATGAATGATGAATACTTTCTTAATATATTTTTTGTTATTTAATGAGCCGTGATGAAAGAAAATCTTGTATTCTTTAATTGTTTTCGAAATTGATTATCGGTTTTTTATCTCAAATTTGTAGCAAGAATATTGCTACGACATTGTATATCACTTCCCAAGTTATGTATTATATTTTCACCTAGAGCGTATGAGTTATATTTTTATTTGATTAATATTTTTACATAAAATGTTAGTTTTCTTAAATAGTACTTACTATTTATCCCTTAACATATTAAACTTTTAAAAATTGTACTTTTTTACTTCTATTTCCTTCCTGAAAAAGAGTACTTATTTGTACAAATATTTTCATCCCTAACAAACAAATTGTTTATTTCTAAACTTCTATATGTATGGATATGTATGTAGATCAATAGAATAGTGAGCCTGAAAAACAAGAAGAAAAAGTAGAAAAAAAACACACGACAACAACATGAGGAATGAACAAAAAGAAAATACAATTCAGTAGGCTCTGCAGATGATTTAAAGTGTTCACGCGACTTGTTTGTATTTATATGTGTTGTGTTGTGCTTTTTTCTCCCCCAAAATCATACAATACAAATGGTGGTTCTCTTTTAAAAATCCAGGCAAATACATATATACACATATTTGCTCAAACAAACCTACACCTTAACAATATAACACCCCACTTTAACTAACTAAAAACTCATACTCTCATTCTCTCTTCGATTTCTTACTCACTGGCACCTGTGAATAAATGTTAAAATGTATATATGTGTGTGTATGTATTAAGTAGCTATTTACACATGTTGTTGCTGCTAAACGATTTTTTGTTTGTTTCTTTTGCAACTAAACTGTATATGTGTGCATATGTGTTGGTTACTCTAAAGAAAACAAGAAAAAAATCAAGTTGGTTCTTTTTTTCTGTTGTAACCGAAAAATAACTAACCTCGGATACCATTTATTATCAACATCATCGCTACCACTACCATTACAACGACTATGACTACCATTACCCATGTGTATATATATCTCACATACATACACATGTCTGTATGTACTTATCTGTATATTCATACATGAAGTAAAGTACATCGTCAACTATTAACTTTAACAAATTTATATACATAAACTCACACTTATACACAAACACGCACACAAACAATAACATAAATATGAAAATGCCGAACATCTACATAACCATTTTTACTTGAAAATACCGTTAACACCGTACAACAGTTGTTCGTTGTATTTATTCTTTAAACATTTCTTCTCTCTATGGGTTTTTGTATGTGATATGTGTGTATGTGAGTGCTTCTCGTTTGTTCGTCACTGTTGTCGGAAGCACGTAAATCACAAAATTTACTTCCGGTTAAAACGGTGTTTGTATTTTTCTACAATTTCTGCTTCTTTTTTTTTTTTTTTTGCTCGTGTGTTTAGTTGTTAAACGCCTCCCAAAAACAACGAAAATAGAACAAAAACAATAACAAAAAAAAAAGAAAAAAAGAATTTAAAGGAAATAGTTGATATTTTATAATTGAACTTTTTTTCTTCTAACATTTGGAACTCGTATTTAATTTCCTGACCTTCTTCTTCTTCATATTTCTTTTTTTGCAAATATCAGAGTTTGAAGAAATAATTTATATAATTTTTTTGTTCGTTCTTAGTTTTTTATTTGCCTAATTCATTATTTTAAACTTTATTTAGTTTAAAATGCATTTTAAAGTGAAATAATATAAATGTTTAGTTTTTCTTTATTATTTTTTGATTACGGGTCATTTAGAACTATTTTTAGTCTTAAAAAGAAGTAGGAACACTGTTTTGTCGAAATGACCTTTGCAATGTATGACATGTCGAGTAAAATATATATATTTTTTAATTTGATAAAAATTAACAATCGAATCAATCTTAACATGAGTTTTATTTTTTTATCATGACATTTATGGGATCAAGTTGTTTTTCATTAACATGTGATCGATTATTTCTAGTAATAACAATTTGTAGATCGAAATGAGTGGTTGAAAAAAGTTCGACTTTTCATGAGAGTTAGCAAAAATGTTATACATATCTTAGGGGATTTTGGATCACCCCTGTATATTTCATGTCATTTTTAACTCTCAAGTGAATCTCTTTTTTGCCTTTTTAAATTTACTATCAATTACTCTTATTGTGTCATCTTAAATATAAAACTTTTGATCGCTTCTTCAATGACAATGGCAATTGATAATGATATGATAATTATAAGATACCGTTATTTTTATATTACCAGACGAATTTATATTTTGTGTACTGTAGTTACAACGTTTATATAAACAGACAATCTGAAAGACATACGTACGGAAGGAAACAGATTGTTAAATCGACTTAGAAGATGATTTCTAGTTGATCGAGTTGATTGATTAAACTTTCTAGAAAAACAAAGATGTTCTTGTAGTCCAGTTTGATTTGAATTTCCATTTTTATAAAAGACTTTAACAAATTTATCTCGCTAGACAATAGTTTTAAGAATTGTCGAAAACTTTATCGTAAGTTGTGACTCACAATTATCAGTAAACAAAGTTTTTGGACTTTTTGCTGATGTTATCTAATGCACAGTGGGGCAGATTAGATTTTTAAAAAAACAAATGTATAACCCTCGATCGGTTAAATGGATTTCCTTTAACTTATCATAATGGGAGTTTAGATTTAAGAGGGGCTTCATTGCCAGAGTTATGGGTTTGCAAAATAGAGTACATCGAACAATTTTTTTTAACTGATGAGACCACTGTGTTGTTTATTTCTTAAAGTTTTCGAGTTGTATGTATTTGAATTGAATTTTGTATGATTTTTAGTCAGATATTTTAGTATATACCCACAAGTTCAAATTTCTTTATTTGTTAAAACAGAATATTTCGCAAATTAAAAATATTGAGATCAATAACTCAGAACAAAAACAATTTGCAGTTTGAAATAAAAATATTATGATTTTTTTAGTTTTATTGACCGAAATTTCACTCATTTTCATATTAAATAAAATTTTTATTGAAACCATATTTGTTTTGTATGTTTCTGAAAGTCTTCTTGACATGGAAAGTTTTATATAAATTTTGTATGCAAAAATCCTACAGAGCGAAGTTCAGCCCTCTCCAATTCGAAACTTTTTTATCTAAATGTTGACTCTAAAAGGAAATGTAATTTGAATGTGTTTCTTATCATATGATAATAGATTTCTTTTCAGACCTTTAAGAAATGTTGTCTTTGAAAAACCAAAATTCAAAAAATCGTTTCACAATAAGAAGCGTTCTAATTAAGCAATTAAGAAATTATTAGGATAATTTTTAAGTTGAAAACATTACAGTAATCAGTGCATTAGTTTCTGAGTTATAGGCAAAAACACATATTCCGATATTTTGAACCTCCTATGAGACATGTGGACAAAATGTTGATGCAGAAAAATAGTTAATTTTTCAAAATTTTGATTTTTTAAATTGTCGAAATCGGCCCATAAATGTCAGAGTTTATAATAACGCTTATATATATTAGTGAAAGCGAAAACTGTTCGTGAATAAAGTTTTTGTATGCATATTAAGTCATTATCATGTAGACATATATAATGACTGTAATTTTTTCCTTCTTCTACAAGCGATGATATTATGAAAGTCTATTTATAACAGAGACTTAACAACAGAGACAAAACAATAACAAAAAATTCCATATAAGCAAAGGTGAATGGTATAGCAAATTCGGCACAATCGAATTTAATACTTTGACTTGTTTTTAATTAAGGTTATTCTATTCTATTTATTCTGCATTATATCTTCTCATAAAAAGGACTACCTTATATATGGTACTATAAATACCTAGACTTTTAACATAGGTCAAGGGGAACGATATCCAGAGCCAATGGTAAAACAACTCCGGAATTATCGGACGCGGGTAAGAAAATTCCGCTGACGAGAAGCCATGATTAGAATCAATTACTTCACCACTGGCAGTTTCGAGGATATGTTACTCTTAATGCAAATACTGTATTATTGTTTTTGTATCAGTCAAGGGCTTGTTTAACATAGTGACAGGATATTAAGTCACGCCAAAAATAAGTGGATACATTATAAAGTCTTATGAATGGAAGCAGCCTTTTTTGTACATATTCCTGAATGAAAATTTCTGAATTTATAGTGCCCGATGAATCAAATGATTAGCTGCATATTTCTTGCCATTTCAAGAACTTTTTGGCAAATTTTGACTGCTTTTGGGTACAAAACATTCTCATGAGCATAAATTTTTTTGTGAAAATACGTTTCGTCATTCATTATGCAACAAGAATATTTTTGTTAAGAAATTGACTTCAATATCTTCATTTTTTGGCCCCAAATACTTAAATTAAAAGTTTCACTGAGAAATATATGTTAAGAATTTTTTGATCTCAGTCATTATATACCAAGATTTTCTAAATGACCCAAACTTAAAAAGATGTACTGTTACACTACCCTTCTACCGGTATGTTAAATTTCTTGCTAACCCAAATAGCTGTTCAGAAGTATAAAATTTCAGCCTACTGTGTATTGTTGAAATGGTATTATTTGATTTAATAACAAAAAGAGGTAAAGAGGTATTGATAACCTTATCAGTCGTAATCAGTTCTTTAATGAAAGTGTTCATATATTTACCAAACGAAATCTGTGTATATTGAAATAAAAATATTGCTATTTATCGACCGCAGTCCAAAAAAGACTTTCTATATATAAATCAAGAGGCATAGATCCATGAGGCATCCGCCATTGTGATATAACCTATATAACTCGTTAAACGAAACTGTGAGACTATCATTGTCATCGAAATGTTGGGAGTTTTATATAGAAACTGGAGATATTATTTTTAATTGATAATTTTATATTAATCGGTGTGTAACTTCCCAAGTTATAAGGTTTTTTGATAATTCGACTGTATTTGACTTAAACATTATGCTAAATAATTTATTCTTAATTATATCTTAAAATTAAATACCATTAATGTGATTTTTTTCTGAAAATTTACTGAAATTTTAAATGTCTCTTATTTTAATTGATTTTTCAATTTTAATTTTAAAAAAGCAATAATTAAAGTTGAAAAGAAGCAAAGAAGAACCAAATACAAAAGGAAATATTAAGCAATAATTGAAAGAAAATTTATTTAAAAGAAGGAGAAGAATAAAAAAAATAAATTAATTAGATGTTTAAAGTGGAAAAAATCTGTGTGAGTGTTTTTATATTTATTTTTATGTGAAAGTGTTTTGGTATTTGTGCATGTCAAGTGTACATGTGCAACTATTTAAACCAATACAAATATCAACATCCACCAACACCAACAGCACCACAGTAGACAACAACAGTTGTCTGCAATAGTGTTAACTTAATAATACTAACAACAACAGCAGCAACAACTTGGTCATCATCAACATCATCATTATTATCATCGTTATCACAACATCAACAAAAATATGTTCGTGTATTGAATTTGTATTTGTTGTTTTTTTATGTTGACTACTGTAATGGTCATTTGTTGAGGCATTTTTAAATATTTTAAATTGTACTCTTCACATACATATATTTACAAACTCACACACATCATTATATATGCTAAATAGTTTATGTGTGTGAGTGTGGGTTCATTGTATTAACATTATTAAAATCCATATATGTTTTCTGTTTTATACTTAAGATTATTTTATTAGTATTTACAAGTAACGGTTAACTGTAGTGTGTGAATAAGTAAGAGAATGTGTGCGTGAGAGTCTTAAAGTGTATGCGTGCGTTAACATGCGGTTTCCGGTTAAATAAAATTCAATTTCAATTCTCTGCGCGAAAGAAAACGAAAATAAAAATACTTAAGTTTAACATTCATTTTTATTTAACATAAAAAGAAAGGAAAATTTACTGTTAGATATATGTACACATATATAAACCAACATATGGATCGACTGACATAATGCCAGTCTGTCTACCCAATCACTCAGAATTCTCGATTCATAGCAGAACGAGTAGAAAGAACAGCAATAATAACAGAATTAATAAAAACAGCGACAGCAGCCGCAGCAGAAATAATAATAAAAGCAAAAACGAAATAAAGATAACAAGAACAACTACAATAAGAGCAATACAGCAACAACAACAACTACAACTTTACTAATATTACTGCCAAATAAAAGAGGAAATAGAAAAATATATAACAGACAGAAAACAACGTAAGTAACTCAGTTTTTCTTTTAATTTTTTATTGTATATTTTTCTTTAAAAATGAAATGATAAGCGAAATCACGAATAAGACTTTTCATCATCACTATTCTTTATCAACTGATACACTTTTTTATATATGTATGTATATGTATACGTACACACTTTCTCTTATATACATTTTTAGTGAAGAAGGTAGAATGAAATAATCTTATAATCTACACTGTTCATTTTCCCATAAACGCATATAACTTTTTTTAAGAATTAAACAAGAAAATATTAACTGGACAAGAAATATTTTTATTAAATTAAGACTTCATTGAAAATATTGTCAAATATGTAGCGAAATCTTAAAAAATAAAAAAAAACATGTTTAATTTTTTATTTGATTGAAATTGTTATTACAATTAAAAAAAGTTTTAATTATTGATGGAATTTTAAACCTTTTTCGGAGTGCTTTCTGTCACTTTGCTCGAACAGATAGTACATCCCCGTTTGAAATCTACTAAACTTTTGGACACCATTTTCGTGCATTTCAATTCTTTTTTACCAAGAGAATAATATCTCTACACTCTAATAATATCTCTACACTCTATCTACGGATAGTTTGGAGGATTTGCTTTTTTTAATAAATATTCCACATTGTTGTTCATGTACTACTCAAGGGCTTATTTACCGTAATAACAGTAGCTAAGTCAGGCCAAAAAATTAGTTGATACATTATGAAGTTTAATGAATAGAAGCCACCTCTTTTAAACATTCCCTGATGTATTTTTCTGTGTTTATAGAGCCCGTTGTAACAAACTTTTTTTTTAGAAATTTGACTGCTTTTAGGTACTAAACTTTTCTTTCTCATTCTATCGAGCATCAGCTGATGCTTCTCACGAGCACTAGCAAATTAAAATGTTTGACTAGGAAGTTGCGAAAAATCTGCCAGAAAATACGTTTCGTCATCCAGGATTTAACAAGAACATTTTCTTTAGAAAACTTGACTTAAATTTCCATGATCTGTTTCTAAAAGAAATTATGAACCGACCCTCGTATAGATGTTTGCTTATATTTATCTTAATTTTGCCAATTATAATTACAATTCCAAAGTATATGCGAGATTTTTACCCTTAAAGGCGATATGGTTCTATGAGAAATAACCAACCGACCCTCGCATATATTTGCATAACATTTTAGAATATTTTAAGATTGACTTGTGCCAAATTTCGTTAAAATCGCTGTGTGTTTAGAACTTTAATGACCTAAAAATCCCATTTCGGGAAGAGCATTTGTATGGGAGGTACCTTAAATATTGGATCGAATATGACCAATTTCAAATAACACTTGGGGTTAAAAGTTTTAAGAGAAAAACGTTATTGGACAGATAAAGGTGGTTTTAAATGGGAAACTGCTTGGGGTAATAGAAAAAATTAAGTAAAATTTCATTGAATTTGGACAAATATTCTAAATAGATGACACAGATTTCGATTTGTTGTAAGAATCTATACTTTATAAGATCTTAAATGATTTCTTCATGCTTCTTCTACATTATTGTTTGTGGTGGGTAATGGAGAGTAAAAAAAACGTGTTTTTTAAATATATATATATATATATATATATATATATATATATATATATATATATATATATATATATATATATATATATATATATATATATATATATATATATATATATATATATATATATATATATATATATATATATGTATATATAAAACGTGATTTTTAATATATATATATATATATATATATATATATATATATATATATATATATATATATATATATATATATATATATATATATATATATATATATATAAAACGTGATTTTTAATATATATATATATATATATTAGTGTAAATAAATCAATGTACAGACAATAAATAAATAAATTTACAATATTTTTCAAATTATATAACAACTAAAATAAAGTGAAAGAAATCCCAACTTTAATATTCTGCATTAGAAGTTTTTATTATAAATTTTTCGGTGAATGTCTTTATTTCACTTTAGATTTCTTCAATTTCAGTTGTGTTTCAAAATTTCTCTTCTTTTGTGAACGTTAGTTTTTTGTTATTCTTGTTGTTGTCTTTTTGGTACCAACATTTGACGTTTATAAATGAATTGTTGTTCTTGTTGTTGTCTTCTTAACAAATATTTGAATTATATATTTACAGATTTGTTGTTGGTATTTTTGCCAATACTTATTATTGGGGGACTATTTCTACAACAAATATTTCTATTTCGAAATGCTATTGTATTGTTGCTATTGTTGTTGCTGTTGTTATTGTTATTCGCCGATTTAAGGGCTTGCTTTAATATTTAGTACTTGTAATCAATTAATTTATAAATTATTTTCTATTTTTTTTTTATTTAATTTTATTATTTTCATTTTTGTTTCAAATGAAAACGAAAATAAAAATAAAAAATGAATGATTTTGATGATTATTTGCTCACATGTGCGTTTATATAATTTCCGTTGCGGAATTTTTTTTTGCGGAAAAAAGGAAGACAATTTATTGATTTTAGAATTCACACATATTTATAGAACAACAATTGGAAGTAATTATGAAAGGGAACACAAATGATATGAAAAGGAATTGAATTGAATTGAAAATTCATGCAAGAAATACAAGCTAAATAAAAATAAAAGGGAGCGTATGAGCATTATGTTAACATATTCATTATACGTTATCAATATGAGTGCAATGAACCAGAATTCATTTTTGTTTGATGAATACAAGATTTGACAATTCTAATCGGGTAGAAATGTTTTTCCTAAACGAGTCTTTTCAAAAGAATTTCAATATGTCAAGGAAGAACATTTTATTTGTCAAATTTTTAAATTTTGTGTTAAAGCACCGCACAGTGGCTCTAAAGCGCTTTTTGGAATTATTTCTAAAAATTTTCCACCTTTAGAAATATCTTAATTAAATTTTAATTCGTTATAGCTGGAGTGATTTCAATTTGATTTGAGAAAGTACAAGCCTCTTCAAATGTATGAAAAATAACTAAATTTGACTGGAGGAAGTCCGCTTTCAAATTAAAAGGAAAAAACGATATTTGTTCGAATTGTTCATACAATCATCTGGTTGAATCATCTAGTTAATTCTAAACTTAGTCAACAATGCAAAATGTACAAGGAGTTATAATATAGATGGTCATATAACACATCTGGGTATCGGAAATTATGTCTAAATTTAGACAGGCAGTGAAAGTGTTGAATTGGCTTAAATATATTGTAATTGATCCTTATAAAATACAAGATAAAATTGGGTAAAATTATTAGCTCAATTCACTCATATGAAAGTCAGAGTCTCCTTTATGTTTACAAAGTCCAAAATTAAAATTTAAGCACATCAACACTTTTGCTATCACCATGTGAAATATATTGAAATCGCTGTAGCCTTTCGGAAGTTACAAATTTATTTTTATTTCATTTGAAACGCTGTGCAATTTTGGAAAGGGCTTATGGGCAGATGTTTGCCCTGAGTTCATTTAAATTTTGCTTACTTGCATCTTTATATATTCGATAATTAACATTTTATTTGTATGGTTGGCATCTCTCTTCATGATTCTATCCATCCCCCATTTTGCCTAGTAAAACAATTTCTTGATAAAGTGGTTGGGACCCAATTCAAAAATTCTCGCTGTTTCAGTTCTCTAATATTAAATGATCAAAATTTGATTTGTATAAGGTTACCTCTTCCCCTGATCCTATCTGTCTCACACAGTTTCTTGACAAAATTATTGGGACCAAATTTGAAAATTCTCGATAAAGTAGTTTTTTTTAGATATTCGATGATCAATATTTTCCGTCTTATATTTCGTCCAGTCCCTTGAAGAAATGATTGAAACCAAATTTAAAAATTCTTGCTGTTATATTTCGTTAGATATTCGATTACAATATTTGCTTTGTATCGGGGGTACCTTTCCCCTTGGTCCTATCGCAATTTTTATAGCGTATGTAACTTTCGGGTATTTGGGAATCATTCTGTGAAAATTTCAGCAGTACTTTAGCTGTCTATAAGTCCCATCATTTTGCGTTTACTGTTCCGGAACAACTTTTCAATATTTATCAACCCTGAGATAAATACAAAAGTCTTAAAAAAAACAAACAAACAAATAGATTCGTATTAATATATATTTAGATGATCGAGTTTATTAATCTTTTTGCCTCAGAACATCAACAAGTCCTTAAGCCCCTAAAGATGCTTTACGGTTTTCAAAACAATTAATTTTTTTTTTAAATATTGCAAGTTTATAAATTTGAAATAAATTTTAAGAAATATTTAATTTACTATTTTTAGGACCCACTTTAATGGGTTCTTAATATAAAATCTAATAAACTTAAGTGGAGTAAACAAATTTTCAACAAAAATGCACCATAAATTAACTTGAGCGTATGAGTGTTATTTTGGCAATAAAATGCATTTTTATATAATGTATGAGTATGTGTATGTGTATGTGTATATGTATTGTAAAACTAAAAGCCTTAACATTATATGCATAAACACATACATAAATTTAGGCATGTGCATGTAAATACTTTAATATTATACGCTTTTATATTGTATATATACATGTCTGTGTGTGTGTGTTTATACTTCTTTTTATATTTAAACTATTTGTAAAAGTCGTAAATTATAACAAAATATTAATAAATATGAACAGAATATTTTACGTGCCACTTTATATTTTACAATAATAAAAATCAAAATAAACTATATCTACAAGAATCGTGTTAAAATTATCTTCAGCAGAAAAAGAGTGTATTTAACAATGTGACAATTTATTATTGAAACATTTCCAAAATTAAGTTTTGGAAATAAATTTCTAATAAAATATATTAAGTTGTTTAATGAAATAATTAACTAATTTGTCGTTTTTTTTTTCAAAGTGTCTTTTTAGTGAAGTGAATTTTTGGCATTCGGTATTTTTTTCTTTTAATAATTTAATTATTATTTTTTTATTTTCATTGCCTGAGACACGCACAATTTATAACATATTTTTGTATAATAAGAAATGTCCTTGATTTCTATAATTTATTCAATAATTAGGAAAACTATATATAAAAATGAATCTGTGTTTGTTTGTTTGGGACTTATAGACAGCTAAACTACTGGACTGATTTTGGTGAAATATCTTCTCCAAGGGACTGGTTTCTTGGGCAATGTGTAAAAGTGATAGGAATGGGGGAAAGATAACCCTCATACAAAGAAAATATTGTTCATCGAATATCTAAGAATTATAACAGCGAGAATTTTCGAATTTGGTCCCAACAATTTTTTCAAGGAGCTTTTTTACGTGACAAAATGTGAGACGGATAGGATCAAGGGAGGGGTAGCCTCCATACAAAGAAACAAATAATAATTATAATTATTTTAATCGAATATCTGCAAAACCACTACACCGAGAGTTTTCAAATGTGATCCCAATTAATTTTTTAAGTAACTATATTAATGGACAAAATGAAGGGGGGATAGGATCATGGGGGAGAAAATGTTGATTATCGAATATCTAAAGAACTATGACAGCAAAAATACTCAAATTTGACCTCAAACACTTTCTCAAGAATTTGTTTTACTGATAAAAATATAGGACGGGTAGAATCAAGGGAAAGGTACTCCCATACAAGGCAAATATTAATTATCGAATATCTAAAGATCTGTAAAAGACGGAGAATTCAAGGACATTTTTACTGGCCAAAATATAGTACGGATACAAACCAGGGACAAAAATCTTACTATACAAAGCAAATAATATGCTGTTACTAAATGTCGTCTCTCTATTTATGGAAAAATCATTCTCTCTCTGTAGAATACGAGGAACACCAACACAAATAATAATTGTTTCGGTATTCTCATCAGCAAAAACCCAAATATTTTCACATCACCATACTAATAACAATGAAATGAAATAGGTCCTTTTGGAATTTACATAATGATTATCGAATATCTAAACAACTAAAACTTGGTTCCAAACTGTGTTACTGGGCAAAATGTAGGATTCAATACAAATATTACATAAAGTTTTAGAACGGACAGGGTCAGGGCATTTGGCATCAAATTTTTCATACACGTTGTGATTTGTGAAATTTCGTTCGAGATTTTGGGCGGAGGAGAATATTTGTGCAGCAAAGCGCAACGGGTAAAAGTAAGAATTTTATTAAATTGAGGAGTTCAAATGTCTTCATTAAACAATTCTGAGTTTTCAAAGTTAAATGCAATTCCTAATTATTGCTGATAATTAACATTGCACTCTGGGGCAAAATCGATTTTTTTAAAAATAAATCTGTAGCTTTTGAACGGCTGGATAGATTTACACTGAAATTAATATAATAAAAGCATAGTAGTACGTCATTAACTTGTGAGTACGTTTGTATATTCATACATTATACAGCTAAATAAAACATTGTTGACTGCTTCACATGACTTTAAACCAATTTGTGCGAATTTATTAATTATAAAACTCTTCTTTCAATTTCGCTCCCTTTTTGATTTTAATCTTTTTTGATTTTTATCCTTTTTTAGAATTGACCTTTCCTTCGAAGAGCGAAAACATAAAACTCTTTTTTTAATTAAAATTAAACTCTTCGAAAGATACGATCTAAAAGAAAATTATAACAAGTAAGAAGTTTATTCGGCTTTGCCAACTTGTGAATTATACGTACATACACACTCACATATACACTCACATATACACTCACAAACGCATACATTAAATGAAAGTGTTTCTTATATAAAACAAAGAAACCTTCATGAGGCATGAAATGAGTTATATTTTTGGCCATAACTTTTTTCTACTGAACCGATATTGGTAAGATAATTAAGAGGATGTCTCAGATATCGGTCAATTACTTTTGATATACTGAACAAATTTTGCTGATTTGAAATAATAAACTTATCAGAACTATAACAAATACTTAGGCCAAACCTCATTGAGCTTTGTCAATTATTGTGGATGTGAGCGTGCCAAAAACAGACAGACAGACACAGACAGAAAAAAATCTCTGAGATTAGAACTTTCTAAATTATTACATTTTCTATATGTTCATCTTTTTTTCGATCTCTCTTTTTGTATGTTAATTAAAAATCGTTGTATTTATTTCATTTTAAACTGTTGCTTAACTTAGTTGTTGTTTTTGTTTTTTCCTTAATTTACTGATAAAAACTAAAAATTAAACTTTTCTCAATTTTGGTGTCAAAATGTCCATTTTTAATTGGCATCGTTACAAAATTCAGTCATGTTAATTTTAAAATTTTGACAATCAAACTAATTTTGTTATAAAAAACATAAAAATAAAAATTTTTAAATTTATTATAAACTGTTTATTTGTGTTAAATTTTATTATACCCTACACCACCACAAGTAGTATATATTAACTTTGTCATTCCGTGTGAAACGCTAAGAAGGGATCACCTATGATTCCATTATATATATTCTTGCATCAAATTAATTTAGCTAAGTCCGTCTGTTTGCTGTTGTCAAGCTCACATTCACAAAAATTGACAGAACTATTCACAATAGTCCTGAAAAGTTTCCTATTTAAAACCAGCAAAATTGGTTTAGTATATTAAAACATATAGAGCGATATCTGATCCAACCTCTAAGTTCAAGCGATGATCATCGTAAAATAGTCTATTAAAAGTCTATTCCATTTTATAACGTTTGTGAGTGTATTTTTGTATATGTATTTCTACGAAACCTAACGTATTAACTACACACGAATTTATGGTGGAGGGTATTGAAAATTCGTCATAGCCGAAAATAGCATTCTTACTTGTTTTTATACCTTATGCAACCGAAGGTGGTTGGAGTATTATGCATTTGTGCAGAAAAATTGTGTTACACCGTGTCTGAGTCTTTCTGAGTCTGTCTGTCCGGCAGGCTGTCCATGTGAACGTTTTGAACATTCTATAGATCGCAATTTTTGAAATATTTCGATGAAATTTGGTACATATTATTATTTTGGCCTAAGGACGATGCCTGTTGGCCATATTCGGTCCAATATTTCAGGTACCCCGTATACAAATGTTCTTCCCGGAATTTGGTACAAGTAATATTCTTATAAAATTCTAAAAAAACGATATACAAAAGTATGCGATGGTCGGTTCAAACTCTTTTTCCAAATATCACTTTTGAGGTCAAAAATCTCACATATATGTTTGTATGGTAATAATAATAGCTGAAATTAAGATAAATATAAACAAAAAATATACGAGGGTCGGTTCATAATTTCTTGTAGCCTCCAAATAACCACCCCAGAAAAATTAATTTTAAAACGAATGAATTTTAGAACGCATAAATTTAACAAAAATCTTAGTGTATAAGATAGTGTTGGGGCTTGACCGGACTTCTACTTTTGACTCGATTATCGTAAAATTTAGTTTACATAAATTAACATTATTCCAACAGTTTTTGAGATTTAAGAACGTATAACTAATTTTCGGAAGTAGTTGTGTGCGGGTGCAAGTGTCAAAAGCTAGGCAGTGTCAAATTTAATAATAAAAACATATTTTAGCTTTAAGACGTCATTGGACCGATATCATTAAAATTGTTATTTATTTTTTTTTTTTTGACCTTAAAATTAATTTTGATAATAGAAACCCCCATATGATTTTGAGAGAAAAAATTTCAAAAGTGAATTTATGAAATCTTTTTATGTGATATTGTGCGTAAGACCAAATAGCCACTATATAACTATAACAATAACCAATTTTGAAATCCGGTCATATTTTTTATTATTTTTAATATACAAATTTTAAAAATTCTTATCCAAAACTTGAGTTTGACTTAAACTTGCTGGTTTTCATAGACAGATAAACGAACATAGCTGAATCGATTTAGATTTTGATTTAATGGTAGTGATTCCGAATCGAACGGTATAATTAAAAGTAGAGGAACTATTTTTTGATCAAAAGACTTAAATAGTAATACGTCGGACATTTTTAAATCAATTATAGTAATGTTTTCGAGTCGAATGTGACAGATTGTGTCCAAATCGGCGGATAGATTTTGAGTTTATATAATGATATAATTTTATCAGTGAATAAATGACACCTTTATGAAAGAAATCTAAAAAAAAAGGACGGACAGACATACGCATTATACACCAAATTTAGTAGGGTTGGATGGAATTCGTCTTTCTTGATTATTTTAGCATGAAATTCGTGACTTTGCTGTGTTACTACTCTCATATGCATTTCATCAAGATTAATATTTTTTTTGAAAAACAATCATAAAGAAGCCATCGTTAGTATACTTATGTAACTCTGTATATTCTCGCAGTCTGGCTTTTTTGCATCTAATTTTCAGTTGTACATTTCGGATGAAAAATCTTATTTAAAAATAATAAATATTTAAATTTTATAATTAAACAATATTTCAGTCACTCAAATTATTTCGATAACAATAATTTTGTTTTTATCGTTACATAAACATTTTGTTTTCTTTTATCGAAATGTTACTTTTCTAATAGTAACAACAACAACAACAAAAAGTTATTTAATGGTTGAGTAAATTATGTGAAATGTGCTTTTTATACCCTCCACCACCATAAGTGTCATTCTGTGTGTAACTCGAAGAAGGAATCATCTTAGACGACATAATGTATATATATTATTGCATCACATCAAAATCTGAGTCGATTTAGCTATATCGTTTGTCTATCTGTCTGTTGTTGGCACTCTCATATCCATAATAATTGACAGATCTCAGCGAAATTTGGACCACATATTTGTTAAAGTCCTGAGAAGTTTCCTATTTGAAATCAGCAAAATCATTTCAGAATATTTAAAGATATAAATCGATATCTGACCACTAAGTTTTTGCAAAAAAACTTTTGTAATTTTAGAAATTAGAATGAAATTTTGCTGTAATATTATGCTATATGTACTTCATTACAATTCCAATTATCAAAATTATCAAAATCGGTTCAGTTTAAAAAAAGATATAGTCAAATTTATAAGTTATTTTATGACTCAATAAGTGTTTCGTGTTGTATTTAAGAAAAACTTTTATATATTCTATACGTCTGTGAGTGTATGTGTGTATGTACGAAACATAATGTATTTTCTTTACACGCATTTGTGGTGGAGGGAATTGAGGATTCGGCATAGCCGAAATAGCGTTTTTACTTGTTTTGTGAGCATTTTTGATTAAATTTCAATATGTCCTCGAGCCATCAAGGTTGAGTGCTGAAAAGAGGAAACGATTTATTTTTCCAAATCGGCATAATTTAAATTAAACTTTTCTAGTTCACTACAACAACAACAACAAAAAAGGCCAAAAAATAAATACAGAATAAAAAAAATCAATTGTAACCTTAACATTCATCTGACGAACAAAAATTTTATATAATTTTTTTTTGTGTTGCGATAAGAAATAAACTTGTCATTGGGAAACAACAAAACCAACAACAAACAATAAAATATCTATATATATATAAATAAATTAATCTGTGTTTGTTTGTATGTTTTGGACTTATAGACAACTGAACTATTGGACCGATTTTGCTGAAATTTTCACCCAATATCAGCAAGAATATTTCAAATTTGGCCCAATTATTTTATCAAGGAATTGTTTTGCAATACAAAATAAGGAACAGATAGGACCAGTTGGAGAAGTGGCCCCCATACAAAGCAAATATTGATTATCGAATATCTAAAGAACTATTCGACAGCGAAATTCTTCAAATTTGGTGCCAATTACTTTCTCAAGGAACAGTTATAGTGGACAAACGGTTGGACAGATTGGTTTAGGAGTGGAGGCAAAGCAAATATTTAATATTGGATTTCTAAAGAATTATTGAAGTGACTGTTTTAAGATTTTATCTCAATTAACTTCTCTTGATATGATTTTACTGGACAAAAGAAGGGTTGCCGACCATATACCAATTATTAATTATCGAATATCTAAGGAACTATTTCATCTAGAGTTTTCAAATTTGTCACTTTTCTATGAAACGATTTTATTGAAAATTTTTAAACAGACAGGGTCAGAGGGATTTGGAAAAAATCTCCGTTGCATATGGATATGGTTTTAATACACCTGATTATATGTGAATTTTTTTCTAGATCTGGAACTGAGGATAATTTTTGTGCAGCAAAGCTCACCGGGTAAAAGCTTGTAAAATATAAAATAAACAAATAAATGTACATTTTTATAAATTTGTATATAAAAATATATTTGTTTGTGTAAATAAATATTGAAGGAATAAAATATTGTTAAAAAATGCATGTTCATTTCTGCAGTTTCTTTAAATGACCTTGTTTTATTTAAGTACACTTATACATACACATTTATGTGATTTTTTTTTTGGTAAATATGTATGTATGTTCGGTAAATATGTTAGCAATAATTAAAAAAAAAAAAAGAATTAAAATCAATTCAAATTTTATGAAAAAAATATATCAAGATTGAAATAAAAGTGGAAAAAAATGAATTAAATAAACTTACGAATAACTGCATGCTTGCATGACTGCATGAGGGATGATCATTTTGGCACTTCTCAAATTTAAGTGCAGGAAATGCATTTGATGCAAAAATTTCTTTTTTAAAAAATACTTACAAACATAAATGTGATTGTAGGTGTGTTCTTGCAAAAAGAACTCTTATAAACTAAAAAGCTAAATATTCGTCATCCAAATCACTGTCAAAGAAAATTGAAAATGAATAATTGCAAAATTTGTTTTGAAAAAAGTAAAATTAAACAAAACACACAAATAACATAACCTAAAATACAAATAATAAAATGAAAAGCAGCAAGACGAATTTGTATTATTAAAATAAAAAAACTGAAATGTAAATTTTTTGCTTACACTTTCATTTTATTTATTGGGCTCAAGCTAGAAAAAAATCACTGATAGAATGCACATTTACATTTATATCATAAAACTTGTATACCCTGCAAACATTTTTTGTTGTAAAAGTGGCTTTAAAGAGTCTTCCAGAAGTTGAAATCCATCACCGAAGATTTCTTTAAAGTATCATAAAAAGAATCTTCCTTTCGGAAGACGACTCTAAAAGGCCACTTCTGGAAGTGCCTTAAAAGTCACTTCCCGAAGAGACTTATAAGAATCTTCTGTAAGTGGCTTAAAAGAGACTTCTACCAGAGTTTCAGAAGAAGCTTTAAAGAAAGTTCCAGATGTCACGTTCAGAAGGACCTTCTTCGACACATCTAGAAGTGCTGGTACTGCATATTTTTTAACATCCAAGGGGAATCATCTTATTTCCGGATTGTAATTATTTATTATTTTAAATAATAACTTAATCACAGCTCTTAATCGAATATCACTTCTTCATGAAACTGTTTTACTGAACAAAATGTAACTTGAATAGATGAGGTGTCCCCCATACAAAGAAAATGTTGATTATAGAATATCTAAAGAACTGTAACAGCAGTATTTCTCAATATCGACCCAAAACACTTTCTCAGGAATTTGTTTTGCTGATTGAAATAAAGGACGGGCAGGATCAAGAGGAAAGGTACTCACATACAAAGCAAATATTAATTATCGAACGTCTAAAGAACTGTAAAAGCGGGAGAATTCAATTTGGTTCAAATTACTTTCAAAAAGTTATTCTTTACTGGCCAAAATGAATGACCATGGGGAGTGGTACTACCTACTTTACAAGGGCAACAGTGCGCACCGGGTCTTGGCTAATAAAAAAAATAAAAGCAATATATTTTGTTTTTTTGCAATTCGTTTAAAATTTTCTAAAGAACTTCTGGAAGTCGCACATTTATACACTTCATGACGATTACATAACAATAGTGATGTATTTTGTTTTTATAAATAATCTACTATCTTCTACTTTACATACTCCGAGAAGATAAAGTGGCAACAACAAAGTATTTTGTTTTTGTAAATTACATATTATCTTCTATAGATCTACTGGAAGACACTTATTAAAAAAATTAAATTATCTTCCATCATCTAAATAATTTTTGGGCAAAAGTAATATATTTTGTTTTTGTAATTCCTGTAATAACTTCTAAACAACTTCCGGAAGACACTTCCTTATTTACAAGTGGCAATAGTAATGGATTTTTGTAAATTGTTTACTATCTACTGAAGAACTTCTGGAAGAATGTAAGAATAAGTAATGTGTTTTGTTTTTATAAATTTGCGAAAATCTTTCCACAATCTTCCAGACGTGACTGAGAAGTTACGTCCACGACAATTTTAACTTCCAAATGTTTGAAGGTTATGTACATTAGAATACCCACACACATACATATATTTATAATCCAAAGTGAAATATATGACTTTTTTCATTTAGGGCATTAATGTCTTTTGAAAAAGATTCATTTCGCTTACAAAAATATTTCAAATATTAATTTAAAATGATTTTTTTAGGATTGGATCTTTACTTTAATACAGGGATTACTTAAATATATTGCACAATGGGACAGAAACTATTTCTTTTTGAAAATAAATCTGTAACCTTTGATAGGCTGGGTGATTTTGCCTGAAATTAAATATAAAAATATTAGAGGAGAGGATGATGCAAATACGCAAAAATATCTTAAATTGTTGCCGGTATTTACGAATAAAATAAAAAATTCTACCACAGTTTTGAATACCCTTTTTGTGCTCTTCAATTCGCTTTTAACAATAGCCCAATATCATGCCACTTGCCACTAGATCCGGGAAGTTTGGAGGATTTGCCTCTCTAAGTACAAAGCAACATTAATGTTCTTGTATCACTCAAGTGGTTGAAAGCCCGTTGTAACAAATGACTGGTTTCTTTACCGCGATTCCATATTACTTGCCATACCAAGAATTTTGTTGGGAAATTTTAACAGCTTTTGGGTCCCAAATTATTCCTCAACATTTCCTCGAGTATCAGCAACATCAAATTCTTTACTAGTAAGAATATTAAAAAAACTTGACTTCAATTATCGTGTACTTGTGAGGAACTTTTTTAGCCCTGTTACCAAATAGTCCGAGAAGGGAGGTAAAGGCACTGCTATTATGACGGATGTGTGGGGAGCTTTTTTTGTAATTGCTTTCTATTTGTTTGGTTTATTCTTTCTACCTGAACCAGGTTTTCTATCAACGGGCAAGTTCTTCCGGTACAGTTTAATAACATTGGAAGTAGTTTGATGGCTGATCTTTGGTATTTTTTTGTAGGACCGAGTTCGATTTTGTTAAAAATATCAAATCAAATAAATTAAAAAATAAGGGTTTAGAATTTTGGAATAAATATTGTTCGCAGATCATCTAGGTCAATATATTGGTTGTATATATAAATAGCCTAGACGATTTCCGATCAAAATGTTAAAGCTCACAGTTTACTGGGCATCTTATGAATTCTAGAAGCGTTTTTTTGTTGATTGAATTCAAGATTTTTTTAACTTTTTTCATTAAAAATATAGTGGATCAAAGTGTGGATCATTTGAAAAATTATTATATATAATAAATATCAAAAATGTTAATGACCTGTGTTGCCTTATTGTTGCTCGGATATAAATAATACATGTTATCATGTCATTGAACGACCTGGTTAATGGTCATTAAATCAACAATAAAACAATCTGAAGCTAAAATTTGGCACGCGGTTAAAAAGGTTGTAATTTATAGGAAATTATTGTTCATGTTTTCTATTTATATAAACCTTAATTGTATAAAAAATATATATAAAAATGGAATTTTAAAAAAATCTGCTTGGAAATATCCTTCAACAAAAGAATGAAATTTGAGTGGAAGTTTTAAAAGTTCTCGTTATTTCTTTGTCGGCCTTAACAGTTAAGGCGATCATATTATTTCCCGTACAGAAAATTAAAAGAAATATGTGACCGTAAAATCTGAAATCTATAGGCAATAAGTGGAAAACCAGTATTTTTTCTAGGTAACACAAGACAATGTGACGACGGGGACACAAAACTTAGAGTACTGTGGTGTGATTAGAAAAACTTTTTATGAGGTTTTTAATTTATGTTTAAGTTTATAGTTAATTTAACCATAGTATATGGTTCGTTCTTGTAATAATTCCAACTTTTGTATCTTTGTAACATGGTTACATTCGAGATGGCTTCGAGTTTACTTCCGGATGAGGTCTCCACTTGTAAGGTTTAGGTGAATGTTAATTTTTTTCAAACATTGAGTACGTTAATGTCTTGAAAATTCGTTTACAGGCCTCCATCTGGTGAGGTAATTATTAGGTGGTCTTTCATCCTTGGCCTTCTCGATTCTTTGAAAATTCATTTATGATAAGACAATAGAAATTTTGTGTTCGATTTTCTATAAAATTCTTAAAAATATTAATGCTATAAAAACATGAATCCGTTAAAAAAGTTCTATTAATCTGAATTTGGAACTTTGAAAAATGAAATAGTTTTTTACGAAAAAGATTGCAATACTTATTCGCTGATGAAACTATTTGTTTTGTTCTGAACTTTTCAATTATCTTACAAAAAAAATCTTAACGGGAATTCATTTAAAGTAAATCCGAATGAGTTTGGGACAATGATTAATTTAAAGGTGTCTATATCGGAGGCCAACCAAAGTCAAGTGAGTGTAGTTTTTACCTTTTTTTAATTAGAGTAGAGTCGATGGTTATTTTATAGACATTTAAAAAAAAAGCTGACCTTTTATTTTCCGGTACATTTTTCGGCTCCTCATCTGTTACGCTATGTTCAGTGATAAATACCATTTTGGCATTAGGGGAAATAGAAATAGAAAATAAAAGAAACAATTTTCTTTAATTTCTTTATAGAGAACATAAGACAATGTTACATGATGGGAAAAAGTTGCTTAGGTTTCGAACAATACTGTATATATCGAATTTATATTTAATTCGAAAACGGAAATGGTTGTAATTAGTGGTAATGTACAAAAAAAAAAACTATTCCTTGCCAAGACCTCCAAATGATTTACTGGTCTAAAAAGTTCAAAGAAACCCCTTATTGGATGGTGAATTTTTTGCGCCATAGGTTGGAAGACGATACATGGTCAGTGATCTGTGAGCTTAATTCCTGTAGGGTGACAAAAGCACATATCATTTTCATTACCTTCGATCGAATAAACATTGTTCGCAGTTCATCCAAGCGAAAATATTCACCTATATATCGATAGGCAGACGATTTTGAACCAATTAACAGAAATTCATGTGGAGACATGTGAAATAACAGATTCAAAATCCATAAATCTAAAACTTTTAAAAATTTCTTGATTTTTGTTTGTATTTATTTAATTTTTTTATTTATCAGAACATTTTTGCTTATAACTCTAGACTTTCCGGAAAAGTATTTTAGACCTAAAATGTTTTTAAATATGGACCAATTCCAACGAAATTTAAATTTTTATCCAAATGTTTGGTTTGGTAAATATTGGTAATTTCACGAATATGTTACCAAATTTTACTGTAGTTCTTTAATGTAGGTCTTTTTCCGGTTTAAGCCGGTGAACGAGTAATTATTTTTCTGATGCAATGTCTTCAATTTATTCGAGTGTATGTATAATTTATGTGGTGGGGGGTATTAAGATTCAACACAGACGAACAAGGCATTTTTAATTGGTGTAACCTCCACTTCCCAAGTGGTGAAGAGGGTATATTAACATTGACATTTCGTGTGTAATGCTAAGAACGAATCATCTAAGATCCCATAATGTATATAAATTCTTGAAATTTGGTCTGCGTATTTGTTATTGTCATAATAAGCTTTCTGTTTAAATGCAGTGAAATCCAATATATTAAAATACATAGATCGATATCTGACGCAATCTCTAAATACAGGAGAAGATCATTCGTAAATTTTTCAATTGCAAATTGACGAATAAGGATGAAATTGCCGGAAAATTAAGCTGAATGTGCTTTATTATTATACCAAAAATAATAAAAATCGGTTCAGAAGAAAAAAATTTCTAAAGAAAAATATAACTAATTTAATGAATCATTAAGGTTTCTTTGTTATATTCAAGAAAATCTTACATATATTGTATGCGTTTGTGAGTGTATATGTGCTCGAAACATAACATATTTACTTCATACGCATTTGTGGTGGATGGTTTTGAAGATTCTCTCCAATCAATCGACTGAATTGTTTGCTAAATAAATCTTTGGGATCAAAGAAAATAATAGATGTATAAATGAATGTTTGTGCTGGGTTTCCATTTATTGCAATAATTTCTATTTCATTTGTTATTCAAAAGATAAAGATCCCAAAAATAGGGGAATAACACCACTGTGCGAACAAAGAACAATGTTGAATGAATAAAGAAAAATTGATGGTTGAGAGGTGATTGTCAACATCAAGTCATTGAGGCAACTAAAATGAAATTGTTTTCTATGCCAAACATTAAAGTCACACAAACACACACACACATACGTACATACATACAAACATATATGAATATGAACAATTTTTGATATTTGCATGAATTATGTATGGTAACACGTTGAGATTCTCTTGTATAAAAATGCAAAACGAATAAATTCGTTTTGAATGTGTATGCGTGTGTGTATTGCAATGACTATGAGGATAAATTTTACAAACACAAACACAAACACAAGCATGTTATAGAATGCCGCAATATACATTTGACAGAAATTCAGACAGACAGACAGACAGACATACAGACAAATATGTAGATTTCTAGTTCTAGTTTTTTTTTATTCTGTTGTTTGAACTTGTACGATAATCATGTTATTCAATGTTAAGCCCAAGGTAAGAATAGAATCTTGCCAAGATTTTTCATCTCATTTCATATTCATTCTCACATACATACACATATTCATATATTCATATATTCATACATAAAGATAAATTTCTAGCTATTGTCGTTATTATTGAATTTTGAACAGGCTGATGCTGTAGCTGCATCTGCCTGTATCTGCAGCTACTTGAGGGCAACAATATAAGAGAATCGTTTATGGATGTTGCAACATTATGGATTATGATGTGAATGATAATAATGCAATTGCAAATCTAAATGAAGATAATAATTGTGCTGATGTTAATGATGATGATGATTCCATATAGATATTGGATATTGGATATTGGTTGATGTCTATGGTATTCACCTAACTTAACTACATATCAATTTGTGTTTATTTAATGATATGTGTATGTGTATGTGTATGTGTACATATGGCTTGTGAGGTTATGTATTGCTTTTAGGTGTGGTTTTCTTTTACGGGTTTGGTTCAATTCACTTGTTCTAGTTCAGTTTCCTTTTTTTCAGTTAAAGGAATATTGAGTTCAATATTTGAATAGTCAATGCAAACATTTCAAAATTTATTCACGATTTTTCTTGGGTGGCAAAAGATTGATCTATTAATATAAACATACTGACATACATAAATCTAAGAGTTACAGTGCTAAACAGTAAACGTTAATTGTATTCAAAAATTATATATTCGAATATTTATTCGAGTTGCTGATTGCAATTTATGTATAATAATTATTGTTAGAAAACATGTAAATGTTGAGAAACCTTATTCAGTTTTAAACGACTTAGGTATTAGACAATAGATGGTCCAATGATTAATAATTGTGTAATAATAAATCTTGTAAAAATAAATTGGTATTCATTTGGATTGACGACTTACCTGGGGTCGTCATATTGAAGCCAGGAGACTTTAAATGAATTTAAAATCGTCTAATCTTAACCGGCTAATTAATAGATATTTCAAATTTGGTCTTGACAATAAAGTCATCCTGTACGATACCACACTAAAGCCAATCTGGACATGTGGCATCGACATTATAGAGAGGGCACAGTCCAAATTTCTTAGAACCATAACGGGAGTACGTGGTACGTAAGAAAAAAGAAAATTCATAGAGATTTAAATATTCCATTGGTAAAAGAAGAGTTTCATAAATTTCGACAAAAATACATCACGAAATACGGAACCATTCAAACCCCCTTGCAAAACTTCTAGTCGTAGAGGATTCGGGCACATAACTTCGTAGAGTCGACATTCTATTCCCGATATCGAGAGGAACGACCATCTATTTATTCTCTCCTTAGAGAGTATATAGATTTAGTTTTTAAGATTTAAATACTTATTATGAGGCCCAAATGGGGCAGATTCAATAAATAAGATAATTTTTAAACTAATCAAGATATTTCTACGAAATTTTACATATTAGGGAGTACAGGTCTTTTTGTCTCTTATTCACAAAAAGTTAAATTATTTATAATTGAGACAAAAAAATTAAATGTATAATGTTCTTTTAAATCTCTTTAAATATTATGTAAACATATTCATACATAATTTTATGTATGCATATATACATATACAGTTTCAATGATATTAGAGTCTTAAGAAATGTAACTAATTTTTTTCCTTGTTTTTCTCAGGCTTTTTTTTAGAAGTTGTTAAGTATAAATTCTAAAATTTGTTAATATTTTTCCTGAATTCCCTACAGAATTCTAAACTTTAAATATTAACTTGTTTGTATTGAATAATAAAATTAATATTTAAACTTTTTAAAAATTTGTAATTTTATCTCCTTCATAAACTTTTGGAATCCTCAAGTTCTGATGTTTTTGTAGATCCTACATATTTATGTTAGAAGTTTATAACTTAGTTGAAATTTCAACCTAAATTAGGTATGTTTCATCCGAAATTATCAATTTTGATGTTTAGGTTGGATTTTAAGTTGCTTCGCTGTATGTGGTGGTTCTTTAGAAAACTCTGAATGTCTAAAACGTAATATTACTACCACTCTATTTTCGGAAATTATATTTGCCGTTCAGAAGCCATAGGTTTATTTCCATTTCTGTTTTCATATAATAGATAGAGTGGATCATTCGAAGTAGGTCTTATTTACCTGATTGGAATGAAGTTATAGAAAATATTTTATCAAATAATAACTGATATTTAGTATCAAAAATCATGTATAATTATAGATTTTTATATGAATAATGATAAAGACTTTCATTCAGATTAATTTAAAATCTCCATTAATGAAATTTATTAATTTTAATTCGAAAAAAACATTAATTTCATGTCCAAATACAAAAAACCTGTAATATACATACATACATACATACATACATACATACATACATACATACATACATACATACATACATACGTACATACATTGTTGTGATTCTATTACATATCAACGACAAATTGACTGATTATAATGTTAAAACTTGTCAAGAGTCAATAAAATCTATTTTGTAACAATTTACCACCTGTTACACTTTCACTAGTCACTGTAAGTTAAAATACATACATGACTGTATGTATGTGTGCATATGTATATAAGAATATGACCAGCATATAGAATATGTATATACTTAGTATAGATTGATATTCTGATAAAATTGTTACACATATGTTTCCTATAATTCTTATACCTACACATATACATATATACACTAATATAAATGTATGCATTTATGTAGAATTTATATTTAGGTGACGTAAACATTATAATGTGTGAAATGCATCACTATTGGAGCCATAAAATGGAACGGCATCTATCACGCAATCTAACAAATAAATCAAATTTTATTTGTATGAGTGTAAAATATATTGGATATTCACATACATACATACATACATACATACATACATACATACATACATACATACATTCATACATACATACGTACATACATATATACATACATACAAACATAGTATTTTATACTATTTTAATACATGAGTATCTGAGTAGGTGTGTGTATATATGTAGATCAGTTCTCCTGTCTGAACATTAACACACATATATATTTATTCATATAACTGCATATGTATATATTCTATTCTCTGATGTATATGCAAGCGTATGTGTTATGTATGTCTGTATGTATTTGTATGTGTATAATCGTTACAAAAGTTCGTTACTTAGTTTCCTTGATTGTTTAGTTGGCTGAATGGTTTTCGTTTCGTTTCATTTTTTTTTGGTTTTTACTCCTTTTTGTTGCTTTTTTTCTATACTTTTTTCATTTTTTCTTTATTTTAGTATAAGAATGATTGCAAAAATGTTGAGCGGAAATAAAACCTTTCATTTTATTTTACACAACAGACATGAGCATACATGCTAAATATAAACGTTCACACATTTACTCATGTATTAGTCGTTGTTCATGTGTATTAGTGTGACAGTAAGTAGTTTTTTAATAAATTCAAAATTTAAGCTTAAATGAAAATACCCAAAATTGTAGTAGAAAAAAAAACATAAAATAAAGTTATATAATATTAACTTAAATGACTTTCAATTGGCCACACACATACGCACAGTGGTTCCAAAATACTTTTAATGCTCTCCATACTTTGGTTACTTATATATAACTATGCCCATCTGTGCGTCTGTCTAATTGACAGACCTCCCGAGGAGTTTTATATATTGCATACGTATGTGAGTGTATACGTAATGTGATGGAGGTTATTGAAGATTCGGCATAGTCGATTATTGTTTTATTATTTTTATTATTCCATATTTGCGATTTGGGAAATTGTAGTGTTATGATAAAATAGGTCAAATTGGATTAGATTAGATTTTTTACCCAGTTATTAATTCAATTTTGGTGATTTATAAAGATGTGTATATCTAAGGTGATTAACTTTCGAGGTCCATTCTTTGTCCACCGGATCTAATATAAATTTGTTTTTATTCCGTCAAATTGAAAAAATCTTAAAACAATTACAAGATGTTAAGGTCGGTCGAGCCCGACTATGTGAAACGTACTTAACTAACTATTTATATCAAATTTATGCGTTTTAAAAAGAATTTTTTCTATTGAGTTATGTGGGAGTTAAAAAAATAATGGATGAATTTTAATATGATTTAATATTTTTACAATAACAAAGTATATTTATGAGTTCAATATGATATTTGGAAGGGTGGAATGACAATTGTAATGGACCGATCATAACCAATTTATAAAGACAATAGGCACCGTTTCTGGGCCAAAATTGTAGTACGTGCCAAATTTCATTAAAATATATTCAATACTACGACCTGTACTTTGCGAACAAGCTTTAAATGGGCAGATAGCCGGTCGGACGGACATTCCTAAATCGACTAAGGAAGTGATTCTGAGTCGAACAGTATACTTAAGAGGGGGAGGGAGACTGAACAAACGCATAATACCCCCAAAATTATGGTGTGTATCAAACAATAATGAGCAGTTCCAACAATTACTTTGGAACCACTGTGAGTTGATTGATCTATTTCAAACTTTTTATATTTATATTAAAATTTTTCAAAAACTTCATTTTATATTAAATTCAATTATTTATTTTAAAACCATCATTCTTTTAATTTCCTTTTAATCTTAAATTTAATAAATATTTACTTTCCCCGTCACCCAAAATCATTTAATAATAAAAAAGTTCACACGGATTTTATTAAGCATTTTTTACAGCTGTGTAAACTATTCGATACGGGTGTTGTACTGTACTTAATGAATTTTAGTAAATTTAAAAATAACAAAATAAAGTATTAAATTCGGCCGTGCCGAATTTTCTTTTCCCTTAACCTTTGCTTATATGGAAGTTTTTATTTTTTTAAGGTCCGTAGCTGCCCCAGCAGCGTTAGAATGAGTTTGCGTCAATATTTAATGACCTAATTGCGTTTATGCCTGCTTATGAAAATTCCACAAAATTATTTCTGGTTAATTAATAAAAATTATGTTTTTAGCGTTAATAAAATGGCCAAAATCTCAAAAACATTATTCCTGTAGTTATACCCAACAACCACATGGGACTAAATTTTTAAAGAAAGGATTGACCATAACTCGATGAAAAATTAAAAAGATTAAATTCGGGAAAAATTCTAATCAACCAAGTCCATTGTTCTCATAGGGGTTCAAAATATAGGAAAATATGTTTTTACCTATAACTTAGGAACTAATGGTCCAAATGATTTCATGTCTTCAGCGCATAAATCTGCTAAATTTATTGAAATCTATCTGTAAAAACATAAGTCTCTTAATATTGTAGATTCTCGAAAAAATATAAAAAACCGAAATAAATTTGAGGTACCTTCAGTTTTTTGCTAATATCGGAGCCATTTATGAACGAATTCCCTGGAATTCAATTGCAAAATTCTTAAAGACATTTTCGTTTGAGATACATATCATATATGTTAACGACTATAGGTCGTTTCATAAACTTGATTTTAACCGACACACGGACGTACGGACGGACATAGATAAATTAATTTCTTTTTTCATACCGATCTTGAATATAAATACTTTTGGGGGTCTAAGTCGAAAATTGTGGAAATTACAAACAGAATGACAAACTTATATATACCCTGCTGACCTAGTCGGGTGAAGAGTATAAAAATAATAAAATCAAATGAAAAATATAAATTTAAAAAATAAATTCAACTTTAATCCTCGTCATAGGATTTTATGTTGAAATTGCAATAAATGCATATGTATATGTATATCGAAATGAGTAAATGGTTTAAAGTTTTATTTTTCACTTTTCCATGGAAATTTAACCGATTGTTTTTATAAATTTGTAATAAAAATGTATTTGAATAAGAATAATTTGTGATACTTATGTTACGCACTGTTTCGTATGGAAAAAAACTGAAAATAAAAAGGCAGTACATACAAAATTTATGTACTGGCTTTTCGGGGTCTAAAATCACCTGGAAAAAATCGACTAAAAAATCGAATTTTGAATTTGCAATGATTAAAATCTCAAGAAAATTTTGCAATGCACACTCAGCGCAAAATGTTAAGCTAATACGGCCTTGATACCATACAAAGACCAAAATTTTTTAAAACGGAATCTGATAAATATAAAGTGGTTTCAGTTTGCATAAAAAGTCCTTAATGTGAAAAGTGATTTAAATACAATGAAATCTAAATCGAAGTGTTAAAAAGTGACATAAGAGGTAATTCAGGATAATATACTCAATATCCTAATATACATTAAGTATATTGTACTGTGACAATATTCATCATTCTGCATTCCTTTTTTGAATTCCAGAAAACTTTTGATTTTTTCTTCATTTGAAACGCTTCTTGAATCTTATAAAATATTTTACCAGTATTCAGTAACTCTGTTGTTCCATTCCGATCTAAGTTCTTCCAGAACTACTAACTGCAATGGACAGCCTCTAAGCACGACATTTAAGTTGTAACTTACAACTGAATCTATTTAAATATCGTTACGAGTTGCGATCCATCGTCTCCTACCTTATTATGCTCTGGTTATATAAATCATCAATTCTATGAAGATTTACAAACTGTAAAATGTTGAATTGGTTGACTCGTTCGACTACACTTGCTATATGATTAAACGAATTTTGTTCTTTGACAGGGAGAAATATTGATGCCTTCTTTAGGCGTTGTGGGGAGGATATTTTTGCAAGTGCTCGCCGACCGATTCTTAGGGAATCTTTTGCATGTAACTAATAAACTTTGGTTATCTACGTCCTTTGCTTTGATTGAGAAGTTGTACTCATAGAATACAGATGGGTTCGTTGGGAGTTTCGTAAATCTACTTTCATTATATCGTCGTGTAGTTGGCAAATTATTCTTGAAGAATGAGACTTGATTGACGTATCAAAGTATTTTAACTATTGATAGTTAATCAATGTATGTATAATATAAGTGGTGACAGTAGTTAATTCCGTAGTGAAGTTGCCCTTTTAGATTATTTAATGGTGTTCACGGTTAATGTTTATGTATTTGGTATATTTGGTCTAGACTAAGTACTCTCCAATGTCATAAATGTTCTCTAGTTTGTTCAGTGCAAAGTTAGTTCCTAGGTTTCGAGTAAGCTTGGTAATTGGTTTCAACTTATTTATCGTGTCGATTTTTCTCTTATATGTACTCTACAAATTGTCGTAAAATCGTACTCGAGTTTCTATGGGTTGGATAAAATTTTTCCAATGCTTCTTATTACATCACTAGAATAGAACTCGGATTCTGGTTGAACAGTTCCTGAGTATCGAAACATCCGACAGGATACCTGGAAAGCGCAATGACTACAATTATGAAACGCTGATACCAGAGCGTGACTCTTGGTCGAACGGAATCATAGCTCGTATGTGGTCTTGCCTCTACACAGATGGTTAAAAACATAGAGATAGGACGGGGCTGGGTCTATATATAATAGAACTAGAACCCATGATATTTGTGCAATTAGATAGGCTATAATCTGGATCAATGCGAATTAGGCGAACCAAAGGTAGCCAAATTATAATCAAGGCCACTTCATCTAGTTTAGAATTATATATAATACACGAGGAAAGTTGTAAGAAACAAATAATATATAGCAAGTTAGCTCTATTATATATAACCTACAAAATCCAATGCTTTCTAATGCAGTAAGAAAAATGCTACTCACAGATCGACGTAAAATAATGAATGTAGGGCATGTGGGGAAAACAACTTCCTTTGCCATTGGCCAGCCTTCACGACACCTAGAACCTGAAATTTTATGGATGACACCCAGCTTAGCGGAGTGAATTTTAAGGTATTGAGGGAGTACGTACCTGACTATTCCTTTGATTATGCAGGTACGGAGCGCTATTTCAGACTGGCTTAGGCATAATTTCGTCTTTACTTAACGTTTGTCATTTACTTCATTGCTGAACTTTTTGATGATCGCAAAACTGAAGTAGCGTTGGTTAGTAGTACCCTTCATTTCGAGACTGAGGTTACATATGTATACTCTGTATGATTCTCTCATGAATATGCAATTTTAATAAAAATAATTTTGAATCCAATGATGCTACTTTAATAATCCCACCGTTTTTTCCAAATTTTTTGTATTAAGGTAAAATTTCAATGTTCCACTTGTTAAATAGTTGTTGTAACTACAAATAAAAATTAGTTTTCAGTTGTTGCTCAACTATTATTGTTTGTTTGCCTGTTTTTGATGATGCAAATGAATGCGTTGGTTAGTAGTATTCATTCGAGACTGAGGTTACATATGTATACTCTGTATGATTCTCCATGAATATGCAATTTTAATAAATAATTTGAATCCAATGATGCTACTTTAATAATCCCACCGTTTTTTCCAAATTTTGTTTATGTATGAGTGAAAAGAGTAGAGAATTTTAAAGAAATTCCGATTTAATTTTTCCTTTCGTTTAACATGATCAAAAACAATAAAAACTAATTTGTTTAAATTTTCAATGTTCCACTTGTTAAATAGTTGTTGTAACTACAAATAAAAATTAGTTTTCAGTTGTTGCCTCAACTATTATTGTTTTTGTTGTCGATTTGTCTGTATTTGTTAAACTTAGTGTTGCACACATACACACACAACATGTTTAATTTTACATTTAGAGTTCTGTGTGCAATTGTCTACTGGTTGATTGTTAAAAAGGAATGTTCTTCCAATTACATCGTCAGACACAGTGCAATACATACACATACACACTCACACATATACATATACATGACAGTAACTAAGTAAAATCGGAACTTTCATAATTTAAATTGTAATTTTATTATTATTGCGATAGGGACACGGTAGATATTAAGAGAAACTACCGGAAACGGATACAATCTTTACACAAAATAACTTAAACAAATTTACGTGCAACTTTTAAAGTTGTATGGATAAAAGCATTCATTGTTGCCACACCTGACTAAATACACTCATGTTGTTTAAACACAATTTACTTTATTGCATTGTGTTTGTTGTTGTTATTGTTATGGTTGTTGTCAAATATTGCAATTGTTAAATCGTCATTGGCAGCAAGTATTACGAAATGTAAATAGTTTTACTCCGTTTCCAAAGGAGGATTTATAAAGTTACATCTTATTTGATGAGGATAAAAGTATTAAAACAACATTATTAAACGGTAATAATTACTTTGTTATATAATTAATGTCTTTGTATATGTAATCTACATCTACAAATGAGAGTATATTAAGTTTGTTATTCCACTTGATCTTAGAATACGTTTAACCATACCAATATACCTTATTTATGAACTCCAGAAGTTTTTTGAGAATTTTATAAATTATTCGGACATCGTGCAGCTCTTTGTTCAATTCTACGAGGTAATGAAGCTTAACGATTAACCATAATAATTGTGAATTATTAATTCACGATGTTCTAAAAAAGACAGTAACAATTGATTCTGATAAATCCATTGACACAGGAATGTTGAATCATATGGTCTCTCACATGCAATCTGAGTGACTGCGGCTCCTAGCGCTGTAGAGGAGATGATAATTTTTTAAATCTCTGATAACATTTTAGTTTAGGGAAAGTAAGTTCTTCAAGAGTCTTCGCGGTTTAGTGTAAGAAGGAGATATTTTCGAGTGCTTTTTCATATTCATTCTTTGGCTTGGGGTGGGATTAGTTTGTCGACTACATATTATTTTCTTCATCTTTCAGTTTGCAGTGGATGATTATATGTTGCCCTTTATCAAATCGCCTTTATTTTCCAAGCTGTTAATTTAGCTGTGGAGCTGGCGATTCAATTCTTCAACATAGAAAGGTAATATTCTTCCTTTCCTGTAGGAAAATCACAGATCATTCACATGGCGGTTTTTAAATTCTTTTTATTTTTTTTTTAAAGCGGATTTTAGAAATTCTGAAATTTTTATATCGCTTTTGTGAAACAATTATGAATTGGTGGTCTGATCCCTGAAAGAATATTGCTCACCAAGTGCGGTTAATCAGATCAAGGTTTAAAGTTTTAAGGTCTTCATGAACTAATGTATTACTGCTCAATATAGTTATAACATTATTCTGACAGGCAGATGGCAATTTGGCGCTTGTACTCATAATAATCATTCCGCTTATATTTTCCGTTATACCGAGTGTTAAAGCTTCTTAAATGCAGTCAATTTTGTTTCCTGAACTGATGCTTTAGATAATTTTAGCTTGTGTACCCTTTGATAGATAACATTTCAGGGGTTAGAAATGCAATCGTGGGTATTAGCGGTGACTGATGGTTGAGGTAATTATGACGCTGCAGAATATTAAACTTCATTTGACATCATTGTTCAATAAAGTTATTCGTTTGTGCCTTAATGGATAACACTTCAAGAGCCTGGAACGCAATTTGGCAGCATTAACAAAGTTTTCCTTTGGTTATTTAACACTTAGATGTTCTTGGGGTGAAAATAGCCCATAGAATAGTTTAACCTTAATTGAAAGTCGCAGTTTACACACTCTACAAAACCATGATACGGTACTTGATACAATTCTGTCAAGGACCAGAAAAATGAGGAACTACGGTGTCAATTTGTTAATCCGAGACAAAATGAAACATAAAACATCGTGACTGGAAGGTAAACTTCGAGTTATTTCTCGGCAAAGTTCTTTAGAAATTAGGCCAAATACGACCAAATATAAAATTATAGTGTTCTTTAGAAGGTGGAAAAAATCCTATTTACAAACATATTTATTGAGACCTCTGTCGCAAATGCATAAAGCTTGCCAGTTGTTCTCTATGTAAATCACATCATTCATATAATTTCGTTCTTAATAAAGTATTTGATTATAATCAATAACTTTAAAAGACTGTATTCTTTAATGTAAATGTATTCAAAGTATTCACTAACTCTTCATTGTATTTCCAGTCTGTGATTTTTATACCCTCCACCAACACAAATGGTGATGAAGGTATATTAACTTTGTCATTAAAATTAAAATCTGATTCAATTTAGCTATGACCGTCTGTCTGTCCTCTGTCCGTCTGTTTGTTTTTGGCACGCTCACATCCACAAAAGTTGACGGTGCACAATGGAATTTGGTCTTAGAAGTTTTCTGTTTAAAACCAGCAAAATCAAAAATTATCAAAATCGGTTCAGTAGAAAAGAGTTATAGCCAAAAATATAACAAATTTTATGATTCATTAAGTGTTTTTGTGTTATATTTAAGAAAAGCGTTTAAATAATGGATACATTTGTGAGTGTATGTTTGTATATGTATATCTACGGAACCGAATGTATTGACTTCATATAAATTTGTGGTGGAGGGCATTGAAAATCGGCATAGCTGAATATATCATTCTTACTAGTTTTTTTTCCATTCATTTCTAGTAGCAAATTTTTTTCTTTTTAACTTTCTTTGTTGTCAAAGCGATAGATGTTCTTCTTCTTCATTGAGTAGAACCAACAATTTATCGAAAGTTTTCATTCAGTACTTGTGTAATGCATCAATAAACATTATTTCAACTATTTTTTTTTCTAAAATATGTTCAAAATTGTTTAAAGAAAAAATAAAAATAAAAAAATGAAAACTAGAATGACATAAAAGAAAATAAAGTAAAGCGTCAAAGAAAAAGAAAAAAACGACAACAACAATAATAACAAAACTAGAACAAAAGGTTGAACGTTGTTTAATGTTGTTATTCGTACTCGTATTCGTATCCTTGTATACAACAAACAATTTCATTTCATTCTTTGTACTCGATTTCTATCTTCTGTTTGATAATAATTTATAAACTTGAAATAATTTACATATCATTCGGTTCTCTTCTATACGATTCTATTTTTATTTTTATTTTCATTTTTATTTTATTGAGTTCATTGCAAAATTACATACAACTGAGAAACGGATTTTCTTCATTTCTTTCTTTATTATTTTAATTGATACTTGAACATTCTTAGTCAAGTTGACATTTGCACTGAGTTTAGTCGGTTGATTGATTTATTGAATACGATAAAGAACATTTAAAGTCTGATCTGATGAATTGTTTAAATAAAAACAAGGTTAAAAATGATTGAAGAAAATAAACAACAACACTCTTGAAATTCTTGACACAATTAAGTAAATATTTTTATATGAAACAGTTTGATATGTTAAATCCTTCACTACCACAAGTGGTGGAGGGGTTATAAAAAAAAATTGTCATTTTGTGGTTAACGCTAAGAAGGAATAATCAAAGTACACTATAACCATGACTTGCATCGCAAGTTGATTTACATCGATGCAATTTCAAGTTTCGTCGGTCCGATTTGTATCGTTTTGATTTCGATTTGCGTCGCTAGAAACTGTTAAATTTTTTACTGCAGCATTGTGGGTTAACATTTTTATCATCACTGATAAAACTAATCGTCACTTCAACGTTAAGTTTTCAGATCGCATTAAATAAGGGAAATTCCCTTTTCTTTGCTATATAAGTGATGCTAAGAACAAGTATCTGGTTGTGGTAAGAATGTAGTGTGTGATTCACCAAAGTACATTTAAGACGTAAAAAATGAGTTAAATTAAGGCTCCTAAAACAATAAGAACAATTTGCAATAGAGACAGTGACAAAACAAATAAATAAGTTGAAATTTTTACACCACTCTAACCTATATAAGTAAAAATGTTAAAATCGTTCAAGTCCGACTATGTAATAGCCTACATCACATTTATGTTTGTAAGTAAAATAGAGGGTTATATGTGAATTAGAAAAAAATATGGGGCATTTTTGGTTTTTATTCATCTTATTTTGATTAAAAATTTTTACAAAACCTACTTATATGTGCGATTTATGAGTTTTAAAATGATACATTTGTATGGAGCCTAAATGAAATATTGGACCCATACAAATAGACATCGTCCAAAATAAACAAAAATAATATCATGTGCTAAATTTTATTAAGATCTTCAAAACAGTCACTTGCACTTTGCGAACAAGCTTTATATGGAAAGCCAACCGAACGGACGGACATGCTTAAATCGTATCGTATACTTAAAAGTGGTGGTAGGATTATTTTTTTTGCCCATTACACACATCTGCACAAACGTATAATACCCCCACCACCCATAACAAGATACTAAAACAAGAAATCATTTATTTGTTATGATGGAGTCCCCTCTTTCAATTTGGAAACATGATTAAAATAATAACGGAAATTTTGATGATTTGTTGGTCTCTTTTGAATATTTTCCCCATTAAATTAAATATCAGTGTATTTATATAGAAAAAGTTTATTCGATTCGAGTAGTTTCGAATTGCGTCGCGTTTCTCCGGTCCCCATTCACAAAGCATGTCGGGACTTTCGAATATATAGCTTTGTGTTGCGGCACGCTCACACCCACAATAATTGCCAGAGCTCAGAGAAATTTTTCTTGTTATTTGTTATTACCAATTTAAAAAATGTGAAATCGTTTGAGCATATTAAATGATATAGACCGATATCTCAGCAACCTCTAAGTTCAAACGAATTTCCCAATTATAAATCTACAAATTTTAATAAAATTTTACCGCAACAAATTTATATCGGATCAGAAAAGAGTTATATTATATGATATTATTAATTTTATCACCCATTAAGTGCTCTCGGAATTAATTTAAGATAAACTTTTATAATGTATTTTTATCAATATTTCGTAGGATGGTGATTTCTGTAGAACAGTTCTAAGTTAACCAGTTTTATAAGAAACATCAGTTGAGTGTGTTGTTTTCGAGACTTCAACTTATGTTTGCTTCGTATAAAGAATAATTTCCCATGCACTAATGTTTTTCAGTACAGCTGCTCCCATACTTGGAGACATCTGAAGTTACTACATGATTTTTAATTATTATATAGAGTATTCAGACTTGAATGACCGTTGTATAGCAATATCGTTTAAATGTTTCTAATATACTGTCGTCGGTTGACTGTTTAAACACCAATTAACTTCGGTTGATTTTGTCACTTTCGAGAATCCAACTTAGATTCGCTTTGTGTGAAGGATACGCACGTTGCACTATTTTTAAGTTAAGCTGTTTTATAGAAAACATTATTTCATGTATGGAAGCAGTTGAAATTATTTATGAATTTTACTTATTATATAAAGTACTCGGAATCGATTGGCCTCACATTAAAAATGGTTCCAACACACCGATATCGGATAACTATTTTAAGCAGCCATTATCTTAAGTTGATTTTTTTCCTTTCGGGACGTTCACTTAGGTTGACTGTTGCTGCAAATGATTGCTTTAACACTGTTTAGTCATAGCTGATCCGACTGACAGCAGTTTTAGAAAACTGTTTAAAAACAGCGATTTCAATCTACAGTTTAACAGATCAACATCGACTGACACATCAATTTCCATTATATATTTCACAACTTCTGTTGTTCATTTCACCACAGTGAAATGTTTGCTACCTGATCTATTGAATCTCTATATTAATTCAAAAAAGTTATATTTTACCGTTTTTAACATACTGCATAGTCATTTTCAACTAATTCAATTATGATATTAGCTGTGTTAATGCACTTAAAGTATGCGTCGTATGAGAGATATGTTGACGAGATTAAAAGAACCGAATTCTTTTTCTTTCTAGGACAATGAATTTTATATTGACAGAGTTATAATTCGACGAGAAAAAATACAGTTTATTTAATGATTTTATCTTCGGATTTTAGAGAAAGGAACAAATGACTTCATGACTTCCACTCTCAAACTTGTAATTTATGGGATACGTTGGACCTGGCGGATTCTGAACCTATTGGATTCAGAAGCCTTTACATTTCGTGCTAATGATATTGATAAGCATAATTATGGATTTATGAACCAAATGATCTGAGAGGACGATCTCCAAATCTTTCGATTAGTGTTAGTACGGCTTCATTGTCTAAAAAGAGAGGATGTTCTACTTTCATAAAAGCATGATGTCACTTTATTAATCACAGTCCATGACAATTTGCGGATTTACCTTTATTGTTGCAAAAATTAAACATATTGTGCTCTTTTCCATATTTATAGATTTCAACATAACATATGCCCTAACAAACTTAAAGACAGTGTATTTGCTTTAAGGTTCAAAATTTATCTTCAATGTTCCTCGAAAGAAAAATCTTTCAGTTCGTACATTCCATCGTCCATTATGAAACATTGGTATTTTCGACTGCAATTTAACTTAAATTATGTGACCCATTTCAAAAAAATTATTGAACATTTCTATACAATCCACCTCCTCCTACTTTTAAAGGGAAAATGAAATTTCTACAATATTAATGATTGAACGTATGAGTAATATGAATTATAAATCATATTGCTCATACGTAAATTTTGTAAAACTAAATGCCTCAAAGATTTCAATGCCTCAATACATATTTACACAACTACATTGAAATGTGGTCCAATTAATTTTTCCTTATCTATAAACACATAACACACATCTGCACGTACATACATCAACTGAGACACATGAATATAGTTTTACATCCGGGCACATTCCTTTAAACAAATAAAATTGTTGCGGTTCACCGATAACATTCGGTATTTGGTGAAATTTTATAATAAAATCATAAAACCCATCAATAACATGTTTTTTGGTCGTAAACATGAATAAAACAAGAAACACAAACAAAAACAAAAATATAAAAATATAAATAAAAGAAACAATAAAATCATCATATTCAAAATATATATATGTGGTGTTGTTGTTATTGTTTTTAATTTTAATTTGAAATGACATGTCAGTTTTTCTTAGTTTCAGCTTTAGACACCTTCTTAGAAAATTTTGCCTCAGCACTCGTATAAATAAAAAACACAAAAACACTAAGAACAATATAAGTGAAAAGATACGAAATGGAAACAAGTGATGATGAAGGAACTGAAATAGAAAAGTTCGATTTTTGTATAGAAGATTTGTAAAATGTCATATTTATATCCCAGACCATAACAGGTGATGGGGATATTTTGCGTTTAAGCTGATGTTTGGAAAGCATGTGGAGGTACCAGTGTTGCCAATTAGACATTTAGTGGCTAAATTTAGCTATTTTTAGTCTTGTTTAGACATCGAAATTTTATTTTGCCTTAAGTACTTTTAGCCATTTTTATGTACAATAACCGATTTCTACAGCTAAATGAAAACATCAAAATATCCTTAAAAAGGAAGTTTCTCATCAAAATTTGGTTAAATATGTATACCATTATCTGTAACTAGAGGCAAATCAATCTCTAAAATAAATCTTTTTTTTAATAAATTAAGAATAAAACTTCTCCTTAAAGGGTTAATTAATAATAGGAATAGGGAGGTACCCCTATTTAAAGCAAATATTAAATATCGAATATCTAAAAAATATAACAGTGAAATTTATTTCAATCCAGTTTATCGAAAATTTCCAAATTTTACAAGACAAAATGTGGGGGAGGGATAGAATCAGGAGGAGAGATGTCCCTCATGCAAAGCAAATTTTGATTATCGAACATCTAAAGAACTATAAAAGCGAGAATTTTCAAACTTGGTCCCAATATATTTTTCAAGGAACTATTTTACAAGACAAAATATAAGATGGATAGGATCAGGGAAAGAGTTAGCCCTCATACAAGGCAAGTATAATGAGAATTTTCGAATTTTGTCCTAAATACTTTATCAAGAAACTGTTTTACTAAACAATATGAAGGACGGTGAGAATCAGGGGAAGAGGTAGCATCCATACAAAGAAAATATTGCTAATCAAATATCTAAATAACCACTACACCGAGAATTTTCAAATTTGGTCCCAACAAATTTTTTAAGTAACTGCCTAACTGGACAGAATAAAGGGCAGATAGGATCGCATCGAGAGGTTACTAATAAAAAATTGATTCTGCGCCACTGTACAATATGAGGAGATAGACATTCAATTTGTGTGTGTGTGTATATTATGCTAAAACGACTCAGAATTCGATATTGTATGAGAATATATAGTTTATGGAACTTAACATAATAATTCATTTAAAAAAAAAAAAACTTTGTTCTTATCACACTCGGAATGATAAACTTAATACACTCTTACTCAATTCATCTTTGGGGAAGGATCTATAACTAAAAAGAATATTTAATAGTTATTTTGATTTTGTTTTTCTGTTTTTTTTTTTTTGTAGTGAAATATCTTAAAGATTCCTTGTTGGGGTCGGTCGGTATTCGTTTGTAAGTATATATGAGTTTGTGTGTGTGTATATATATTGTTTATGTATAGCATGTTTATTCACAATATAAATAAGCGAAATAACAATATTCAAATAATTAAAATATATAAATCTATTTTTATAAAAAAATTAATAATATTTCGCTATAAAAGATCTATAAATATAAACTAAACACTTGTTTAACGACTCAATTTAGCGATATTAATAAAATACACTGGAAGAAATTATTTAAAATTACTAAAATAATTGGTATTCAAATTAATAGACTTTTTCTATAACTTTTCGTTTGTTCTGTTATTGTTTATAAAACTTTGTTAATAATTTTATAATTTTATTATAATTTTAATTTCTTTTTAATTTAAATTTAATTTTTTCTTATTTATTTCTTGTTTCAAAGTCGGTTATTTTATTAATCTAATAATTTTAAAAATATTATTTTTTACATTGATTATTTAATTATGTTCATTCATTCCCTTCTCTTCATTCTCTTCTTTCCAATTTTATTCTAATAAACTGAACTGATATATTTTTTTGGGGCATCATTATATTGCAATAGTTGCCAAATGTTTAATGGAATGTGGTCAATTTAACTAACCTCAGTACACACATACATACACCGACATTCACATACATACTTAAATATTTACTTATTTGTAAATGTGTGTGTAATGTTTCGGTATGTGTGTACATTCATTTATTTTATTTTATTTTATTTTATTTATTTTATTTTATTTTATTTTATTTTTGCAAAGTTACAGTTTATTAAGACTGTTATAATCCAATCACTTTATCAAATAAAATTTCAGTTCATACAATCAATGAACCTATAAATCCACTTCATATATTCTATATCCTTAATTGATTTTATACTGCAATTTAGTTTTTGTTCCTTTTTAAAAATTTTCCTTTTTTATGCTTTTTTTTTCTTTTTGGAAAATATGTTTGCCAAAAAAAAAAAACTGTACTCGTGTTGCAGATAAAATATTTCTATTAAAGATTTGTGTTTCCTGAAAATGTTTTGGATGAATATCGTTAGATGAAATATAAAAATGTGGTTAGATAAACTAGAAAATGTTAGTTGGTATGAGGTTTAAATATAATACTTTTTTTTTAAAATTGGAAATGCGAAAAATAAATATATGAGAGGAGAGTTATGATCGAACAAGATATGTTAATTTATAGGTCTACAACCCCCCCCCCCCCATTTAAGTAGGATATGGTCTTAGTCATCCATAAGGGAGTTTTTGATAGTGTGCCTTATATGGAACCATTAAATAGTCATATTATTTTATTAAGATCTATAGCTCATGATATTTGACACACTCAAAGAAACATTATGTTTTCAATATGTTTCTCCATAAACCACTTTTTCATTTTAAAATAAACTGTTATCACCATCTTGCTAAATATTGAAAAAAATATTTTGAGAATAATTTAGTTGCTGCAATGGAATCATTGTCCCACAACCATATTAAATTATTGGTCACAGCATGTCTCAGCATTCATAACCATAATATTGATTATTCCATCACAAAATATGCTTGCGAGCGATAACATATTATTAAGTGTTAATTGATCGTAATAAGGTTCGAGGACAACTATATTTTCTTTAGTGCAACCATATAACGGTTAACGCTTGCAATCATAAGATATTATGGGCCACCAAACTTTTTAGTGACATAGGCCAATTTGTTGTTATATATTATGGTGGGTGTCAACTTAACATGTTGCCTCTAGATTTTTGATTCCACAACCATATTTATGGACAACATTTGTTAAAACATATTAAAAATATTGCATTTTAGAGGGTAAATATCGATCATTATTTGACTGTCGCCAAAGTGTACACACATATTTTTGTACAGAAAAGTCCTACAATATCGAATAATATTATAAATTCAATATGATTTGCTCAAATTCTTGGAAAGAACTCTCAGTATGTCCGTTTTAGATATGTGACTATTCTACATTTTATTAAGATTAAAATTGTATTCCCAGTTATTTTTTGATTACATTTTGATAATTTTGGAAGATTATAATCAAGTAAAATTAGATAACTTGGAAAAACTGGAGCGCAAAGTTGGACTTGAAATATATATTAAGAAGAGAAAAACAATGAGAATCAACAGCAGAAGACAGATAACAAAATGCCAGTATCTGCCAATCCAGTCGAATTTTTAAATAGTTGCAACTATCTGATTTATATAATGACTGTGAATGACGTAATCAGCAGGCTCAACAAGGCAAAAACGACATTTGGGGAACAGCAATCAATATGGAGATTCTCACAATTATGAAACTAAGCTCAAAATATTTGTCATATGTGAAAAATCACTTGGAGACGTTTAATACTCCAAGATCTATGACAACGCAATCCTATACAGTGTACAGGTGTTACTGCATTAAAAAGCAGGGCAAATAAATTGTTGGTAATATTTAAAAAAAATTGATTAGCGTGTTTTTATATAATGAATAATCGATCGTCGAATAATGGGTTCTTCGTCTTCCACCTAAGGCTGATACAAATATACAAATTCGTGCTTTCATAAAATTTTATATAAAATAAAGCCGAATTAATAATCATCCTTAATACAGATCACTTCCAATAAACTTATATTATTGTTATTACAATTTTGTACCAAATTATAACAATCGTGAGCAGAACCTGATATACCTTCTTAGGGGTTAAAATAACATCTCTCATTCGCAAAGGGAATAAAAATTTTAAAGATGTCACAAATTTTTATCTATTTAGCCAACGCTATTATAAGATGCCATAAGTATTACACTTATACTTACGTTTTACAAAAAAGTACCTAAGTGCATTAGAGGATCTGAGCACACACAGACACATCCATTCATATATGCAATACAACACATAGATAAAATGTAATGTGCACTTCACCTGTTTCCGGAATCTAAATAATATTTTTTTTTTGCCACAAACCCATAAAGAGACAAAGCAAACAAACCTGCAACAAAATAAGAAGAAAAAAATATTGAGAAAATATTTATGAAATTTCTTGGTCATGCGAAAAATGTAGAATTTACTTTATGTAGAAAAAAATTGAATTGCTAAAAGCCGAATTCTCAAGCGGAAAATTTGACCTTCTAAACGTTGAAAATGTATCTTTTACTAATAAGAACTTGAATATGTGGTTTTTATACTGTTTCTATGATGATTGTTTGGATGACAGTTGCACAATTGTCATTGCAACACAAAATGGATTCAATAAAAAATTGCATTAAATGCCAAATATTTACCACAAAGCAGTTGTTTTGTTTGAAATAACATGCAGCTGGAAGAAATGAGAATAATTGAATTATGAAATACTTTTTTTCACAAATAATGAAAATTTAATTCCATATACGAACATTTAAAACATTTTAAGCCAAATAGAGATAATTAAACAAAAAATGAACAAATATCGTTAAAAAGAGAACCTAAATATCTTAATGCCACAAATGTATTTGTGAATTCAAAAAGTACCCAGAAGTTTTTGGTGACTTTTAAAGGGTCTAAAAGGGGTTGCTACTAGACAATTTAGCATGGGTTTGTTCTATACATCAATTTGTTGCCTCTTCTATAGTTTTGACTATGTACAATACTGTCTCTTCGCGATACTCATTTTAGCGATATAGTGATTGAACACATCGTTAGGTTAGGTTACAATGTTAGTTCAACTACATCAAGTAAGGTCGTATAAAGCTAGATCCATACTGTTGATTTGAGATATCCCAGTAGATGTTAAGTTTAACCCTTATAAATTATCTAGATCGTCTGGTATATATTTTCTATTTCCTTTAGCATTTCATGTTGAACATTTATTGACAGATTTAGTAAGCTACAGAGGTATTGTATTTCTTATGCAAAATCTTCGCTTATCTGATGACTTTGAGTCTAGAAGTTAACAGCGAAAGTCTGATACTGGTAATCTTGTACTTCATTGTTAATAGTACCATCTCAGATTGATTAAGATTTAGATTCAGATCACACTTCTTCACCCAATTACTCAGCAAATCCAGATCTCTTGTCACGATAGGTCCATCACGTCCAGAAACTGTCCAACTTTTAAATAAGCGATTTAACCACAACAAACTAAATTACGCTAACTAATCATAACTTGTCTAGAGTTTAGCATAGCAGTCAACCAGTTGCTAATGCAAGTCTCAACATTTAGGCTGAAAAGAGCAATCAGCCAAGATGCTCAATAAAGGTACTTTATTTAATTACTTTTAGCTTCTCTTAAAAGGAGGATTTCGCAGTTCTTTAGCCACAGAAGTCTGAAAATTTGTTGTAAGTAAAACCAGTTCTCTTGCTGTCCATCTTCAAAAGATCCGTATGAACTACATGAAAGTAAAGCAGATATAATATTACATTATCCCATCGAAAGTTTAGCATAATAATCATCCAGATGCTGATTAAAATTTCAACAACTTGTAATAATACATAATACTCGTGTAGAGGGATTTCCGTAGATCTAACTGATTGACTGGGCGACGAAGATTTATAAATTTGAAATTCTTTGATTTCTTACAATTTTTAACATGAACATAATCGAGAAATATTGAAATTGCCACGTAAGCACTCTGCGACATTTATAGCAGAAAACCAAATGACCAACCCGAAACTTGCAAGAGCAGAAGCTATGAATCGCCCATTAAATTCTAACATTAGTAATTATCTACTCATTTATAGTGGATGACGACCTATAGAACAACTTCCTTTTCGCAAAATCTTCTCAGCCGATGAAATGAATATTAATCAAGATATCTTGACACTCAGCCAAGAAGTTCGTGATCGCTGGAGAATGATTGGTTGCGCACGCAGTCCTTATTATCCTCTTTGTGGCGATAAACTGCATTGTAGGTCACACTCAAGACTTTTACTGTTTTCTACGATATACCTGTTGATGAAGTGTTTGAAGGCATTAGGGTGTATCTTTTCAGGTTCATGACTTTCCAATATCTGCAGGGCAATAAAATATAATATGTATGTATATGTGTTTGTCATAATCAAAGTGAATAAAAAGGATAATTTTTGATTGTTAAATGTATTCGTTTCACTTGGCAAATTAGCCATTATCATCCTCATCATTATTGACGTTTGTTTTTTTAACCTCATCCTCATCATCATCGTCTCCATCATCATCATCATCATCAATGTATAAATGCAATAATAACCATCGTCATTTAATTATTTCACTTGATACTCTTGCCCCATTTGGGGGATTAAAATTTAAAATGCTTTTGTTGCAAAATTCATTTACGTTTATTTTATGGCTCATGTGCCACCAATATTGCAACATATTCAAGTATTTTTGATGTTTTGTCAAAGATAATGAGTTAATTAAGGCTTTAATTTATCAAAAGAAATATTATTGGATTTTCTGTGATCGTCAAGAGGAAAAAACAAAACTCTTTTGTTTTAGAACAGTTTTATATTTGAAAGGGTTTATTATAAGTATTTAGCCAGATTAAAGGTTTATAATGCTTTTATATCAAATTTTATTATAATTTTGCACTTAAAGAAAAATTATGTCAAATTTAGATTTATTGGTTTGACTTAAGTATTTTCCTACAGAACCATTGAAGGTTGGTAAAGTATACGTAACAGGCTACCACTACTTTTTGGTATACCAATTGACTCAGAATAATTACCTGATTCAACTTTACAATGTCCATCTGTCCGTCTGAAAATTTGGCTGGTTGATTTTTCATGCATTTCACTATTGACAAAACGCTTTTTTAGCGATATGTTGACTAAATTTGGTTTGAGTCATAATAATGCCTATTGAAATTGATGAACCTGTTATTGTCCTAAGAAGTTTCCTAAAATTGGTTCAATAAAAAAAATTAATAGACCAAAATCCGAGACAATCTCCTAAACTAAAAAATTGAACAACGATTTTGACTAAAAGGCTGTTTTAAAATGTATTTTTTCTGGGGGATTATATGTACCGACCCTCGTATAATTTCGCACATCGAATCATGCTTTTATTTATTTCAATTTGACCAGTTATTATTGCAATACCATAGTATATGTGAAATTTATGCCTTCAAAGTGATATTTGGACGAGAGCTTGTATGGGACCTATGAGAAGTAATAGACCGATCCCTTACACATCGTTTTAGAATATCACAACACTCATTTTTTAATTTCGTTGTAAATATTGCACCGAACAATTTCAAAAGGCTTCGTCTTTGGGCCAAAATACGTTTACATGGACAGCCAGCCGGACAGAAGGACAGACAGACGGACGGACAAACATCGTTAAATCCACTCAAAAGTAATTCTGAGTCGAACGGTATATGTAAAGGTGGGTGTAACACCATAATTTCTGTATGTTACAAACATCAGCACAAACGCATAATACTCCAACCACCTACGGTGATGTAGGGTATCAAATGGTTTTTGTATCCCTTTACAAACAAAACAGTCAATATTGCATACACATTATGGTAGACTACGTCCCTAACAAATGAAACTTTTATATCACATATCGCTGAAACTCTTACAGGAAAGGCAATAACAGCAAAATATGAGGGAATGACATCCCCTTTCAAGTTACATTTTTAATATGTTTTTACAATTATTTCTAATCGATTGTGGTAAAAAGTATTATAGATTCGGCATAACCGAATAAAGCTTATTTACTTGTTAAATGCATAAATCTCAAATAAATATTTATTTCTCAATATTGTATTACACTTTTAAGCATAAACAGAAAATCAAATTGCGCGAGGGTCATTTAATCAATTTATTAATTTATTATAACTTACAATATGGTTATGCTCACGTTCCGAATTAAAAAACTTTTTTAACCCCAAAAAGTATTTTTATTTTTTAAGTCCCTGTAAAGACGGTCATCATTTAGCTTTATTCGTCGTTTTTTCAACTTTATAGTATAGTCTATTATTAATTAATAATATTAATTTCTTATTGAGATCGTTTCAGAATGCCATAGCGATCTTATCACTTTATACCCTCTACCGCAAGTGATGGTTAAGAGTATATGAAATTTATTATTCCAATAATGTATCTTATAGAATGCATTGCCCATACTAATTTTCCGAATTCAATGAAATTTGACTGTTGGTTATTACAATTACTTGTTAAAAACCAGTTATAAATGCCCAATAACAACAACAACATTTACACTTATACCAAAAAATAGAGTATAATTTTTTTTATATACAAACAATTTTGAAGGTTCCTTTATTTAACGTTGCTTCCATACAAGCTAATTCTCCGTATGGAGCATCAAGCTATACAACTTTATAATACGGATTATGATAGAATATCAGTTCAGTGGGGCCTTAAAGTAAAATATAAGGCCCACCCGGGAGCAGGGTTTAAAACTTATGAAACATTTAATTTTATGAGTTTAAGTATTGTGTTTGGATTAGGATAACAAAATTGTACATTTGGCATCCTAAAATTATTTTGGAAAGGAGTACAGAACATATAATATATAGCTACATATGTTATATCTTTATTTATTTCTTTTTTATTTAAGTTTAAGTAATAATTTCATTCAGGAAACAATTCTAAATTCTAAGGTCTTTATAAATTTTTAACGTAAAATACTCTGGCTGAAAATTCAATTAAAACTGGACACCCACTAGTCAAATTTAGTTAAGGAATCAACTCGAAAATACCAAAGTTTGTTTTAAGTTTATACCTAAGGGTGGACCGGCCCACAAAGTCCTAATTTAGTACATCTTGTATCATACAAATATAATAAAAAAGTCGATTAGGACACACTATGTGATAGTTTAGTGTTGCCAATTAAGTGGCTAAATCATTATAAAAGTAGCTAATGCTTTCCTAGTTATTGCCCTCATACCGATTCAAAAGGTATTATGTTAATTTCCAAAATAAAACCCTCAATATGTAAAAATATGCTATAAATATAAAATTATATTTTTGCAAATTATATACAATAATTTTTAATCATCGCATACAAAATACATTCATTACCATTTTTTCCCCCAAAAATATGTATTTCATTTTTTATATCAAAGACATTTATGCCATAATAAAATTCGGAAATATATCAATCAGGACCAAGAAAAAAAGAAAATTACACATTTGTGCAAATTATAGCTAAAATTGGTTAATTTTCTAAGTGCTGTTTTGCCGTTGTTGGCAGCAAAGAGAAGAATAATGGGTGAGTGGGACTTAAGTGATGATTATAATTACATGAATGAGAATGAGTATTAGTGTGAGTATAAGTTTGACTGCGACAACGAATATAATGAATAAATAATCTGGTGAACAAGTATCTACAAGTGTTCGTGTATAAGGAGGAGATTTATTTATTCTCATGATTTTCTCCGACATGAATATCATGAATATTGTCAGGTGAGGGTCAAGTGTGTGGTGATGATGATGATGGTGTTGGCTGATGGGTGCTCTCTCTTCTGTGTTCTCAATTAGTTTGATTTTTTTTCTTGTGATTTTTTTAATGAATATTTTTTGTTTTCATATTTATGTGATATGATGATTATGATATGTTTGTTTGTGTTAGATGTATAATGCCACATACATTCATATGTCTCCATGTATGTGTGTGTATTTGTCTAATAAGAATTTTTATATGTTTTTCTTTCCTCAAGTATGAGGTAAAATTAGAAAATTTGTTTATTTTTCTTTACATTTTTATTTTTTTATTTTTCTTAAAATTCCATAAAAATATTTTGTGAAAAAAAAATTAAAATAAAAATTTTATGAAAAAAGAGTCTCTCAATTTAATAATTGTGTGAAATTATTAAAAGATTTTGCCATCACTTTAGTCGTGAGTGACTGAGTGAATGAGTGAGTGTGTGAATTATAAATAAATTTTCAATGTTATTTTTGTTTTTTTTTTTACTTTTTTATTTTTCACATTTTTTGTTGTCTTAATTTTAATTTCGTGTTGTTAATATTTATTGGTGAAATTAATTTCTATGAGGTTAAATATATTTATGTACAAACATTTGTTTGTATATTTAAATATAACAACAATTTACATTCATTAAACTATTTACATTCATTATTTGAGTGTTTTAATCGTTTCGATTTCGATTATTATTAGAGATGTGAGGTTAATTTTATATTGTAACAGTCTGATTAATAAATTCATAGATATACAATTAAAATATTAATTGATAAATACCTTGAGATCAATTTTTGAAGACCATGAACGTCATCATGTACTTTATATAAAAGTGTATTAATTCGTAATTTTGAATGGGTCTTGTCATAAGAAGTTATCAAAAAAAAAAAAAAAAACTTCCTGATATTGGTTCTGAACCCGCCTGAATGTTATAATATGATAATTAAGCAAGTAAGAATGCTATATTCGGGTATGCCGAATTTCTAATACCTTCCAGCACAAGTTCATGTGAAGTATATCTGTGAGGTTCCGTAGATATTCAATCACACACACATACACTCACAAATGTATACATTATATAAATCTTTTCTTAAATATAACACAGAAACTCTTAATGAGTCATAAAATTAGTTATATTTTTGGCTATAACTTTTTTACTGAACCGATTTTGTTAATTTTTTGGAATAGTAAAATATCAATCGAATTTAGCAAATTATAATAGACAATTTTATGGAAATTTATCGCTTGAATTTAGAAGTTGCATTTAATATCGGTCTATATATTTTAATATACAGAACCGATTTTGCTTATTTTAAATAGAAAATTTTTCAGGACTATTGTGAATACTAAGGTCAAATTTCATTGAGTTGTGTAAATTTTTGTCAATTTGGAACAATTTCATTGAAGACATGGACCATATTTCACTTTAGTTTTTATGTGAAGTCATTTCAAACTCACGCAAATGTTTACATAATATAAGTAGTGTTGGGTATTTAAAATTCGGCACAGCCGAATATAGTATTCTTACATGTTTCACTCCGTTTAAATCAAACGTTTTTAAATTTGTGGTAAAATAATATTGTACATTATTCGAGTATTTTCATATTAATTTATAAAATTATACAACGATATTTTTTAATTGCTTTTTTGTGGAATATTTTTTTAGAAAGATAATTAATTTTAAAACAATGTTGAATTAACATTTCTTATCTATGAAGCAAAATCATAACTGAAAATGTTAAGTTATGTCTGTTTTAATTTGTTACACATTGATATTTTCTGTGTGCTCAGTTCTATTTTCCTACGAGCTTAATAATTTACAAGTGATCTTAGTTCTGAGCGATATGGAAAGTAAAATCGGTTCTTAAATTTTCATTCATCCAATATGAAGGTTAAGAGAGGGTGTTAAATCGATAGTTATGTCCTTCTATTACTCTAATACTTTCGTTTAAATATACAATTTTAATAAACTCTTATATAAAAAACAGATGTGTGTGTCTTTTTAATTAAAATATTCTACAATATTAATATTTCACTTCTGAGATAAGAAACCCATCTCCAACTCTTTTAATTTACCTTCTTTTAAAAATTTAATTAAATGAAATTTTATTGAATTCGCTTTATTCTGTTTCATCAGAATCAGAATAATAAACTCATAATCTGCAACGGCTTGTGTTTTTGGGGGTAATAATTCATCACTATTTTTAATTTTATCCAAGAACAGTAGAGGAGGAGAAGCAGAAGCAGAAGGAGGATAATTTTATCATTTGACATTTTCAAATGGTGGTCAAAACAGTCAGTTCGTCATTTATACCAACTTACATTCGGTGTCAGTGAAAATGCAAATTAACATTTTAATGCGAAAAAATAAATAGTAATTTTTTAGACTTTTTTCCCTCTATTTCTCTGTGATTGTAATTGTGTGAGTGTGAATAAGTGTCTTAACACATTTATATTTATACCCTACATCACCATAGGCGGTGGGGTATTATGTGTTTGTACAGATGTTTGTAACGAGCATTTTTAAGTACACCGTTCGACTAGGGATTACTTCTTGAGTTGACTTAAGTATATCCGTCCGTCTGGTTGCAAGTTGAAGATATCTTAATGAATTTTTGGCCCAAGGGCGAAGCCTAATGAATTTGGTTATGATAGGGCCATTATTTGTATATAGAAAGGGATTTTTAGTCTGTTAAATTCCTAAATATAAAATGATTATTAAACGAAATTTTGCGAAAATAAGTCTTATTATATTCTTAAACGATGTGCCAAATTATTTCTTATAGGTCCCTTACAATCACTCTTCCAAATATCACTTTGAAACTCATAAGTCGCACATACACGTGGGTATTGTAAAAAATTTTTAGTCAAATTAAGATAAATGTAAGACAAAACCGCTGTGCGAAGTTATTCGAGGGTCGGTCAATAATTTTTTCTAACTCCCATCTACAGAAAAAATTTCTTTTTAAAATCTAAAATTTCCCAAAAATGTTAGTATCATAATAACCTATTGGCCACGAAAGCATAAATAAGAAAATCAAATTATACGAGGGCCGTTTAAACAACTTTCGTAGCAGTCATTTACAACCAATGGGTAGGTTAACGGGCTTGACCGACTATACATTTTTACTTCTTATACCTCACCGAAGCGGTAGGGGTATTTTGCGTTTGTGCTGATGCTTGTAAACATGCAGAAAAAACTCACCTTTAAGTATGCCGTTCGACTCAGAACCACTTTCGATTTAACGATATTCGTCCGTCCGTCAGTATGTCCGGCTAACTGGCCCTGTAAACGTTCGATTAAAACTTTATTTAGCACAAGTAAGTTATAATATTTTAAAACGATGTGCCAAAATGTGCAAAGGTCGGTCCACAATTACCTTCCAATACCATTTTCAATGGTAAAACTCTCACATATGTTGTAATAATAATTGTCAGATTTAGATAATATAAGTAAAAATTATAATTATATAATAGCAGTCATTTACAACCAACAATATAGTGTAGGGTATTTGATAGTCGATCTTGACCGACTATACATTCTTACTTGTTTTATTTCAATTTTATTTATTTCTTCTTTTAATTTATTCCTTTAAAACAAACCATTTGAGCATTTCAGTTCATTTCCATTGTTCGAATATTTAATTAAAATTTAATAATAAATTGCAACAGAAATAAAAAACGAATTATATTCAACAAGAAAATAATAATAAAAAATAAAACAAAAAAAAAAAATAAATAACTCACACAATCTTCAAATTAAAAATAAAATGCCTTAAACGAAATATTTAATTGAAATATTTTGTTTTGCCTTGTTGTAAATAATTGCATAAATATCCTTACAAATGAAATATATTCACTGTATATATATGATTGTATGTATGTATGTGTGTCTGCGTGTGTGTATGTGTGTTTAATAAGTACAAGCTCAACTACTAATTACCAGATTTAAATTCGTGAACATTATTCGAATTAAAAACATTTCACGTAGTTTAACGGTTTCCATTTAGTTTCTGGTTATAAGTTATTTTCACTCTTTTTCTACTTTTTTTTTTGCAAGGAAAAGTACACTTCAATATGAATACAACTGAGTGTACATATATATTTTAATGCATAAATCAGTGAATAATAAACGTATTGGTAGTTGGTCAATAATGGCGATTTAGTAGTACCCTAAAGGATTAATTATTGTTCCAAAAATAAAATAAAATTTCTATAACTCTTGGAAACTTGATCTAATACCATATCTAAAGTCCTTAAAGCGCCTTTTTTGGAATTGATGATTTTTCAGAGCGAAAAAAAAAACAATGAACCGTATTATTTTCTTTTTTTCCAGTTTAAAAGTGGTTTATATATACTAACATATGTTGTTTTTGTAGTATTACACGTTTGTATTGATGTTTGATACCCAATTTTAATTTATACCGTTTAACTAAAAATCGCTTTCTAAGTTCATTTGACGATTGCGGTCCGATACACACTACATGTCTTCTCCAAAGCTCAGATCTGATGCTCAGAGCGATGTCTAAACGTATATGCCAATTTTTAAAGAGATCAGTTTACAAGTTCCGAAAATCACAACAAAGCGCATAAAACTAAAAAAGCATTTGATTTTTGATAATATCTCGTAAATGTTGGCGAGAATCAATGCATAATTTCCTATAGCAAACAGTGTGTCCAAATCGATTTTGTTTAAAAATAATTCTTAAATTTAGAACCGTTAGAGTTTTATTGAATTTCACACTATTAAGCTGATGATCTTGAATATGGACCTGATTCTCTATAAATTTTAAAAAAGCTAGCAACTTGGGTCTTTAATTAACCTTCAATTTTTTAATAAATTTTTATCTTCCTAACAATAAATGTGCTTATAATTTTGTTCACCGCAAACTAATTTTTTAACATTTTTTGTTATTGTTGGTGACTTCTTAAAAAATCGGCCAATAATGATTTAGAAAGTGAAATATATAAAAAGTTCTGGTTCACCTGCTTTACAGCACAAATCTTGCTCTTTTCAACAATCATGCATGATGTATTTATTAAAATACACTTCTCTTCAAAACAGAGCATAAGAAATTGATTTGATAGGTTTATTGTCGGAATACATATTTTTCAATACAATCGAAATACAGATTACACCTTTAGAAATGATATGAATTTAGATTTAATTTATATGTACGAAGACAATAGTAAGTAAAACATTAGATAGAGTTCAGACATTATTGATGATGAAGTATATATACTTCATCATCTCCCAGAAAGTTATAAAAATCGGATCAAAAGACAAAAAGTTATATGATATAATATTCAAAATTTTGATACATTCCAAAATTACTGTGTCATACAAAATGCAGTTTTGAATATAATTTTCTGAAATTTGACACAAATATTATTGTTTTGATATAAAAGTAAACATTACATTTCATTGATATCTGGGACAACTTTTAATTGAACCTATAAAATCGGATCTTAAAAATTCTTAAGTAGAGACCAATTTTATTGTAACTGTTTTGAGTATATGTTTTCTTTACAAATATCGGTCCATATTTCCATATAGCTCTCATATAACGCCCTTTTCTAGAAAACAATTTCGATTTCATAAAATTGCTTATACAACAATTTTATATGAACCAATTTTATTGAAAATCGTCAAGATTAAATTTCTAACAGTCTCTAACAAATATATTACTAATTTGATGAATATCGGTCCATATTTTATTATAGCTTCCATCTTCCCTTCATTTACAACAAAAAAATTTTAAACTGTCAAATATTTTTGTCTATTTTGACAATTTTCAGTGGATATATTCACTTATAACTCTCCCGGAATAGAGTTTTAGTTTTAAAAGGTTTTTATATATGAACCATTTCTATGAAAAAATATGCATCAATACCATATTTAAATTAAATTTTTATAATGAACCCCTTTTGCAACTTGTTTTTATATATAAACTTATGTATAAGAAAAAAATCAAAAAGTATCATTAGATATCCTCCTTTGGATCCTGGTTATAATAGATTTTTAGCCTTCATAACAAACGATTAGTCGGAGTAGCCGATGATACGCAATGTAGAAATATCAGAAGTTTAAGCCGTGATCTAAAAGAGTAGTTCTTACACAGTTGTGATGGTGATGGTTCAATCAGTGGAATCAGGAGGGACTTTTTCCTCGTCGGGGTAGTTCTTACCTAAAATTTTATGTTAAGGAACATTTCTTTGCATACTTTTGGATCACAAACCCCAAATCTAACAATCTGCTGGCTCTGCTTTAGCAATAATATACAGGAATTTCGGAAACAGATGTTAATGACACTTTGAACTTTAAAATGTCAAATTTTAAAATCTTCGTCAGCAATTGGAAAAATATAAACTTTCTGAAAATATTTGCAAAAAAATGAGGGATTAATTTTGATCTGGGTATATAATTGCCGAAAATATAGTTCTAGTTCAGTTCTACTTCAAATCAGTATAAATTTTAATAAAGAAAAAATCCCAAAAAACTATAAATGAAGTACTTCCCGAAAATCTATTCAAAACTTAAAAGTTTTTTGATATAAGAAAAATGTTTTTAAATATCCTTCGGGCGTCACTTTTTAGGGGATTTAAACAATAAAACGATGTCTTTACAAATTAACTCAGATTTGTTCCAAAATTTCATAATGTCTGTTTTTCGTCCAGAAATCAAATCTTTTCGAATGAACATTTTAACTGAATTATAGTTATAAATTAAAAAGGAAATTTAATCATATAAAAGATACGTAAATAAATTATATAGTCGATATATATTTACCTGAACATGAACTGGATACTAGAAAAGGATGTGAGCAGATATTTCATAAAAAAAACGAAAACACTTTTACAACTTTAATACAAGTTGTATTTAATGCTCGTTGTAAGAAGAACTTTAATGAAAAAATGCAAAAAGATAATAAGAAATAGAACGTAATGGAAGGGCAATTAAAAGTAAAGTCGAATAAATAAAAGACAGTGAGTGAATCCATTTCTTTTGATGGTGTTGGTGGTGTTGTGTTCCTCATCCCCATGAGAAGAAGCCTTAAAATGACGGTACATGACGGTATAAATGTTTATTTCTTATTATATTGTGAATTTTATTATTAGTAGTCCATGCTATTTTCGGAACTATAGTTGATGGTGTTGCATGCATGAATAAATGAGAGGAATTGAAAGAATAGCGAAAAAGAGAAAATGGGAGAAGAAATATGAAAAATAAATAGCGTGAAAATGTTCAAGTCGATACAAAACAACAGACCTTTGACCGTTTCATGTATTTTAATTGTGTGTGTAGTTCTTTTTTTTTGTCCTGCTTAACTTAATGACGTTGCACATCCTGTATAGTCCAGCAGGCGTTTATTACTGTATACGAAATTGCGACAAACACACTTACACACATGTATATATAAATACAACCTGTCGAGTATTTTTTCTTGTAATTTTATTAAAAAAACACATTATGTGTACATTTCAAGGGTCTTTCTGTGCGATTTCATTTCCGTTCTGAGTTTATGGTAATCTGTCTCTATGGCGTGTGGACAAACAATTGCCAAAAACATGTTGTACACATACATATAAACATGTATATGTATATGTGTATTTATACTATATTCATATATACGTTTACATCACTTGCGTTTAGAAACTTGTTTACAAAAACGTGCAAAACTGTTACAAAACTATTTTTACAGTGTGCGATAAAATTAATTATCAAGATACATGTGCTTTATTTGTAGTTAGAAAGAAATAACTCATAACATACAGAAAGTAACAATAAACGGTCATCAAAAACACCATTGACAAATTATACCAACTACTGCAGTATACAGTATTCAGTATAATTCATTTTTCCATTTCTTATTCACTAATTACAATATTAAGTAATTTTTAAATAGTATAAAATTAAAAATAAATTTATTTAAAATATTAAAAATTATGAACAATTTCCAATTCCAATTTCTATCTCTTCCAGAAAGGATCCCATTTAAACTTATTTTCAAAAGCCAACTATTTTTTAAAATTAACAACTTTTAAAATTCCGATTATATTTCAAATTGCAATTTAATTTTTCATAACAATTTAATTCTTCGAATTCTAAAATAATTTTCCAAAAAAGTACCAAATTAATTATTAGAATTTGGTACGAATAAAATTAAAAAAAAGTATTTTTTAAAATTCTAGTTCAATTCCAGTTCAGTTCTTGGTCAGTTCTAGTTCGGTTCTAATTCAGTTCTAGATCAGTTGTAGATTAGTTCTAGTACAGTTCTAGTTCTGCTCTAGATAATTTCTAGTTAAGTTTTGTTCTAGTTTAGTTCTAGAAATAAACCTCAACTTCTAGTACGTTTTTAATTTAGTTGAAGTTCAGTTTCCCTTTAGCTCTAGTAGAGTACGGTTTAAGTTTAGTTCAGAACTGTACCAGATCAATTCTAGATTACTTCTAATTCGATTCTTGTTCAATTCTAGTACAGTTCTAGTTCTGTTGTAGATCAGTTTTAATTCGGTTCTTTTTCAGTTCTATGTATGTTGACTTATAACCTCTTATAATAATATGGAACATTCCAGATTTCAAAACTGTTAGCATATGGAGGATATTTAAGATAAGATAGATCTCATATCTATTATGTTAATCTAGATAAGTGAACTAATTATCATTCCTTCCCTTTGTGTATTCAAATAAAGTGTCCGCATAATTTTAGCTTTTACTGTACTCCACGACGTAATACACCTTCACATTCTAACCGAAATAAAAAAAGCAAAATAAGTTTTTTTTCAGTTTTTATTTTTTCTTTTATTTTAATTGTTGGTTTGTCTGAAGTATTAAGATTTGAATTTATAGAACTCTAAACTTTTATTATGAACTAAAGACGAAAAAGGACAAGGCAAATAATAGAAGAAGAACATAGAATAGAAAATGAATAAAATACACTCATCCTCTGATACATTTACCCGCCAATACTCCATCGTTGTCTAAAGTGAGTTTATTATTTTTGTATTTTAATTCTTTTTAAATAACTTTTGCTTTGAATGTAAACTTTGACTTACATTTTGACACTCATACACACCCAAACACTTATAAGGATAAAAATACCTTCACACAGCTAATTTTCCCTGTGCTACAAACAAATTTATATGGGCCTAAACAAAAAAAAAAAAAACAAAAAAACAATCTTTTTTTGAATTAAAAGTTATGGATACCATTTGGTATATATTCATAGATATGTATGTATCTATATCTATATATTCCTGTGTAAGGGAGTAAGCTTTTATATTATTCTTATTGAGCTCACCCTCTTATCCAAATTACCCAAACAGATACAAATTTTTATATATAAATTTTTTAAATTAAGATTTGCTTTTAGTGTTATATATCGTATGTATGTAATAATTATGACATTTTATGGTTTAATCCTAAATATACTTATATACACATACACACAAACACATGTAAATAAAATTAAAGCTATTTTGGTTACATGGAACCATAGAGTCCTATAGCATAACGAAAGTAAACTAATTTTTATATTTTTTATTTTATTATTTTCATTTTTCTGAGAAATAGAGTTAAAATTTTATTACTATAATGCACAGTGGGACAAGATGAACTTTTTTCAATGTATATACATTAAAATTACTTATGTGCTTTTTCAATAAAACGATAGTCCTTCGTCCTTCCTTTGAAAGAATTTCATTTTTATATTGAAAATGCTTATATTTTGAACTAGTTTGAGCTCATTAAGTTCTTTTTATGATGAAAACAATATTATAGATCGGACCATAGAAAAACAGTTAGTTCTTTTATGAAGGATATCAGATTATTCCAATAATTTGCGGTATATCGTGCAAAAGTAATGCGTTTTAAACAACTTTTATCTATTAATTAACCTTTTTGGACAATTAAGAAAATTACAATCAGTAAATGGCAAAAATCTGGTAAACGCATTTTGTTTATTTGAACAATTTAGAAAATATTTTTGTCTAAATCCTGTAGTTGTCTATATATCTATAACCATTTTGTTGTTGAACCGATATTGCTGAATTTTAATAAGAAAATTTCACTCTATTCAAACATTAGTCAACTCTTTATAATTTTTATTTATAGTAGACTTAACGGACAAATAAATTAATAAGTACATTAGTCCAATTATCAAAAATTAAAGAAAAGTATTTAAAATCACGAAATAAATACATTTGTTTATATCGATTTTATACTTTTTCCCTCTTTTGAATTAGAACTTCTAACTACCGAATGAAATTTCATTCGATTAGTTTATATTTTAAAATATTTTTTTTTCTTTTTTGAATAAAACGAATTATTTTCGAAATTTTATACTCATTGATAAATAAAAAAATTGAAATAGATGGAATTTAAGGCTGAGCCAAATTTGATGAAATTTTCCCAGAATGATCCCAAAATACCTGAAAATTACGTAGGCTATAAAAAAATCCGATAGGATCAGAGGGAGAAGTATCCCCCATACAAAGCAAATATTCGTTATCTACCTAAAGAACTTTAATAGAGAGATTTCTCAAATTTGGCCCCGACAACTTCTTAAGGAACTGTTTTACTGGAGAAAGTGTAGGACGGATAAAACCAGGGGAGGGGTATCGCTCATACAACGAAAATATTGATAATCGAATATTTAATGAACTATAACAGCGATTGTTCTTTAATTTTTTAAAGAACTGTGTTATTGGATAAAACGTAGGACAGATAAGACCAGGGGAGGGGTATTGCCCATACAAAGCAACAATTTTTTTTGTCAAAACGAAGTTTGCCAGTTCTGCTACTTATATTTCATGAAATTATTTAGTTTTTTATTTTTTTATAATTTATTGCCTAAATTGATAATACGAATATGTGACAGTTGAAACTGATGACACTGAATTTTACTTAATGTCGGTTTATCAGAGGATCATGCCCACTTTAAATGTTTAACAATTGGTTGATGAATTCGATTATTTTGGATATAAATTTAAGAAATTTTGGTTTATAATACGGCAGCAAGTGTTCAGAATTGAATTATACACTCAAAAAAGTGTTAAAAGTGTTTGGCCTTCATTTGGGAGTCTATAAACGGTTTAAAGAAATTTGATGTTTATAAATTCACTTTTCACACAATTTTACAAAAGTTTAATATATTTAATTTTGTATGCCATTTCAAAATTTCATTCCTGTTAATATAATAAAATTTACTTTTTATATTTCGAAACTGAACAAAATTGCTTTCCTGAATCTCATTTATCCTTGAATAAAATTCTCTAACCATAATTATTATCATAAATATTATAATTGAACATAATTTTCTTAGGATCTATAAAAAAGATTTAATATATTTTATTATTCTGTTTCTCCAATTTTAGTTAATAGACTAGAAGGTGTAATAAAGAAAGGAACATCAGCAACTATAAAACAACAACAACAACAACAACAATAGCAAGAAGTAAAAAACTTGGAAAGGCGAAAAAAGTAATTTTGGCATTTGTTCCTAAAATTGAAAAAAAAAAATGTATGACGTATTATTATATAAAAGGTGGTTTCGATATTGTTGCTGATTTGGCAAACTATTTATCGAGTGAATGAAACTTTCAATGAAGATAAATGTTAAATTGCCGCCATCAAGCCATCATTACAAATATGCGTCATTACAAAAGCCTTCGCGACAAGGCAACCGTTAAATGTTACACTAGATGAGATGAGATGTGTAACAAGAACAACTACAACAACAATAACAAATCAACTACATAAAATAACCAAAAAAAAAAAAACTAATCAACCACTAAACCCGAACTATTTGCTATTAAACAACTGTTCTAAAAAAGTACTAAAAATAAAATAAGAACAAAATAAAATATCATTTATTCTATAACTCCAGGTTCGAATCAATTGATAGTGAAACAACAACAAAAACAAATCAAATCTATAAAAATCCATGTGTATGTAAATGAATGTTTCAAGAAGAACTCAAGACACCAATGTTTACATAACGTTCAACTTCCTCTTCCTTATAACTAAATGTCTGTTCATGTGTACGAGAGAGAGAAAGAAAGAGATTGAGTGTGAGTGTGAGTAAGTGAGTGGGCGAGTGTGCGTGCAAGCGTTCATGTACGAGGAAATTATTATTCATTTAGATAATTATCTGTAAGAGTTGAAGATTCCAGCCATTTATCGAAGAAGTGATTATAAATTTCAATGCACGCAAACGTGACATCTGATAAAGGAGGAGGTGGTGGATCATGGCGTCTGCCTCCAGACGAAACACTACAAGTACAAGATTCAAAAATCAAAGATCCAGACTTAGAAATCGATGAGGGTCATAATTGGCGATCCATAATATTTTCGCTTTTAGTGATAAGTTTTGTTATAGCCGGCATTATAACGGCCATTTATTTATTAGGGTAATTTATTTGTTACTAATTTCCGATATTCTTTATTCTAATCACTGAAATATTTTAACTTCTCTTAACAGTTATGTAGATGAATTACTTTATTGGTCAGGGCGACGCATGATATTGGATGAGTATTTACAGGGAGATTTAACGCCTTCACGTTTGCAGCCCTCTTGGGTTACAACTAAGAAATATGTATTTCAATCGGATGATGGCGCCCTCTCAGTGTTAGATACTGCAACCAATACCGTTAGTACTTTGGCCACAAATCACACATTAAGACAACTAAATGTACAGGGCTATCAGTGCTCCAACGATCTGCGATATGTTCTATTCAGACATAATGTTAAGAAGGTCTGTAAATCTTCCTTTTTCATTCCCGAACTTTCTCTATATCTCTTCATCTTTTATTCCAGATTTTTAAAAAATCATTTACTGCATTTTATACGATCTACGATGTTGAAAACGATCATCATATGCCTGTGAAACTAAAAGACTCGCCAAAAGTACAGAGAACACGGCTACAATACGCTTCCTGGCTAGGCAATACTACCTCACTGGTAATCGTAGCCGATAATGACATTTATCTAAGACAATCACCAGCCGATGAAGAAGATTTACGTATAACAAATACAGGATATCAAAATTTAATTTATAACGGTGTTCCAGATTGGTTATACCAGGGTAAGTCCCAAAAATTATATATAAAAAATTGAATTCACTATAAAATATTTTAATTTTTAGAGGAAATTTTCGAAGAACCCGAAGCAATTTGGTCATCTCAAGATGGTACACATTTTATGTATGCCTCTTTTAATGATAGCAATGTTGGCATGATGACATACCCTTGGTTGGCTTCGGGAGCTGTATTGACTGGTACTGGTATGTCGGCTGGTAGTTCATTTCCTGAAACTAAAAATGTACGTTACCCCACACCGGGTACAACAAATCCAGAAGTGCAATTATGGATAGTTGATATAACAAATGCCTCAAATATTCACCATATCCTACTGAAACCCCCACCCTCCCTGGATGGACAGTAAGTTTATTTATATTTACATACAATTGATATGATTAAGTTTAATTCCTTTTTTATTAACTCCAGGGATTATTATCTGACGTCAGCCGGATGGGTAACAGATGGTAATCGACAAGTATCCGTCGTTTATATGATGAGATCTCAAAATTATAGTATAATCGCAACATGTTTTTCGGAAGCAAATTGGGAATGTTCAGAGGTAAGTTCAGAGGTAATACCAAATTACTTTACACCCGTATTTATTTGTCCTGCATTTTTGGGAGTTAGACTTCGTTAATTTTTTATACTTTTTTATAGTAAAAACTCTTATATAGACAATTTGGTCTTGTATTTCCATTTGAAATAAGTTTAAAATCTGTTCACGTAATTCATTTTTGCCATCAATCGTTGTTCAGACATTAAATTAGTTTGAGTTGCTGGGAATCTACGGGGCTATAAGTTAGCCAATGAAGTTTTTATGACGTCAGAAGTAATTCCACTTGAATCTAATGTAAGAAGTATTTAAAATTTTTTTCTCTCACAAGTTAAAAAATAAGTTTTTGTATAAATCTATAACGTATAATCACTTAATGATCAGTTTCGCAGTACCAAATAACATTCAGAGGGAAGATACGTTTTGTTATGCCACTCTACGAATGAAAAGTCAGAAGAACAATCAGAAGGAAAACATTCAAACAACTGGACTCTTTTTGTAAAGTCCAATCCGAGCAAAAGAACAATTAACGCTAATACATTCTGTCGTTAACAGCTCCCAGAATCTGTTCCTTTTTGAACTTAAGAGATCCCCCATACATTCCCCTCTAGGTTGTACTATTTTTGTTAGTTAATTCAAAAATCATTCAGTTTACAGATGTTGTTTCATTTGAAAATAAGTTTGACGTTATTGCTTAAATCGGCTCCAAAGAGACATGTCAACCGCAGGCCGTTTGGGTAATAAAAAACGATTTAAAATTTACCCGTTCCAACAAGACTGTCAAGTTCAAAAAATAACCACTTTTTTATAGCAATTACCTCCCATGCGCCCAATCAAAAAATGCCTTATTCATTATTCTACTGACCAAGTCTCCGACGAATGATGTACGAAATCAGTAGTAACAAAGATACACAGATATCTTCGGAAAAAATTACAACATGTGTCATTTACTATCTTATTACCACTCTTCTATTGAAAGTTTGACGAGGTTTATGTCCAGAACAGACGTAGGATATTGAGAATGCTCGTTACGCTGCATTCTATAACATCCATCGAAATAACTCCTCCAAACAAGTATTAAATAATTTCAAAACATGAAATAATTTCAAACAACAGTAATAATTGGAGATTTTTTCCGTCTTTTGGAGACTTATTTTATTTTAAAATTGGAGACTGTTCTCATCGAAGGAAGTAAGCCCACAAGGATATGAAATCACTTTCTGCGCAACAGGAACAACAAATTCTTTTTCCTGGATAATAAATGAAAATGTTTATTTAATCCAGTTAAAATGCGGTTTTATTTAATTTCTTCGTTGGGGATTTATTCCCACATGAAATAAGTCTCCATATTTTCATATTCATTTGAGAAGTTAATTCATTTCATTTGGACTTTGGAAAATATTTCGAAAGAAAATAAGTTCGCAAATTTCGAGAATTATTTTATTTGGGAGTTATTTTGTTGGGAGTGTTTGTCACGAATAAAAGCGTTTCAAATCCATACATTTGAATTGGAAATATTGATTTTCAAATGGCTGGAAATGCTTTTTCGCAAGCATTTGTAAACTATAGAGTTACCTGTCATACTTCTGGGGATTTGCTCTTCTTAATACTCCAAAACGATCTACATTGTGGAAAGACGAACTGAGAATTAAAAAAGCACAAAATACAGAAAAGATGATCAAAAACTTTCGTTTATAGTGGTTCCCTATTATCTGTTGCTTTTTAATACCTGCAAGTTCACAACTCATAGCACTACAAATTTGAGTTTAGCGGTTTCAGATATCAACGAAGATCCACTTGTATTTTTTCTATAGTATAGTTTTTGGTTAACTTGAACATCACTTCTTGAGGCTCTCGAATAAACTGTTTATGGAGATCGTCTGCGAAATACTTAATCATAAACTTATTATTAATATTTTACATTATTTTCATTATAGATTCATTCAGAGCGAGCCCCAGAAGACGAATGGCTTGATATACTGCCACATCCGGTATTTTCTCCAGATGGAAATAGTTTTTTAATATTAGCTAGTGTTCAAGAATCCGGTACAGAACATTTTACCCATATAAAACATGTAACAATATCACAACAAAGAATATCTGTTATTTCGCATGGCAGATATGAGGTGAGTTTCTAACCTCAAATTGTTTCTTTTAAATTATGACAATTAATTTTCAAAATTAATTTAGGTATTGAAAATTCTCTGCTGGGATACTGCAAATCATTTAGTTTATTATTTGGGTACTAAAGATAAGAAACCTGGACAAAGACATCTTTACACTGTTAGAGATCCAGTTAATGATGATAATAGAAAGTAAGTTAAGTTTAAAACTCTCTCTCTCTATATATATATATATATTAAAAACATTGCTAATCTTAACCTAACTTTTCAAATTTTCTATGTAAATATGTTAATTGGTGATTTGAGTGCTGCTTGTAGTTTGAAATGCATTTTGCTTAATTCCCATAATCCCATGCTTGCTACCTAATTTAGATATTTGTTTATAGCTTTTTTATTTTTAGAACTGAACCAACTTGTATAACATGCGATTTGGGCGAAGCTCTTTGGAGCAGTCGCTATTATTATCTTAACTGTTCTCATTTCGATGCCTTCATAATGCCAACGTCTTCCATTGCCACCCCACATGGAATATCCTTTTATATACTGGAGTGCCAGGGTCCCGGATTACCCGTATCGGGTGTTCATTTACATAAAACACACAGTCTGGAGAGAATACTTTACGATAAACGTCCATTTTATATCGAACGATTACAAAAGTTGGCTTTACCAACACAACGATCGTTTGAAATACCATTGCCTCATGGCAGTCGAGCTCAAGTGCAATTATTGTTGCCGCCTAGCTGGCGAGAAGAATTGAGAGACGCAGCCTTTCCTGTTATAGTCGAAGTGTAAGTATTTTGTGATTTTTAAATTATTTAGTTTTTTTTTTTTTAATTATTCAATTTGTTTTCAGCAATGGCCGTCCTGGCTCTGAATCCGTATCAGAGAAATTTCGTATAGACTGGGGCACTTATATGTCATCTCGTAATGATGTTATTTATATACGTTTAGATGTAAGAGGAGCCAAGGGACAAAGTAAAAGATCCCTTTATAGACACCTGGGTGGTGTTGAAGTTCAGGATCAAATTTCTGTGTTACGGTAAAATATTATTTTTCCTTTATTGAAATACAGAATTAATATTTAAAAATATATATTTCAGTTATCTGCTGGATACCATAAGTTTTTTAGATGAAACACGTGTTGGTATTTGGGGCTGGGGTTATGGTGGCTATGTCACCTCTATGGTCTTGGGCACCCAACAAGATGTTTTCAAATGTGGTATAGCTGTTTCACCCATAGCCGATTGGCTTTATTACAGTAAATTTATTATTATTTGATATTTTTGATTGTGAAATTAATAATCGGTTTATATTTGTTTTTATAGATTCAGCATTTACAGAGCGTATTATGGGGCTTCCTGCTGAAAACTATAAGGGTTATGTTGAAGCAGATGCAACTCAAAGAGCACGTCTGATCAAATCTCATGCATTTTTTCTTATACACGGCTTAGCCGATTCTACAGCACCCTATATACATGGCGTTCAATTGGCAAAATCGTTAACAGACGCCAATGTTTTGTACAGATACCAGGTAATATAAAATCGAGTTATAATTTAATTTCGTCAGATTCTGGGGAATGTACCGATTCCTTAAGTAATATAAAATTAATTAATGTTAATTGAACTCCTCAGCAAATAAGATCGATAAACATCTTAGTTTAACTTTATATCATTACCTCTTTCGAAAGAACTATTTGATCCTATTGCGTTCTATGTAACAAAAGAACAAATCTGGATAATAAATTATTGTTAGGAGAGTTGTTTGTGAAAGAAACAAGACAAAACTTCTGGCTGGTTCATAATATTTCGAATTGGCACCCGTAAAATGCATTCTTTTTCAAAAATTTACGTTTCACAAAACATCAAATTGGGAAAATCACCATAAAATTTTGACGATTTTCATGATGGAAGATGAGATCTGATTTTTTATATTGAAAGTAAGAACGCTTTCAGAACGATTTCCGCAAAAATATCAAATAAACTAGTAGTAGGTGTGTCATTGTTCCCTGACATTATGATATACAAATTCACTTGGGTTTCTATAGAATCGATTTTGGAGCTATAAGAAGTAAATGGATTCACTGGATGTTCATAATCGAAGGAACAGATATTGCCAATGACCGTAATTTGCTAATTTACGTAATGCGAATATGGCTCACTGCTGTTGGGAATACCCGACGTCAATGGTTTGATGGACTGAAAGTTTGTTTGGTCTAGTCAAGAAGGGAATTGAGAAGTTGTTGATGGCAAATTTGCCACCCATTAACATCAAACTATTCCTCCAGAAATGTTTCAATAAACTATACATACAATACCTGTAGAATGACGGTTTATGTTTTATAGACGTTTAAAAGGCATTCGATACATTGAAACTTTATGTAATTTTGAGTGCATTGGTAATGTAAGAAACTCCATATTAAACTCATACGGCTTTGATAACAGAATATACAACGCGTTTTGGTAAATATTGCACAACGATAAGATTTGAAACTTGGTAGTCGAAGGCTCTTCAACATACGTGTTTTTTAACCGACGACTTTTAAGTCGTGGACCAAATTTAAATTGTGGACCAAATTATTGTATGGTTGCTATTCAGAAAAATCTAAAAATAATGTATTTTGGATTGCAAATTTTTAGGAAATTCCGGTTCAGAATTTAATCTTGCTTGTGCTTGAGAAAAGGTTGAAATATAATTAAATATACAACAAAGATTGTTTGGATTAAAAAATTCGAGGTTTGATAAAAATTATAAAAATTCTAAAATTTAGAATAGAAAGATTTAAAAAATTATATATCTTATATATTAAAAAAAATCTATCAAAATAAAAAAATATTACAATTTATTTGCAGACTTATGCTGATGAAGGTCATGAACTCACTGGTGTTTTAGAACATGTCTATTCTTCCATGGAACATTATTTTTCTGAATGCTTAAGTTTAGATCCAGATGATACTAAGCCAAATTTGGATCAAACGATAGTACCAGCCGAATAAGTATTTTATATAGAAAAAACAACAACAAAACATTATAGATATTTAAATCAAATTTTAATAAGCCTTGTTAATAAACAAATTTAATTCATTTTCTGTTACTTAATTATTATTTAAATTTAACATAAAATTAATAATAATAAATTAAATTACATACACACAAACTGCAACTATTTAATTATAAAATACTATAAATAAATTTAATTAAAAAAACTCTAGATTATTGCTCAAATTAAATAAATTAATAAAAAAATTATTTAAAATAAAAAAATCTCTAAATGATAATAAAAAACTAAATTAAATAAATTGTAAATAAAATTAATAAAAATTAGAATATTTAAAAAATAATAATAATGAAAAAATCATTAATTCATCAAGTCTCTCTCAAAATCAGGACAACATTTAGCCAATCAATAATCAGTCAATCAAAATGATGCAATATTAATTTTTAAAATTTACTGTTTAAAACAAAATACAATAAAATACAATAACAACTACAATTATAAAATAAATTTTAATTTAAAATTAATTTAATCAATAAACTCTTAAATGAAACAAATTAGTGAAAAAATTGAAAATAAATCTCTATAATTTAAGTTTTATTTTCGGTTTTTTCATTCAATTTGTTTCTTTAAGTGTAGAAATTTTAAATCTTAAAATAAAATATTAAAACATTGAAAAAATAAAACATTTATTAACTGTTTAAGTCTTTTAGATTTAAGTTTAAATTAAAATATACAACGTTAAAATAAAACACAAACACAATGAAAATATGAAACAAAAAACAAAAACGATATTTTAAATACAAAAAAAAAAAAAAAAAAAAAAATTGCAAAAACAAAACCATTAACGATATTCTTACAACAAATACAACGCGATTTTAAATAAACGATTTTTACTTCATGTCATTATATACACATACTTATTACCAACATACTTACATACATACAAACATAGAATAAATAAAATAATTAAGAAATCATTTCATATACAAACAATAATAAGCAATTAATTAAATTATTAATTAATTACTTAACAAAATATTAACAGAAATTTATAATTTAAATTTTATAAATAAATAAAATAAAATTATACATGCACTTAGAGAAAAATTTGTTACATTTGTTAATAACTCATTGAATATGTCTCTAAGTGTATAAATTTTAAGGGGAATAAGAACATATTTAACTTTGGTCATTATTCCCTAGTGGCCAATTTGTCAACAATTTTCGTATCTTATATAAACGAAATTGAATTGTCACTTATTGTAGTGAAAAAATTTTTATTCTAAAATGGTGGTAACTTTATCGAAATCACTCGAAATAGAGAATTAAAGCTGAAGAAAGTTTAACACTTAAAATTAGACTTTTGATTTCTGTAACTAACTTTTATTGGTTTGGCGAAACACATACGTTCATAGTGAATTCTGGGATCGGGTAATTGGATCTATTAAGTTGGTCATCTGGGGTGCAAACATTTTTGGAAAAAAATTGTTTTTGTAATTTTTTTTCCAAAAGGTTAAATCGACTCAGAAACAGTGATTTCGCATTCTGAAATATCAAAATGTAACATTGAATTATGCTCTCTCTGCTCAAATTAAGGAGAGAACAGCTGCCGTTTATAGCATACGTTAGTTTAGCAAAAACGCTTTGAATAATGATTGTATAAACACTAAACATAAAATCAAATTCTATGGGGTCAGTCCATAATATTTCATACATGCACCATGGTTTGGAATATTATATAGTCAGTCTTAATTAACTATTAAGCTCTTAGAACTGACATAATTAAATTAAGGTAAAAGTTAAGTGTCAAAACGTGTGTTAAGATTTTTTTTCGTTTTAATTTTATGGCTCCTTAAAACATTAATATTAAACAGATAGAATTAGATACGATTTATTGTTGACTAATTAGGCTTTAATATAAGTTTATTTACCTTAAAACAAATACTTAATGGTTTGTTAAATCTTGAATCGAATCACGTTAATAATGCATCGACATATCATTTACGTATGTGTATGTGTGTAAAAAAAAATATTTTTGAATCGCTCCTCATTTCATTAATCTCTGTACAATAACTTTATATTAGAAATATATCTAAAATCTAAAAACTAATATGTAACAATCATGCTTTTTCTATATAATTGACATTTAAAATCAGGGTAAACAAAAATATGTAACAGATTTTAAAATAAAAAATTTAAAAAACATTTTCAAATATTGCAGAATTTTTATCTCAAATTCAGATAAAATTCAAGAAATGTTTTTAAAAGTTCAATGTGACATTATTTTGAATTATTTTTATTTTGAAATTTTATAATTTTTGGAATAGAATATTGCATAATTTTGGTTACCCTGACAATAAATTAAAACATGACAAAATAGGGATGTCAATAAAATTATAACATTTAAATTATAATTATAGTGATATTAGTTATTATAATCTCAACATACAAGTGGTTTTAGGTCTTAGAAATGTGTGTGTCGAAAAAGTTCTGGGGTCTGAGTCAGATCTCTCTAGGTCAGCATCATAGTAAGTGGCCCGATGACTAATTTGCTCTTTGCAGCCGATTATTGACATTCTAAATTGATCACTCATTGATGTATATGTGCTGCTAAATCAACTCTATTTCCACAAGAATTAAAAAATCTCATATATAAGTGTTATAAATAAGTTATATTATAAGTTATCGACCTTATAAACCCTATACTCATCCAAAAAGCTTAATCAAAAATATTTAGGGAAATAATCATTTCCTAACACGCTTTACTGACTTTAATGAAATTAATCGTATATGGGACAGAATGGGCACGGCCTTGTGCCCATTATATACCACAGAATATTTCGATTATATAAAATATTAAGTATATTTATAATCCATATGAACTCGGTCGTTAGATCAAGAAAAATTTTAAGAAAATTTATAGAAAAGGTCTTAAAATCGTGTAAATTCAGATTCTTTATAATATTTTTATCAGACAATGATCTGAAAATGCTTTCTGAAACACCATTGTAATTAAAAAATTAAAAATTTCCACGATTGTAAAACATTTTATAAAATCTGACGAACATCCAACTTCTATTCATTATTTATGAATCTGTTTTTTCTCGTCATCAACCGACTTGGGAGCATATAAGTAGCATTCACAAAGCAACTTTATTTTCAATTTTTTTCTAATATTTTATATTCTTTATAGATTCATGTTATTTATCATCATTTAAACCTTCAAGTTAACATGAGACATTTTCGCAATTATTATATTTTTTCGACTTTGGTCATTATATTATCAGAGGTATAGAACTCCATAATGTGTAGATTGTTTTCTAAATTTATAGAGCTTCTGATTAACTGAAAACCTGTGATTGCCAGAAATTCATATTCGATGTTAAGCAGATAAAATTTCATCTATAATGTTGGTCTCAATGTAGTTTTTGTTATCCATCGTTGACGTTACTTTTGGCAATTCTATGTTGAAATTGTCAATCACTTAAAAATCCCCATAGAGTCGATATAGAGATAGTTAGATAACACGGTCACTTGTGCACAGACCTGCTGTAGGGAGAAAAATGTAAAGTCTCTTAGTGTCTCTGTACGAAACACTTTTGGCGATTAAGCATTCGAATACATTGCGTCAAGTCACATACTCTCAACTTTGTGGTCAAGGTCTTACCTGCTATTAATTACGTAAAATTTCTCTATTTGACTTTGAAGTCTTTCCTGTATGATAATTGTTGAAACCTTGTATACGGTACACACGGTTAAGCAGAGATAATTTTGACTTTAATCAATGGTCTCCTGTAGTTTTTATTTTCCATTGTTGCAGTTATTATTAGATTAGATGTTTAATTTTTCTAGTTTTTTTTACAAAAGGTAAGCCTAAAGCTCTTTCTGCTAAATTGGTAGACACGTGTGCTGTCTGTTAATTTTAATGATAAATCAGAATTTAATTATAAAATATTATTATTCTTCTTAGTTTAGCTTACATATTCTTATTCCTTTATTCCTTCTCCAAAAGAAAGTGTTCCACCGGCAACAACATAAATATTTTCCAATTTATCTATTTAAACAATTTTAATGCAATGATCTGATTCGACTGACCAAATCCAATGTAGAATATAATTGGAATGAGAGAGTTATTATGATCAGATCGCCCTTAAGCATGATACAGGATACGAATTAAATCTTAATGTTGAGATTAATTAAACTAATATTAGACATATTTAAATATAAAATATTCATTAGCAACTATTAAAAGCAATATAATTAAAAAAGTAACATATTACTCATACATATAAAGTAAATATAAATAATCTTAAATGCAACTAAAGAACTAAATCATCATTTTAATTTTCATTTTATCGGATACGATTGGATACTTTTACGATTTTACTCCTTCATTAATGCAGAGAGTTTGATTTTTAAAAAGATTTTAATTAAAAGAAAGATTTTTATTTTTAATCTTCTCAAAGATCTGCAAAAAGAAGATAATCAAAAAATAAGGATTTATTTACGATTTTTCCGTACCTTCGTTTAAAACAATTTTAACGTTTAATTCAATTAATTAAATTATTAATAAAACTTTTTTCATTTTGTATAAAATATAAAGTTTTTCTCAAAAAACATATTTCAAATAACTTAATTATTTGAATAATAATAAAATAACTCTACAGTGGTATGATGGTGCATATTTTCTTTAAATGTTTTTATGTATGTTTGTTTTTACTCTTTATGTAAAATTATATAATATTTTTTTCAATTAGCAATATCTCTTCAAATATACAACCGATTTTTTTAATGCGCTTCAAATGCAAAATAATTATTTCAACGTTTTTAGATACAAAAATAAATATGTATATGTTTGTAATTATATATATGTAAGTATATATGTATATCTAAAGTGAGTGTTAAAAAACAATTGATGTCTGTAGTTAGAAAAAGAAATTAACAAATCTAATTAATTAAATTAATTAAATTTGTCAACTTGAATTTATTTGCAATAAAAATTGTTACCTGAAATTCAAATTATGAAGAAAAAATATTATAATTTATTTTAAGATACAAAATGTTCTTAATTTTCAAAGTGTATTTCAAAGATATGTAAATTTATATTATTTTAACTGATCTATTTTTCAACAAGATTCTAAAATTACTAGTCAATAAGATTGTATTTTTTATCGAGGACCTAATTTCTTATTATTTTTTGAACCATTATGCCCCTTGTGATTCTAAATTCAATTTTAGAAAAAATGCCAAGAATAAAATCCCAAGCATTTGATCCCAAAAATCCCAAAAAATAGATTTTTGGATTATGGTCTTAAGAATCCACATTTATGGAAGATCTGAAAGCAATTTACGGTTTTCACCATTCTTTTTAAGATTCCGACTATGGGATTTTAGAACATGTAGCTTAAAGGGTCAAACCAAATAACTTGAAAACTAAAACTCGATAAGTAAACATTGAGTTCGTAAGGAAAATTATTAAGAGAACTTCCACACACCATTACAACCAATTAAATTTGAAATTTGATAGATTATTAAACCGAACTGAAAGGTAATTTACATGCTTCTATGGGTAAAATTTTTAGCAATTAATAATGGTTCTTGACTTTAAAACTAATCTCTATGAAAAGAATTCTAGTCGCGTCAAGTTCTTTAGTGTCTCCCTAAGAGACGTTGAAACTGTAAACGAAGAATGATTTAATTAAGTGTTGAGTAGAAAAAAATTCGCTTTATTGGTGAGATGTTCAATGATATTAATGTCCTACTAATGTGGAAAATATTTTTTGCTGAACAATATGGTCGAGCATGATAAAGGATTAACCTGTTTTTGGACCAAATTATCCATGATCGAGGTAGATTAATATGCTCTTTTTGTATAAAAACTTCAATAACATTAACCCAATTGTGTTTCTTCTGAAAATGTCAAATTCTGCTTCAATTTGTTTCATAATATTAAAAAAAAATTACTGTTAAGCTTTAATGCTTTGTCTATTTTAGAGGAATAATAAATTTTAGGGTCCATAGGATGACAAAAAAATTTTAAACTAAATACAAGTTGCATGCTGACTTTTTACTCAGTAAAATTTTAATTCAAATTTGAATTTTGGGTAACGTTCGAATATAATTGACACTTAGTTTTCTTCATTTAATTTATTTTTAATAAAAATTTTACTCTTAAATGAATAAAACATTAATTTACAAAATACAAATAAAGTCGAATCACTTGTCACGTTAGAGAGAAATTTACAAAAAATTATGTTGAAAATGTCATTTATATAAACAAGTTTCTGAGGGAATCCATATTCTCTGACTGTGAGATTATTGCGGGAATTGCGAGTGTTTATTGATCATTTTTCTCTCTGAAGTGTCAAGCGATTAAGCCTTTTATAAAATACCTAAAACCTATAAATAATCTTTAAATTGTTTTATTTTTTATTAAAAACTAATAAAAATTATAAAACAAAAAAATATTATTATTAAAATTTAATGAGCTTTTTTCAAAGACAGGAATTGACTTAATTATTTTTGTCAAAAAATTATAAATTTTATTTAAAAAATTAAGACAAACAAAAAAACTAAAATAAAGAATTTTAAATATTTATCTTAAAAAATAAAATTATATTAATAATTAAAATTATAATAAAATTTAATGTATTTTGTATATAAAATTTGTAAAATTTTTTATAAAAAAACTTTTTGCATTTCTGCTTAAAAAAATAATTTCTTCCTTAACAATTTGGCATAATTTGACTTCCACTGTTTGTTTTAAAATTTAATTTAATTAAATAAAATTAAAAGAAAATTTAATATAATTTATTATAAATATATATGTGTGTATATTAGTTTTAGTAATTAGTTGTATAAAAAATTGTCAAGAAAAAATATTGAAAATTAATTTATATGAATTGAAAATTGTAATTAGCAAAGTTGTAATATAATTAAAGCCATATGGTTGTGAAATTCGCAATTAGAGCTTAGGTTTAAATTAAAAAAAACAAGTTATAATTAAATAAAAATAGTGAAAAAGAAAAAAAATAAATAAAATAATAAATAAATTTTTAGAATAAATAACAAACAAAAAAAATGAGAAAAAGAAAAAAAATTCAAAATTTTTCATAAATCATTTCTTCAATCATTAAAAAAAATATGTCAAATATTTTTTATTCAGCGGTGAAGTTAAAGATAAATATAGATCCTATAGTTTAACTCACAATGGGGCAGAATCGGTTTAATTTTTTAACTAAATCTGTAATATTTGATCGACTGTATGGATTTGCATGAAACATAATTAAGAGTTTAGTATTAAAAGTTGGAGTGTTTGGTGTACATAGATGCTCCATGGGCAAAGTAATCGGTTCTTTTTTCTCCTTCAATTTTGAACATATTTTACCATCTTATGTTTCTGAAAATTAATTTGTCTCGTATCTCTTGCAGATAGTCCAGAAATATGATTGCTATTGCGAAAAATTTATTGGAGTTTAAGTTTTTTTAATTGCTTCCACTATGAATTTTGAAGAAAACAATTTTTTTTATGAAAAAAAATATTAATAAAGATTTCTTTCAGAAAAATAATTCTAAATTGAAGTATTGAAAAAATTATGATTTTTTCTATTAAAAAAAAATAAAGTCCACATTTATTGGAGGTCTGGAAACATTATGGTTTTTGAAAATCCCGTTCTGTTTTAAGATTTTGGCTTAGGGATTTTAAAACATATATTCCAGTTTGTGCAAAACATTCCTGTCGATCAAGAGTTACAGATTTTTTTGCAGAAAAAAATCGATTATGTCCCACTGTGTTTTTAAAATTAAAAATTATAAAAGGGCTCCCACGATTAAACCGAATCTAAACTAAATACGGAATTTATTTGTGTCGTAGTATCCATAGACGGTTGTGATATTAAGCAGATATTTTTAACACAAAAAAGTTTCACGCGACCTTGAAAAACTTGTTGATTTATCGATTTAACAATTTATCTACATCTTCTATGATGTCAGTTCATGTGAAGTTAGGGAATTGGTAATGATTCGCCTATCATTTGTTTGGGGTTAGCTCCAATATGAAAATATTTTAACTAACTCCACATGCCAAATTTTTGAGAACGTCAGTTTTCAGATCACTGTATCTCTCACACAGACCAACGTGAAAGAAATATGTTTATAGGGAAAGTAAGGGAAGTAAGTATGTGATGTAATTTGAAATCTTGTTTTAAAATGGCGTTTGATATTTTTGAGATTCTCATTAGAATTCACAGCAATTTTTATCTAAAAACATTGGATATATGAAATCAATATTCTCTAAATGATCTCTCTTTTTCATACAAAATGGATATAGAGAACTTTAAATTACAAATCGAATTTCTTTTTCAAAATTTCACTATTGAGGTGAAGAAAACAGTTTCTATAACTACTCAAACTCTGATTTTTTCCTAAATAAAGTCAGAAATGCTTAAATATCATGTCAAAAGTTATGAACCGATATCAGTGATTAGAACTGTTAACTTTCTATTATACCCTAAACCACCATAGGTGCTTATTATTATGCGTTTGTATTTCTAAACTACAGACAAAATGGTTGTCCATGTAAACGTTGTTAACATTCTACAGGATGGGTTTTAATGATACAGATGAATTTTTGAACCAAGGGTGAAGCATACTGAAGTGATGAATGCAATATTTCAGGTTTATCTGGCTGATTATGAAAATGTTGTATACACTCAAAAGGACCTATTTTTCAGAAATTTCGACGAAATTTGGTACATAGGATCTGTTAGATATTTCAGGTATCTCCCCAATAAATGGTTTTTATTTAAATTTTGTCACATGTAAAATTTCAAAGAAATCAGTCCACAAATGAACGTTGCTCTATTATAGACCATCATTTGAAAATCACTTTAAAGTACAAAAATCTGCAAAAAGTATTTATATTTCGATAATATTTCATATATTTATGATTAATTCAACCAGAAAATACCGTTAAAAAAAAATTACGATATTTGGGCAGTATTTAGTCCTCATATGACACCCACATCCGAAAATCAACTTTAATGACATAAAGCTCTTATAAAAATGAGTATTATAATAACATTTTAATTAAGTCATAAAATTAAATTCAAAAATGATCGGTCCATAATTTAAGTAGTATGGAACAGTCGGTCTTAGCCGACTATAAGATTGGAAATGTTTAATTTAAGTAAAAAAAATCATAAATTGCTGTGAATTAAAAATATATAACATCTTCAAAAAATATGGCAGAATATTTTTACACCCTCCGCCATCAAAAGTGATGATGAGAATATATCAACTGTGCCATTCCGTTAATATCGCAAAGAATGAATCATCAAAGTCTTTATAAAGTTTATATATATTCATGTCAGGTCAAAATTTGAATTGATTTAACGATATCCACCTGTCTATTGTTGACACGATCAAATCCACAATAGAACGATATTTGGGACAACCACTTTAAACAGAAATTTATGAACAGTCGGAATCCAGACTAAAGGAATTATCTAGTTTTCATAAATATAGGCAGTGTGCATTGGGACATTGCCTTATTGAAAAACTTTGCGTACTATAAAATTTGCGGATACAGCATGGGGAGTCGTATCACCCTAATAAACAAAGCTTTTAATATCGCTTAAAAGTTTAAGAAACTTTTAAATCTAATTTTCTGAAATTTATACTGCGGAAGAAGATTTAATAATAAATTTTTAAATATTATGAAAATTTTGAATAGGTCACGGGAGAGTGATAGTTTCTTAAAAACAACGTTTTTAATATCGCATGAAGGCAGCAAAATAATATATTTTCCGATTGAACACGGCAGTGTGATATTTCACTAAAAGCTACATTATTGTAGGAATTACAATAATGCTGCTTTAATTAATTAATTATTTGAAATTGGTCGTGGTGGAGGGTATTGAAGATTCATATTTGTTTAAGCTTTCTTTTTCGCTCTATTAAAACAACAACATTTACAAAATTTTCATTAAATATATTACGATATTAATTGATATTATTTATTAGAAGAGTTTATTATATAAATAAACTAATAAATTATTTAAACAATTCAAAAAATATATAAAGAAAATTGCTTAAATATTAAATAATAAATGAAAAATTAAATTTTTAAATAGAGACAAAAATTCAATTAAAACTAAAGAAAACGGAATTAATTCAAATGAAATAAATCGAAAACGAGAAATTTTATATCAATCAAATATTGCCTTGATAGCTAGATTATAAAGGATAATAAAGATTTAAATAAATAAGTAACTAAATTAAAAAATAAATATTAACAAATAAAATAATTGAAAAAATCTTAAAAATAAAAATATTTAAAAAAACTTTTGCTGGTCATTAATGGAAAATATTAATTGATTTAATTAAACTATTAAATTCTTGTTTAAAAAATAATCATTTGAATTAGTTATGAATATTTTGAAAATTTAAAATTTTAATTTTTGTAAATATTTAACTGTGCTTCCATTAAATATTCATTATTCTAACAATTTTATTCATAAAAAATATAAAAAATAAATAAAAAAATTTAACAAAAAAAACGTTCATTTAACTTCCATTTTATAGCAAAATAATCATCATCTTCCTTAAAAAAATAATAATAATTAAAAGAAAAAATATTAAAAAATATAAAATATAAAAAATAAAATGATCGATATTTAAAACAACAACACTATAAATAAATCGATTAATAATGTAGATAATTTAATGTAAAGTAATTAATGTATGATGTATAGTTTGTATGTAATTGAAAAGTAATTATTTATTAATCATTAATGTGCTACTAAATCTATATATAAAATAGTATATATATAATATAGAATAATGTAAATTAGTTTATACATATATTTACTCAATATACATAATATTTAGTTAATTTTAGTTTAAGTAAAAATTTATTTAATGTAAACAAATAAAATGTAATTGTAAATGTTAATTTTAAATAAAAAAAATTTAATGGAATTGTATTATTAGTAAAAAAAAAAACAACAACAACCAAAAACATCGGTAACAAAAAAATTAATGTTAAAGAGTTTTTAAATTGGCAAACAAAAACAGCTAAAATACTCTTTACCAAAATAACACCAATTAGTTTTAAGCATTCAATTTAATTTAATTTAATTTAATTAATTGAAAAAACTAAATCAAATCAATTTCAAAAATTTAATAAAATGAAAAATTAAATAAATTCAGTTAACAAATACAAAAAAAAAATAATCTTTTAATATTTTTATACCCCCCCCCCATCACTTTATCATTCCGAGTGAAACGCAAAAAAGGAATCATCTCATATTCTTGCATCAAGTCTTAATTTGAGTCGATTAAGTTTGTCCTCACATACACAATAATTGACAGAACTCAATGAAATTTGAACTTATTATTCAAAATAGTCCTAAAAAGTTTCCTATTTAAAACTAACAAAATCGGTTTAGTTTATAAAACTATATAGACCGATATCTGAATCAACCTCTAAATTCAAGCAAAAAACTTTCGTCAAATTTTCAACTATAATCGATAATTAAAAAAAATTAGCCATAATATTAAGCTACACATACTTCACAACCATTTCAAAAATAATCAAATTCGGTTCAGTAAAAAAAGTTAATGAAAAAAGAGATAACTTATCTTATGACTCGTTTAGAGTTCTGTGTTATATTCAAGGAAAATTGTTATATCTTGTATACGTTTGTACTGTTTGTACTGTGTGTGAGTGTATATATACGAAACAAAACGTATTTAAATCATACGCATTTATGGTCGAGGATATTGCAGATTTGGCATTGCCGAATACAGCATTCTTACCTGTTATACCCTACACCAACGAAAGTGGTTTGGGTATTATGCGTTTGTGCTGATGTTTGTAACATACAGAAAAAATGGTTTCATACCCTGATGTTATACCTTACATAAGTTTTTAGCTCATAAAAGTCCTAAATGCAAAGCGAAATTTCCCAAATTATACAAAGATCGGTCCATAGTTTCTTATTGGTCCCATATAAACCCGCAGAAAAAATAATTTTAAAACTCCTGAATTTCATATCAACGTTAATTTTACACACTTTAGAATAAATAAAATTATACGAGGATCGTTCATTAATTTTTCGTAACTGCAATTTATTTAAAAATAAGGAAGGGAAATTGTCCGTTTTCTGTCCTTTCATTTTTTGTTTGGTCTAAAACCCTTGATGCTGTCAGAGTTGATTTACAGTCCTAAGAAGTTTCCTATTTAGAACCAGCAAAATCAATTCAATATGTTTAGAGATATAGACCGACGTCTGAGACAACGATGAACTTTCCTAAAATTATCAATAATATAAAAAAATCAGTTCAGTATAAAATAGTTATAGTCAAAAATAAAATTAATTTTATGGCTAATTAAGGTTTCTTTATATTATATAAGAAATACATTCATATATTGTATGCCTTTGTGAGTGTATATGTGAGTTTGTATGTACATATAATGTACATGTACGAAACATAATTTATTGATTTCTTAAGCATTTGTGATGGAGGGTATTGAAGACTCAGCATAGCCGAATATAACCTATAGTGTTTACCTTGAATATTGTTCGTATACAGATTCCTACTTAAATCTTATTCGGTTGTACTTCACCCGCTTACTTAGAAAACAATAACAAATTTATAAAGTTTTGAATTTTTTTAGATCGCTATGTATGGGGGGATATTTTAATGGAGGAATATAAGACGTTATAACAAAGTATTTGCTAGTATTATCACAAAACTAATTTGTATATGAGACAAGCTTTCACCTGTTGCGCTATGCTGCACAAACATTCTCTCAGTCCAAGATCACGAAAGAAATTTCACAATTCACAACGTGTATGAAAAAATTTGATACCAAATGCCCCTGGCACTGTCCGATCTAAAATTTTATTTTATATTTGCATTGCATGGGTGCTACCTCTTTCGTTGATCTTAACCGTCCTACATTTTGTCCAGTATATCTGTTGGAAGATAGAATTTACGCTGTCATAATTGTTTAGATATTCGATAATCATTATTTTCTTTATATGGGGGTATTCCTCCACCTATTCCTATTAGTTCTACATTTTGTTCACTAAAATAGTTCCTAGAGAAAGTAATATTTGATAACATTATATATATAAAAGATAATAATTATTATTTGCTTTATATAGGGGTCAGGTCATATCAGTCCTACATTTTGGCCAACAAAAAGGATCATTGGGAAAGTAATTCGAACCGATTTGGATACACCCGCTTTTATAGTTCTTCAGATATTGGATAATTAATATTTCCTTTGTATGAGTGTACCTTTCTCTTTGATTCTACCCGTCCTATATTTTGATCAGTAAAACAAACTCTTGAGAAAGTGTTAGGGGTCGAATTTGAGAACTTTTGCTGTTATAGTTCTTTAGACATTCTATCAACATTTTCTTTGTATTATCTTCCCTTTATTCTCTCCAGTAAAACAAAAAATTTTTGGACCAAATCTGAAAAATTTCATTTTATTTTTATGAATGCTACCTTTCCTTCTGATTTCTTGATAAAGTTCCTTTTATATTCGATGAAAAAAATTTGCTTTGTATGGGAACTACCTCTCCCCCTGATTCTATCCGCCCCAAATTTTGTTTTGTAAAATAGTTCCTTGAAAAAGTGGTTGAGACCAAATTTGATAATTTTCGCTGGCATATTTCTTTAAATATTTGATAATCTCTATTTGCTTTGTATGGGGGAACCCCCCTGTCCTAAACAAACACAGAGATGAAAGAATTTTTCTTGTAAAAGTGACCGATGAATGGTTCACAAAAAGTAATTATATTTAGGGTAATTTATTAGGGTAATTTAGATGTTAAATATCTAATAAACTAATTAACCATTATATTTTTTAAGCCCCAAAGCGACCTATTCATCATTTTGCGTTTACGGTTCCGGAACTACTTTTCAATTTTTATAAACTCTGAAAAATGGTCCAACAAGATCTGCAATTTATAATCGTGATTTTCCTTTCTTATTGACGTTGGTAGCATACTATATCACTTCTTCTTTGTATTACTACCTAAGTTCTTCTCTATAAAAAGCTACTTTTAACTCTTCTACTATTCTTTCCTTCCCTTTTTCTCCCTTTTTTAAATAATTCACAATGAAACCCAAGTGATAATCTCCTATGAAAATCGTAACATTTTTTGCAACAGGTTCTATATAAACCTAACATCCGGAAATCATCTCAAGCGACATAAATAAGCCGAATGTTGCATCTTCAGTTTTATATCTTTTTAACTTCCGCGTAGATCATTGTATCCTCTCTTGCAATCAATGTTGAAAATCTTAACACAATTTCGATATATAAAACATTTATTAAAAGGATTTATATCTATTCAAGTATTAAATTTAAACTTGTTACAAAAATCAACCTCAACTTAAGGTGTAAAGTGGCCAAATTGAATACCTCTAGAAGCTAATTTTTCAGAAATCCAAGGACGTAAGTATGGTACATTGGCATACACACCGGGAACATTCTCTTCAGCACATCCAACACCCCAAGCCACAATACCAGCCTGATAGTAACGATTTTTAATTCCAGGAATTGGGCAAACCAATGGAGAGCCACCATCACCCTTACAGGTATCCTTATCTTTTTCACCACCAGCACATAAGAAACTCTCGTGTAAGTTGAAGTACAAGCCCAAACGAGTTTGACGCAAATAGTTTTGACACGTGGCTTGGGGAACTACTGGCAAATCAATTTTCTTCAAAATCACTTGGTATTTACCCTCACGGCCGAATTTATCTTTGCCCCAGCCAGTAGCATAACAACGGCTATGATCAAAGTTGATATTGGGTTCGGGCAAACAAATAGGGCGAATATTTTCTTGCCATACAAAAGGTTCCTCAAGAATGAGTAGGGCTACATCATTGTATAGAGCACCTTTGTTGTATTTTTCATGGGTAATAATCTCACGAACATTTTTATCAACATGATTCAAAATTTCATTGGTATTTTGAGTATCCCATTCACCACCACGAACGACCAATTGATGGGCTTTACGATTGATAACGCAATGAGATGCAGTCAAAACCACATTGGGTGCAATCAAGGAACCGCCACAATCATACAAATGAATTGTTTCACCACCAGCATCTTCGGTGCGTAAAATGGCAACCATCCAGGGGAATTCACCAAATTGAGCTTCGTTATCTTCATCACCAGTAATCTTAAAACCAACACCATCAACATTACGCCAACCGCAACCGTCGTGCTGTTCTTTAGGAATGGCAGGAATAACAGGTTCACTTCTCTGTAAATGATCAGGGAGAATTTAAGTCGCAAACACATTATAATTAGGATGAAATAAAACTCTTACCTTATTGGGAATATCACAGCAAATTTCACTATAACTACAAACATCATCATTGATACGAATATCAATGAAATTTTCACCAGTTGTACTAATGGCACCATCCACACACAAATGTCTGGGTACACATTCCTTATCCACACCACATGATCGGTAGCCACCGGATTCACCACTACGTGGTGGATTTAATACAGTTGTTTTTGTTGGTATTGGTTGAAATGTTTTAGTTGTTGTCTCTACCGAATTATTATTATTAAAAACTTGTCCAATAAGATCGTCCAAGGAAAATTGAGCACATGTGTGGACAATCAATAAACTGAATACTATCAATGATATTTTTGCCGCCATTTCTGGACTTTAACTGAAAATGAAATATTGAAAATAAAATTTATAAATTAAAAACATTTTTAAAGTTTGTTAAAAAAATAATAATAATTTAATTATAAAAAGATTTTGAAACGGGAGCGGGTAAAATCGAATTTAGTTCATATTTATATACAACACAAGACATATTCAGAAAATTTCTCAGGGTTCAAACGAGGTTATCACCGTAAAGAGTATTTGTTATGAGTTTCAAATAAATACACATAAACATTTTTGTTTATATTGATATTTATTTAATTTAGTCTAAATATTAGATTAAATAACTAAAAATAAATTAACCTAAAAAATATTTCCACAACAATTACAAATGTTAACTCTCTAATCGAATGCACAGAGGAGCAGAATAGTTTTTTTTTTCAACCCTGTACCACCACAAATGGAGAAGAGGGTATATTAACTTTGTCATTTCGTGTGTAACGCTAAGATACGTATACGTTTGTATTATAATAATTGGTAAAATTAAGATAAATATAATAAAAAATTTATGTGCAAAACTATCCGAGGGTCGGTTCACAATATCTTGTAGTCCCCATATAAGCCCCCCAGACAAATTCATTTTAAAACGCATAAATTTAACATAAATCAAGTGTCATAATAATGTACTACACACATAGGAAAATAATACGAGGGTCGTTTACTAAGTTTTTGTAACTATCATTGTATTCCTGCGAAAATATGATTGTTGTTAGCAACGACTATTTAAGTTATCACGAAATCCACCGATCTAAATTTTATTATTCTACGCTGGAGGTGCCCATCCATACTGTTGTATATTTGTCTTTGTGTGAGTGAAGCAGCAATAAATTTCATTGAATAAATATAAGATCTGCTCATATTGAAGAGAGAGCAGAATTCGTTTACACTGTACGCGTGAAGTAAGCAAAATTTGTAGTCCATCCGCTCGAGTTGGGAAATCTGTATTTTGGACATAATTGATCTACGCTAACACTAAATGACTTAAAAATTGATGCATTTTGGTTGAACCACCCTTTCTTCGCATTACATTTTTGTATTTTTTTTAGAAAAAATTATGAATAAACAATTAATTATGATTAATAATTTTTTTCAAATTAAAAACAAACATCCTCCTTCAAAATTATACATTTTTAATTATTATCCAAATAATCAAACAGTTCATATTGTATATCATGCACATCTAAGTACTTACATTCACACACCCACATACATTTGTATATAAAACTATTAACAATATTGAATTCTGATTCGCATAAAATAATTTTAACAAAAATACTTATAATTCCAATACCGGTTTAATAGTTTGTGATTCACAATATTTTGTACAAAAATCCCCAAAGTTGAATATTTTTTATGTTCTTTATGAATATGTATTGTGTAGTGTGTGAGTATGTGTATGTGTGTGGATAAATAAAATTAAGGCCAATTGAATGAATATGAATACTTTTTGGCGTTTTCACTTTATTTTTGCAATTTTAAACTTGAATATTTCTTGGAAGTACAGAAAAAAAAAATTAAAAAAACAATTACAGATTTTTTACTCCTAACGAAAGTTAAAACTTGGATCAATGATTGTTTTAAAGGTCGATATATTTTATATACAGAAGTTGTATAAAAAGGAATCATCTTAGACCCAATAATATATATACATTCTTGCATCAAATCAAATTCCTAACCTAGAATAATTGTCCAAATTTAAAAAAAAATCTGCCACATTATTTGTTATTGTCCTAAGCAGTTTCCTTTTAAAAACCAGCTATATCAGGTTATCAACAAAAAAGTTATAGACCGATATTTGGGACAACATCAAAGTTCCGAAAAAACTTTTCAAATTTTTTCAACAAAACATAAATGGATTCAAACAAAAAACATGTACTTCATTATCGTGCAAAAATTAATCAATATCGGATCAATAGAAATAGAGTAGTAGGCGGATATATGCGAAATTTTGATACACCTCAAAATCTATGTCTGGTATGGGTCGCAAATTTTAAACAATTTACTGAAATTTGCACACATACACATATTTTGATATAATAAGAAAAACTCTCAAATAACTCTCCTTCCTGATATATGGTTTATGAAACTCTTAAATATTAACGAATTTTATTGATATTTGTCACAATTAATTTTCTAATATAAACAAGATTGTTTAGGGAATAAGACTCCTTTCCGGAAAACAGTTTTGAGCTTATAAAACTGGCACATAAAAATCAATTCTATTGAAACTCCACGCAATTATTTCTCTAACTGTATTTATATAAATTATTAATTTTGAACAATCTTGGTCTAAATATTGCTAAGGTCCCTTTTTTGATTTTAAAAATTAGTAATTAATGACCAACTCTGTTGAAATTAGGCTCAATTATTTGTCTGTCTTGAATATATGTTATTAATCTGACCAATATCGATCCAAATTTTGCTCTAGCCCCCACATAACGCTCCTTCCCGAAAAACGGGTTTGAGCTTATAAATATATTATATCAATAAACATTTTTAAACTGTCTTTAATATATGAAACGAGTTTGACAATCATCGGCCATATTTGGATTTTACTCCTTTATAATCCCACTTCCCGCAATAAAATATGAACCAAATCTATCAAAATTCTGAAGGTGAAGGATATTTAGGATTCAAGACCGTCTTTATATTTGACTGTGTTGAATTAAATGTTTTTAAGTTGTGGGCGATATAATTTTGAATATTTTAGAAACTTTCGATATTAAAATAATACAACTATAATAATAATAATAATAATAATAATAATAATAATAATAATAATAATAATAATAATAATAATAATAATAAAATAAATAAATACAACAATAATTTATTAAAATTACTTTTGAGTATTAAAATTTCAAGGAATAAAATTCCTTAATAAACTACATTTATGAAACAATGTTGAATTAACATTTTTTAATATTTAATTTTTGCAGTTATGTGTTTGCTTTATAGATAAAACGATGTTAAATCGACGTTGATTCACAATATGTTTGTGTATTTTTAAATACATATAGAAAAGTTCTAATACGTACAATATTACACCACCCTGAACTTAAAAACGTATAATATAAACTGAATGAAAATATTTTAATCAATCTCAAATCAACGCGTGTATAAATAAAGTTATCTTGTGCGAATTATGCATTATTTATCGAAGTCTTATTTATATTCTAAAATTTTAATTCATTTTAGGGTAAAAGTCAATATTTGTTTATTAATTGTCATTTTATACAAATTATGTGTTTACAAAATATCAAAGTATAATTTCTGAATAAATTTTAATCTAAAATTTGACGTAAAATAATAAGGTGACATCAAATATGGAAATAAATTGTATTATATAACTACACTCATACACTGGTGCTATAAACGAACATAAAACATTTTTATAAAAAATCGGATTAAATTCAGTAAAAAAAAAACGAATTAAAAGTTATATTAGTTCAAGTCCGCCTGTAATATCCTACACCGTTGCACAGGTGTGATAAGATTTATGAGAGATTTCGCCGTTTGAGGTGATTTTCGGAAGTTAGTGTTATATAAAGAGTTATAAAGAATTATGGAACGATGCTTGTAAATTTGGTACAGTATTTTTTTTATTGTAGACATCTTAAGTGAGTGGAATATTATCATAATTCTGAAAATTTTTGCACTTTAAAGTGATTTTCACATACGTGAAAATATGAACACGTTTTTAATTAAAACTTTTAATCCAAGTATATTTTTTTAATCAAGTTACCTTTTAAAGACATGACAGTTATTATGTTTAATGTAAGACAAATGAACATATAACTTATCCGATTATTAGAAGTGATTAGGAAAAAGTGTCTACTAAATATTAAAAGTTTTTAACAAAATCCAACAAAGACTTACAAATTGTTGGTCAGACACTCAAAGGTCTGCCTTCAAACTGTTTCCAATGTTATTTAACTTTAGCTAGAGAACTTGTCCATTGATAGAAAGCCTGGATTAGTTAGAAGAAATGGCCTACATGGTTCTTAAGCCAAAAAATAGAATGCATTTTACAAAGAGTCTGATCTGGTTGGCTTAGTATTCGGACTTTTAGGTACGAAAGTTGAAATTGAAAGAAATTGAAGTCAAGTATCCTAAAAAAATATTCTTGCTGTATGTATGGATGACGAAACGTATGTACTAGCTTGGTATTTGTACCAAGAGAAGCATATCCTCAAAACTGCCTGATCTAAGGCTGTTAAAGAGATATTGGGATCTTGTTAAGAGAGAATTTAAATGGAGAAGGACTACCTGTTCGAGTAAAGTGAGAGAAAGCTCTTTAAAAACCCGTTTTTATAGAGCTTTCGAAAAAAGGTTCAAAATTTCATCACTTGTGATTAAACTTATAGAATATTTGTTTTTGTAAATTGTAATAATAATTTCAATCAAATAAAATACTTAAAACTGTAAGTTTAGTGGTTTCGTTTTATTGTGTCCCACACCACCTTGGGGAATTAGGCGTTTGTGCTGATGTTACACCCACCTTTAAGTGTACCGTTAGACTCAGGATCACTTTATAAAGTGAATTCAATATTTGGCTGATTTAACATAGAGAACAACAGATACTTAAGCCGATTTTCATTGAGCTCTGTCAATTTTTGTGGATGTGAGCCAGCCAACAACAGACATACAGACGTTAAGAATATATATACATTATGAGGTCTAATATGATTCATTCTTAGCGTTACACTCGAAATGAACAAGTTTATACATCGTCTTCATCACTTGTGGTTGTGAAGGGTATAACAAGTAAGAATACTATATTCGCTATGCCAAATCTCCAATACCTTCCACCACAAATGCGTGTGAAGTAAATACATCATGTTTCGTTCATATACGTATGCACATACAGACCTAATTAAACACTAAAAATGCATATGTTAAAATTTTATTCAAATTTTTGTCGTTTTATAAATGACAGTTTTTTTGCGATCAGAACGTCTGATTGCCCCCAGATATCGGTGTATAGCTGTTAATTCGCGGGTTTAAAATAGAAAAGAAGTTGTCTAGGCAATAACAAATATTCAGGCCAAATTTCATTGTGCTATGTCAAGATTGACGAAAATAGGTAAATCGACTCAAAAATCCAACACTTGGATCCCCTTAGCTGTTCGCTTTCGTGCTGAAATATCCATGTTACTCAATATTGCGTAACATATGGGGGCCAAAACAAGAAAATTAAAAAAGTCCACTTTTGTTTCAAAAGTTTAACTTTTGAACTGTAAAAAATATCTAAATTATATTCAAAACTGAGGGTATTTTTTGAGTTGACCTGTATCATCATGTTCATAGCCAGAGTCTCTCCAAAATATACCACTTGTAAATATCTATAAAAAATATGCTTGTATATTTGGATTACTTCTTATAGTTACGGAGACTTTCAAGTAGAAATTAATTTTTAACCAATTTTTGTCCCTGATTTTTTTAGAATTATATATAGCGAATCTGACACTCATTAACATAAACTAAAAATAAACAGGACTAAAAATTTATTTTCTCTCAATTCATAAATGATTTTTTGGCGAATATTTGAAACATCAACATATTCGAAATGGTCAACTTAAGAGGGTCACTGACTACGCCCCTGACTATGCAGGCGCTTGTATTCCTCTAGATCAACTCAAAAACATAAGATATCTCTGATAGTTCGTTCTAAATTTTTATTTAACATTTGCATTGAATGGGTGCTACCTCTTTCGTTGATCCTATATTTTGTCAAGTAAAACTGTTTGGAAACAAATTGTAAAACTTTCGCTGTTATAGTTGTTTACATATTCGATAATCATTACTTCCTCTATATGGTTCACTTAAATAGTTCTCTGAGAAAGTGATTGAGATCAAATGTGATAACTCTCACAGTAATTGTTCTTTACATATTTGGTAATCATTATGTTTTCTATATGGAAGGATCTCTCCCCCTGTTCCTATCCGTCCTATATTTTGGCCATTAAGAGAACCTTGAGAAAGTACTTGAAACCAATTTGAATACTCCTGCTATTACAGTTCCTAAGATATTCGATAAATTTTATTATTTGCTTTCCCCTTGATCCTTCTTATTTATCTATCTTGAGAAAGTGTTTGGGGTCGAATTTGAAAACATTTACTTTTATAGTTCTTTAGATATTCGATTATCAATATTTTCTCTGAATGAAGGCTACCTATCTCCCCTTGATCCTATTCGCCTCACATTAAGTCTTGTAAAAAAAGTTCCTTGAAAAAGTGGTTGGGACCAAATTTAAAAATTCTCGATAAAGTGACATTATAGATATTCTTTTCTTTGTATGGGGGTTACCTCTCCCCTTGATCATATCCGTCATGCATTTTGTCAAGTAAAACAGTTTCTTATAGAAGTGATTGAAACAATATTTGACGATACCCGCTGTTTTATTTCTTCAAATATTCGATAATCAATAGCTGGTTTGTTTGGGGGATACAGCTCCCCCTGGTCCTATCAAAAAAATTTTATAGCCTATGTTACATTCGGGTATATGAGGATCATTCTGTGAAAAATTCAGTAAAATCGGTACAGTAGTTATAAGTCCCAAACAAACAAACAAACAGACAAACAGACACAGATTCATTTTTTATATATAAAACTATATGTAATTTAAGAGTTGGTTTTTTAGAGTTCTATTTATATGTATCCATATTAAAAAAAAACAGTAACCTCAATCGTTATTTTAAATATATGACTGAAGATATTTTTTAATCTATCAGAACTTGTATCTACTTGTGTTAAGATACAGGAAATTGTTCCTGATTTTCCTGTTCTTGCAAAGATCTATCAGCATATTAACTAAAGCAACCTAAATTAAACTTGTTTTTGTCATTTTTCTAGTAGAGATTTAATAAAACCTAAAGATGAGATATTTTTGTTAAAAAGAGAACATAAAAAAACCAGATACCAGAAAGAATTTCTTTCCGAAAATTGAACAACTGTTGTATTAACATACAATAGGTTTTTTTTTAATTTTAACTTTTTTATTTGCTTTAAATAAATTATTTAAATTTATTAATTACACTTTAAAGTTAATGTATCTGTGTTCGTACGTACATAAAATAAATACATTTATTTGCAAATTATCTATAAGTTACGTTTGATTAAAGGTCTGTTGTTTTCTTTTTAATAAACTTAATTACAGGACCGGACACAGAAATCTTAACAATTATTTTTTTAAGGAATTCACATACTTTTTTCTTCTTCTTGTTTTATTATTATAAAATTCTATTTCGTTTTAAATTTATTTTTTTTATTTAAACTAATAATTAACAACCAAAAAAATATAATATTGCAAAAACAAAAAACAAAAAAAACATCATCATCACAAACGTTTAAACAAAAATAAATTAACAAAAAAACAAAATGTTAAATAATAATTTTTTATTAAACTGGTTTTCCCATTGAACTTGACTGTTTAGTTTATTTAAGTTTTATGGCCAGTGGCCAGATATAATTATGACCGTTAAAATAATCGATCGAATTCCAGAAATACAATGTTTTTTTCTTCATAATGACATTAATTACTGTGAAATAAAATATTCACTAGTCCACTATTTGTGTATCTTAATGTTAAAAACTCACATAATTATATTTATTAAAACAGTAAAAGCAACAAAAACACAAGAGAACTGTGAAGTGCGTTAATAATTTATAAGAAAACTATAAAACAACCGCTCAGTTGAAGAACCTAAAAAGAACTGATGACACTCAAAACAATCAGTTATTATCAAAAGCCGGACTTGAGTTGAGAATCAATCTGGAATGTTTTTTTTACTCATAGAAATTTTAATAAAGATACAAAACACAGATACATTTGAAGATGATTTTTTATACGTTAAGATGTGCATGAGTAGAGAAAGTAGTGTTGCCAGATTATATATTCATTATAATTTCAGATGGGAAATTTATTTCAATTTATTATAACCTCCAACACCATAACTGTTGAAGAAGGTATATTAACATTGTCATTTCGTGTGTAACACCATGAATCCCAGACCACAAAAGTATATATACTCTTGCATTACATCGAAATCTGAGTCAATTTATCTATGTCCGCCTGTCTGTATATCTGTCTAACTTGTCTGTTTTTGGCACGCTAATTTTTTATAAATGGTCGTAGCTCAATCAAATTTTTCAAAGTGTTTATTATTCCTTTTTGAAACCAGCAAAATCGGTTCTTTACATTTATATTTTTAGATCGATATCTGAGACAACTTCAAAATTTAGAAAAATATCTCTTCTAATTTCTTGAAATGTTATCCATAACATACTGTCATATGTACTTCATTTTCGTACGCAAAGTCATCAAAATCGGACTAATAGAAAAAAATATTTAAAATTTTGATACAGCCTAAAATCAGTTTGTAATATAAGTCTGATCTTAATGATTATTGTATAAAAATTGCTACATATATTTATTTTGAGGTTAAAAACAATCTTTAAAAACTGTATTATGCAGGAGCCATTATTTGAACTAGCTAACATATAAGGCAACTTTCCGGAATATGGTTTTAAACTTGTAAAGCGTTTACATATGGACCAATTCTATTAAAATTGGATCAATTGTTTATCTAACTAGCTGAAATATATGTTATAAATTTATCCAATATCGGTCCATATTTTGCAATAGTTCCCCTATAAAGTTTAAAGCTTATAAAAGTATTAAATTTAGACCAATTCTGAACAATCGTTCATCTAACTATCTTAAATATATATTTTTTATTTGATCAATCTCGATCCATAATTTGCTATATCTCCTATATAAGACCTCTTCCCGGAAAACAGATTTAGGCTTAATATGAACCGATTTCATTAAAAACTATCTTGGATATATGTAATTTAACTCCCTTATTAGGATAATAGTTTTAAGCTCTTAAATTTTATTGAAATTTGATAAATTATTTTAACTTTTATTATTTAAATCTAATTTGACAATTATCGGATCATATTTGGTTTTAATACCTTGTAATTCCGCTTACCGACATTTTCAGCTTAAAAGATTATTAAATATGGATCAATGCCATAGAATTCGAACTTTATCTAGATGTTTTCAATATATAGCGCCAATAACCGTGGTTTTAAAGGTAATGGAAATCTAAAGTCCTTTTGAGAAATATATCAGCTCAATGAAAAAATGTTACATACCGATATTTGAGGAACCCCAAAATTCATTACAAAAACATTTATAAATTTTCCAATAAAAGTAATTGAAAAAACACTATTTAAACAATATTAAGAGCCATAAATACTTTACGTTGAGGATCTTAAGTCGCAAATTTTATTTAGCCTTGCTCACATATACATCCTTTTGCAGAAATAAAGTTTTAAGTTTAAAAGACACTTAAATATGAACCAAATTTATTAAAATACGGTACATTTATTTTTCTGTTTGTCATTAATATGGAAATCTAATTTAATGATCCGTATTTGGTTATAGCTCCTACATTAGACCTCCTACTCTAACTAGTCACTTATGCATTTGATTTTTAAAATTAAATACTTAAGATATATATACACTGAAAAAATATATGTAAAATTTATTTAAATATAAATACTTTAAATTTTTTTCCGTTATGATTTTGCTTCACAGACAAAAATGGTTATTTAACATTGTTTCACCGTAAATATTGCTTCTAGAGAATATTCTTGAAATTTTAGTATTTAAAAGTAATTTTAAAAATTTATATTAATATTGAAAGATTCTAACTTGTACAATATTATTTCACCACAAACCACAAAAAACGTCCAATTTAAACTCTTAAATGATTTTTAAATGATCTAGGCAAAGCTTTAAACTGTGTGAACGACGAACATTATTGTAATTGATGTTAATCGCTCTATTCATTTCATATATAAAATGAAAGAAATAAGTAAATCACTTAATTATTTCATATTTATAGAAATAATACAACTTAGCGATTTTATGCCTTCTTAATCTGGCAACTATAGCAGAATGAAGATGAGTAACTAAAGCATTATTTTAATATGCGTACCAACGTGAAAGCTTAATGTTAAAGCTCTTTATTATATAAAGAAAATTATAAAAAGCTCAATTAATAATTCACAATATACATGGCTGCATAAATTAATTCACAATAATAATTATATTAACTTGTAATGTTAAGACATAAAAATTTTAACGGTTGATTTTGTTTTAAATTAAAATTCAAAAGTAATAGTTTTAAACAATTAATGACAAAAATATTTAAAAACTGTTTATTTAATAGAATTTTCATCAAAACGTTTTTTTTGTTTTTATGTGGAAAATTTAACCATCGATAAAATTTATTAAATTTCCAGCTTAAACCACATTCCGCAAAGGAGCTTTTTAGATTTCCTTAAACTCGAGATAAACTTATCTTTCTTATCTAGTTATATCTGATTTACATTTTTCCATTGCCCATGTCTTTTATATAAACATGGCACCTAATCATACCAACTGGGCATTGAACCTGCCTCGACATATGTAAAAGGTTTGGTAAGGGTATTAGGAAATTGTCGTACCATAAGCGAATGTTGAAATTGGCAAATCATGACATAAGGGCACATCAAGTAATGTGTCTGCCCTAGAAGACTACACTGAGGAACACTAGATCCTTAACAGAATTTTTTAATTTAAATTTGTTGTTACCCTGAAACATTGATCAATAAAATTGAGTTCAAGGTGGTAGCAATGAAATACGAGAACCTTATGCCTGGGACAATATCCAAAAATATTGCCGAACAATAAATTTTTTATTTAAAAATATTTCCACACTTTCCATGTTTTTCCCGAAAACCATACTGATAAATTGGAATGATATTTCTCTCTTTAAATATTGTATAATTTTTCCTTGAAATATTACTTGAATACTTTTGAAAAGCAGGGCAGTAGGCCAATAGGTCTTTAGGATGATTATATCATCAAATCCTTTCATTTCTCTATTATTATAATTTGCGAAATTTTCCATATTTCTCATTCGATATCACTAAAATTTCGACATTTTAATCAATGTCGGTATTACTAAATTATATCGGGTCGGTATTTCCACATTAACTTTATGTTTAATAACTTAATTAATGACCTCTGGACTAATGAAAATTGTGTAATTATTTTCCGGTATTCGTTTAGGAGTTTCTCTATTTCTAAAGATGTCAGTAAAAGAATTTGCTTGAAAAACTTGACTTAAATAATCCACAGCTTATTGCTCTGAATTAAAATTAAATAGTTTCTGCCTCAAATATTTTCAGATTTGAATTCTTTATTGAAAATAATTTCAATTTCAATTTTATGTGTTTGAATATTGAAAATTTTAGACACCAAAATTCATCCCCACTCACAATGAACGGATGAATGAAAAGTGGATGTGAATGTAGTGCGCAGATACAAATGAGAATTTCTTCTCTTTTTCAACTCATTCATCCATTCGATAAAAAAGCAACATTTGTATTTATTAAATACCATTTTGTTGGTTGCGTTCGTTCTTCGTTCATACATTTTTTCATCATTGAAATAAATTTTTTATAATCTTAAATTTTTATTCTTTTACGAATTCAATTAATGCGGATAAAATAGAAGAATAAAGAAAATTTTTGTATTATAAAATTCAAATTAATTAAAATCAATTGAAAAGTGAATTTAAGAATTTTGCTGGAGTTAAAATTATAGTGAATACAAATCAATGCGAACAGTTGTGATGATACAATCACAAAATAGTGTTATATAGTGGATTTTATATCGAAAGTAATACAAAAACAACAACAACAGCACGTATAATAAAAAACGCATTGAAAGTTGAAATAAATTTTTTACAAAATAATTCCACATTATTTATTGAATGCTAAATATAAAAGAAATATATAAAAAAAAATCGTCTATATATAATAAAAATATTTGGCTAAAGTCACAAGATTTAAATTATCGATACGATTAGGGAACGCAAAAGAAAAACAGATTTTTTTGTGGTTATGTTTCTCGTTTCGCTCTCCCACATCTTGCCAAAATAAAATATTACAAAATAATATTAACTGTCAAAACAATTTACATTAAGTGAGCGTGAATTTAAGGTTAATTCGAATTTTCCATAATTTGCCATGAACACCATGGGCATTTCAACCGATCCAGCACTCTTAGATGTTGAATTGCCTCGTACTCTTATCGAATCGCCTTCGGTGTCAACATTTTTGCCTGAAGAAGAGGCCTCTATTTGTCCTCTACTGTCGTCCAATACAAATGGTACCACAACACCTTTAACATTTTCTCATCCCTTAACACCCTGCATTGATAATGATAATGACAGTAACACTTCAGCGAATCTTTGTAATGAAGATGCCAAGGTGGAAACAAGTTCATCTTCTGGCAGCAGCTCCGGCATTGGTATGAGTGTTCCAGATGCCACAACAACGACACTTTTTAATAAACACTCGTATAAACATTTGCAAAAGAATAATTCTTCAATTCAGGTAATTAATGATAATAATATGTTAAGAGTACTTTTTGCTACAGGAATTAATGTACTTTTAGTACTATTTGTTTTTGTTTTTTTGTTTAAAGTTCAATATTAAACTACAACAACAATTAATATAAAAAATAATAATTTTTTGCTATTATTTCTGAATAACAAAAAAAAAATAAACAAATATTATTTGTATATGATGACAGTAGCATCTGTCACAAGTAAATAGACTGAAAGAAAACGTAAACAAATAAATAAATAATTTGATAATCAACGAAAATACAAAAATAATAATAATGTCAACGTTTCTTCCAGTTAATCATTATAAAAATATTTTGATTCGCATAAACATAATTACTTCGCAATTTTTTGGGATTTTATCGGACGAATTAAAAATAAAAAACAGTTGATAATAATAATAATAACTTATATTCGATTTGAATCGATTGCAGATACCCTACACTTATAGTAAAGAAATCATATTTTCCATACTTTACATACTCCAATTAAAAATCATAAAATTAATACCCTACACACAGAAAAAAATTAATATAAAATTAACAAAACTATAAATAATTAGCAGACATGATAAACTTCGTTTTGCCTAAGCAATTTTTTAGGGAGTTGCTGGCCCTAATATATTACCATACGATTTTAATAAATTAGAAGTAATTTTAAATTGATTTAAATTCGGGCTAATTTTAAAGGGCGTCCTCTGATCTTATAAGCCCTATATTTTTTCAGTGATGGTATTTCACAGTAGCATAATTTCGGCAAAATTGTAAAACTTTCGCCGTTATAATTCTTTAGATATTCGATAATAAATATTAACTTTGTAAAAGGAGGCCTCCGCCCCTGGTCCTATCTTTCCTACGTATTTTCCAGTAAAACAGTTCCTTGAAAATTTGAGAACTCTCGCTGTTATAGTTCTTTAGACATTCAATAACCATGAGGGTACCCCATGGTTATTTTCGGGTATATTAAGATCATTCTTTGAAAATTTCATAAAAATTGTAATATATATTTCAAACTCGTAACATGCTTGTAACACTTTTTGGGTCATTCCAAATTTTCGTTTCTCATTGATTGTGATCAATAACTCCATTTGTCTTCACTTATTTTCATCTAAAATAATTTTTTTCTTAAAGAAATATATAAAATTTTTGTATGGAAAAATTCTCTCGAATTTATCGCATTTTTAGGTAAAAATTAGAATCCCTTTGTTCTAAAATCTCAAAGTCTGAAAGTGTTAATAATGATCTTAAAAATGTGGACTCTATTGGTCGAAAAAAAGCATTTTTTCAGGCAGATATCTTTATTATTAAATATATTAATACAATTTACATTTTTGTATAATTCATAAAAAGTTATTAAAATTTCGTTTATTTCTAAAAAGCAAATAAATATTTAAAAGAAATACTTTTAAATATTTTTATTACGTAAAAGCGTAATACCATTCCAGGCAAACTTTTACAAAATAAAAATCGCCAAAAGTATCAACATCATTCATAATTCTGACTATAGGTAGCATAGTTGAGGTTGGACTTTCAGATAAGCTAAAGCTTCTTATAGAAGTATTTGACATTATTTTTTAAAGAAAAAGTAACTGGAATGTTATTTGATGTCAAAAACTTATGAAGAACTTAATACTAAGATTTTTTGTATATTCACTTGTCCATGAACAAGAGCGCGAAAAAATTGTCACTTTTCGTATATTTTATAGAGATTTACGAGGACTAACTATATACAAAATTTCTTTTCTATCAATTTATAAATTAATTTAAAAAAAAAAAAAAAAAAAAAAAAAAAAAACAACAACATAATAAGTATAAGTCATATTAAACAAAATTAAAAATCAAAAAGTATATCGGCGTAGCAAGAAGAATCGATCACCCAAGAAATATTTTTTAACATTATTTTTTTAAACATTATTTTAGTTTAGTTTATATTTTATTAATCAAATATTTAGTAAAAAACAACGAGAGAAATAAAGTAGGGGTATCGCCAGAATAAAATCAAAAATTATTTTGTATATTAAAATTATGTTTTTGGAAACGATTTCTTTAAAAATCATCTTTAGGCTTATAATTCTTAATAACTAATGTTTTCTTCAAATCAAATGTTTCTTTGCAATTAATATTTTTCAAAGAAGTTTAAACATTGTAAATCTAAAATAAACTGTGCTTTCTTTAGCTGAAATTAGTTATTTTCCATATTATCTATATATATTGTGAACTTTGTACTAATTCATAAATGATTTTTGGAATTGTTAAAATTCGGTCCTGATAAGGGTTTGTAATTATCTCGAGAACGCTTTAGCCTTAATCATGTGAAATTTCAATAAGATATCTCTAGCGGTTTCAAAATTACGGAATTATTTCTAAAGAAATTGATTTCGTCTCACTCTGCTATGTCCGATCACTTTAAAATGCATAAATCTCCAAAAAAATAGTATTGTAATTATATAGACTAACTATTTGACATTAATGCAACCAAAAACATCAATTTAACAAGGATCGGTTCATAACTATATCCTACACCACCGTAGTTGGTTGGAATATTATGCGTTTGTGCACATGTTTGTAACATGCAGAAAAAATGGTGTTTTACCCACCTTTAAGTATACCATTCGATTCATAATCACTTTCTGAGCCGATTTAACGATGAACGTCCATCTGTCTGTCCGGCTGGCTGTCTATGAAAACGTTGTGAACATTCTAGAGGTCACAGTTTCTGAGATATCTCGATGAAATTTGTCACATATTATTATTTTGGCTTAAGGACGAAGTCTTATTATATTATTAAACGATTTGCCATAATATGCGAGGTCGGCCCATTTAAGGGCATAAATTTCACATATACGTTGCTATTTCAATAATAACAGATCAAATTAAAATAATATAAACAAGAATCAATGTGTAGGATTATACGAATTTTTCGTAACTACCATTTTTAGAAAACAATGTGGTGTAGGGTATCGTATAGTCGGGCTTGACTGACTATAAAATCTTACTTGTTTAATATCGTATCAATAACGTAGGTGGCTCGGGCATTATGCGTTTGTACAGAAGTTTGTTCAGGATCAAATTCTGAGTCGATTTAACAATATACATCCATCCATCCCTCTGGCTGGCTGTCCATGTAAACTATGTAAAGTTTAGAGATAACTTGACGAAACTTTGCACGTGTTATTATTTTGCACCAAGGACAATGTGTATTGAAATTGAGGATGATGGGTCCATCTAATGTTTCTCCCGGTTTTAAGATCATAAAAAACCTGAATATAAAGTGATTATCAATGAAACTTGGCACAAATAAATCTATTAATATTCTAAAATGATATTCTAAAATGATTTACCATTTCTCATAGGTTTCATACCTTTGAGAAATAGGAAATGGGACCTAAATATCAATTTTAAGAGCGCTAATCCAATAAATAAGTTGGTGTTGTGATAAGAATCGGTCATGTTAGAATGAAAATAAGCAAAAATCGATGAAACCATAAAAAAGTGTCATTATTACATACTGCACTCTTAAGCATAAATTGGAAAATAAATTCATACCAATAATTATCAAGAATGTGATTTAGGATATTAAATAGTCGGGCTTGATCAAATAACTCTGCAGTTTTACAAACATAAAATATTCAGATGCTTTTTAGATTTTGAATCATTGAAAAATAGGAAATTTTACGAGATTTAAAAAAAAGAACTTAAAGTGGTCTTATTAGTAAATTCTATAATGTCATATATACACCGATTTTCAATTATTTCAATGTTACCACAGCTCTACTTAAAGTTCGTTTTGGTGACAAAAACTGCAGGTTTTTTATTTTTAGTCTCAAAGATATAAAATATAAAACATCGAAGAGTATTTATAGATTTTACTTAAATCAAAATATTTACTGAGTATAATTTTAAAAAAGGTGTGAAATATCTATCAATCGCATTTCTCTTATACTCGTTCGTTCTCAAATTCTGCTATAACTTATGAATTTTATTAAATTTAGATAATAAAATAGTAAATCTTTTGGATTTATAAAATCACGATCTATAAGATGTAGAATTCAATTTTGTGTTATACAAAAGATAAATCGAAGAAAAAATAGAAAAGTTCTAATTAATTGTATTTATTTTTAGTTATGGTTGGTTCAAATATATATTTTAGTGTAAAAAATAATGATGATTAATATATAATTTGTTTATCTATCTTTTTAATAGGATTCAAATGGTCATGGACCTAATGGAAATTTACAACTTACAAATGATACTCCCTCATTTGTATCATGGAATTGGCCCTTAATACGCAAATGTACATTTTTTATCTTCATGTCCAGTTTATTGGCCATGTGTGCTGTCGTGGTGGCAATGATTGCTACGCTTCCAAGAACCTGTAATCCCAAGTAAGTAATAAAATTATTATTCTTAACAAAAGCATGTTAAATTTACTTAATTTTTTCAGAACTGCCTGGTATCGTGGAAGTGTTTTCTATGAGATTTTCCCGGCCAGTTTTCAAGATTCTGACAATGATGGCATTGGTGATTTAAGAGGCATTGTAAAGAGTACAGACTATCTGAAAGCGTTGGGTGTTTCAGCCATACGTCTTAATTCCATATTTCCCTGTACAGACTACCCAGACAATTATGAAAATATCACTTCGCTAATGGACGTTGCTAACGTTTTGGGTAGTTTGGAGGATTTGCGTCAACTCAGTCAATCTCTACATGCGCGTAATATTTCCTTAATTTTGGATATACCTTTGTTTCCTATATTAAAAGCATTGGGTAAATCAGATGGAGCCGAAGTCGGTAAGGTGTTGGCAAGTACACAAATAAATGAATCTGGAGCAGAGTCATCTTCCACAACAACAGCCAGACCGATTATTACTGAAAACACCATAACACAAGCATTAAAACACTGGGTGAAATTGGGGGTAGATGGATTTTATATAAAAGGCCTTGAGAAATTTAACGATCTAGAGGATTTATCGTATCATTTGGCTGAATGGAAGGATATTATTGGCCCTAATCGTGTTTTAATAGTAAATGAGAAAATATTTGAAAAATTGCCGGGAGCAGAAAGGCCATCAGTTCTTTCCCATGTGGATCTAGTTGATGTGCATTTGAATATTTTCAATGGCACCGAATATTTAGAGAATCGTATTAACTCTATAATGGGTTCCGATTTAGGTCCAACAGATACTGGTGTATGGATTCATTGGTCATTATCGGGTGTTGATAGAAAACGTCTTACTAGCAGTAAACAAAGTGCTAATTATACCATGGCGGCCACTATAATGCAATTAATGCTGCCGGGTACCCCTAACATATTCTATGGCGATGAAGTTGCTCTACAAGCTGCCCATGATCAACTGAATGAACATAATGAAACAAAACATTTACATCATTTAGCCACGATGCAATGGCCTCAGAATTTTACCCAACAATTTACTAATCGTGAAACACTTCCCTGGCTACCAAAATCACCACCAGCCGATTTTAGCACTTTTATTATTATATCGAAAATGGTGGACTTAAGAGATCGTTCTCCTTCCATTTACAAAAATTCCATTTGTAAAACGGAAACTATACTTCCCAACACTGTGATACGTCGCAGTAATGATGATATTTTAATAGTAGAACGTACATATCCACGTCGCAATACTTTTGTCTCTGTAACAAATTTTGGCCAGAAACGTTTGACTATGGATATGACCTCTATGTATTACAGTGGTCATATTATGCTCGAAACAGCCGATAGTGATAAAATCTATTTTGGTGATTTTAAAATCGGTCCAACCGAAAGCATTGTCGTTCGATTAGATAAATAGAAAAGTTTGGAGATTAAAATTTAGAAAAACCACCGTAAAATGTACTTAAAATTGTTATAAATCTTTATTTGTTATACATCTATAGATGGATCCTAATTACATATTAATTATATAAAACTTAAAATTCAATAAATTGAAAAAAGAGAAAAATTGTACTTTAATAAAAAAAATTCTTGAATTTTAAATTTTTTTTTTTTTGTTAAAAAACTTATAAATTGAAGAGGAAACAAGGAAAAAACATTATAAACGAAATATAGGAAATAAATCACTTGCATCTGTGATGTCAAAGAGATTTAATTATTAGGAACTGCAACGATTTAGAGTTGACGTTATTGAGATCAAAATTTTTCGCAGAACGAACTTGATGAGCACGCTCTGGTGTTTCAAGATTTCCCACTGACCCAGTTCGCTGAAGTTTGCTAACAATTCAACCGACTTAGTCAACAAATTACGAAGTGTTCGTATTCACCGTGCAACAGTTTGTAATATACAGATGTCAGGTTGTAAATGTTCTACAGCTCACAATGTAATGGATATAATATATATACTGTTATTATTACTCAAGGCGAATTCTGTTCAAACTGGTCGTGTTCCATATAAGATTTCAGGTAGGTCTCATAAAAATGTCTTCCTGAGTGATGCTTTAAAACTTGTATATGTGGACACATTTGAACTAAAATATGATACAAATAAATTTTGTATAAGTCCAAAACCACATAAAACATTTTTAAAACGGTCCACAAATGATTTTCTTTTGCTTTCGCATGTTTACGATTTATACAAGGAAGAAATGTCCTATAACCCTCATATAGCACCACATACTCTGTCATAATTCGAGTATCAGAAAAATATGGTAAATATTATACAATTACAAATCATTAAAACAATATCTACGGGGGTCGGAGCAACATTTTTCATACGGGCATCATGCTGTCATGTTGTCGGACTTAATTAAATATTACACTTGTTTTTGTAATTATCATTGACACATGTTACTAATTTCAAATACAGTAACAAGAGATGAGTGATATTTTCACGACTGTGATTTAATCACTGTGATTGGTTAATCACTGGTCACTACAGTGACCGAAATTTTGAAATACCAGAACTAATAATGTCGTTCTTTCCTCTTGTGTTGCATACTCAAATGTATTTCTTTTTATTATGAGGCAGCAAAATTACTTAAAGGTGTCGCTGAGCACATATTCACGATTCATCTAGAATAAAAATTATCCGTGCCTACGGTAAGATTCTCTGTAGAGTGTGAACTCTATCCCATATTAAAGGAAAGTAATGTTTTCTTTCAACCCTTTTATTTTTTGTGATTTTTCATTTTAAAGAACAGTGATTTTAAAACTGGAAACGGCGTTATTCAAAAATCAAGGTATCGCTCATCTCTAATCAAAACTATATACAGCCCATTTCCGGAAAGGGTTTAAAGCTCATAAAGCTACATATTTCAACATTTTAATAAATTTTAATACAAATAATATGAAAATGCGATGAAGTTAATGATCACCAGTTCAATTTTCGTTAACTCCAACATAAGGATACTTCCCAGAATTGCCAATAAAAATAATGACTTTGGATCGATAACACTATGTGTGGGGAAATCCAAGAATATTATTTCTATTCAATTGTAATCGGATGTTCTACTGAACAGATTTGCATAATTTTGGATACGATCAACAGTGCTTCATATGAAAAATAAATTGAGGTGTAGTTTTTATGTATGAAATTTACGAGTCCAGCGGAGGCCGCTCCGCACGTTCGAAAAATTTGAGACTTCGGGTAATAAACATATTTAATATTAAATTGTTTCTATAAACTCAAACGTGAAAATTGCTTTTAAAAAATTAGCAAAGAAGTATATATTGCAGTTTCCTAAATCTTCCTGTGACTTTCAAACCCGAAACTCACATCTTTCAAAGAAGTGAAAACATAGAATGTAAAATGGTAAAACATTCTACGACTAAAAGAAAATAATTTAGTAGGTTCTTACTCATACTCATGCTATTTGAATTGAGATCTAACGATGTTCGGATATTAAAACGTAATTTCGGTTGTGGTAGTGCTATAGTTTGGGGCAGTATTTATTGCCGTTGCCAAATCTAAAATTAGTTTTGTTCCAAACAAGAAACAGCACAAATTATAAACGAATTGTCTTTTATGGATGAAAAAATTGATTGAAATTGATTTGAAATTTGGACTTAAAAAAATGGAGATAATGTGGGAATACATGGCTCGTAAAATGTTTTCAAATAATACCCAAAACGAAAGCTTAATATCTTCCTAAAAAATTAGTAGAATCAATGAATGAATTTAAACTAAGTTTTAGTTTGTTTAATCAAAAGTTAAGTGCGTTTATAAGAATATGCACCACCATATAAACTCAAAATTCTAAACAAAAAGGGGACAAAGTCGAGAACGTCTAGATTTAGCCCTATAGAGTTTTTAGATACAAAATTTAAATTAAAATGTTCTATACAAAGAAGTCATTCAGGAAAATATAAATTTTGTATACGTTTAAAAAATTATTTATGATTAAAATTAGCGAATCCAAACGCACAAAATAGTTTATTTTAAGAGTGAGTTAAGATATTGACCTCTCTACTCACTCTAAAATAAATAAAAAATTAATAAGATCTAGTCATTGCATTTGGCTATATATTAAAAAAAAACTAACTTAACGGGATAGAGTGAACTCATTAGTGCAAAGTCTATTCACGTTATCCCAAATCACTTTATCCCTAATTCTTATACTAAGATTGTCTTTATCTTCCTATCGGGAATAACAGATTCAATATTGTTTCATTCTCTCTGCAGTATATGTCGGCTATTTATTAAAACTGAGACAACTTCTCAGTTCAAGCAAATATCTTTTGCCACAAAAATAAATAATAAATGTTTTTATACTTACAGATGGCATGGGACATTGTCGAGGAGCAAAATGGCTTCAGTTGGTAAGACTTTTAGCTGTAAATTTGATGTTACCTTCAATTTAAAAATATAGAATATTCAATGTGTAAAATATAAAATTTAAACGGTCGTGTTTTTGGTTGAAACTTATGTAGGCCTGTAGCATTGGTGCATGACAAAAATGTTATGCTTTTTGAATTTTTCTTTCTGGTACCGTTCGTTTATTACAGCTAAAGTATGTTTTTTCCAACAACATCTTCCAAAAGAGTTCTGATACATTTTCGTTCTATATTTGTTCATCACTCAACTCATGTTATATGGTTTAAGTAGCTTTCTTTTCTTTTAAATGGATCGACAAAATGAATTACTATCGGAGAAAAGCTTTTCCACATATTTTTAAAAAACGTACTCCATAACGGTTTTTGAAAACTTGTAGTCAACCGGCGCTTGCATTAAATCCTCCAGTACAGTGTAAGTGTTGATGTATTTTTATTGCTTTTGTCTTAAGGATTTTTCCACCAACTGATAAATTTTTAGAGCGTTGCTTAAAAAACAACTGTGGAGTATTTCTTCGACGCGAACAAAGTTTCTTTATTAAGAGCAGAATTCCGCAAAGTATTTTGTAATTTAAAGAATTGTAACTTCCACTTTTGGTTTCAAATTTTTGTTATGCAAAAAACTCCGAGTTCACTTAAAAGGGTTCGCGATGTTTATCCTTTAGTGTCTCCAATGTAACAATTTGTGCGCTCTTAGTATTTATTAGTTCATATTACAAAGTGTTCACTCTAATCCGATTCCACACTGTGCAGTGATGTTAATATGACCATCTACACCTATGTACGTACATATTTAAAATAAGGATTATAACATAAAACAAGTATTTAAAATTGGTTTAGAAATAAGAAATCTGGATTGTTGAAAATATTTTGGTACCTAGTGGAGCAGTCCTAGCCCAGCCAACGCCCTTCCTATCGCTGCGAAATTTCGATTATAAATAAAATATGTAAAATATCTATGGAAACTGTTTCTAGAATTGATTAATCGTACAGAAGATAATCGGGTTTTTAGTTGAACTTCTATAAATACATAAAAAGGTTAAATCTGTGTGTTAAGTGTATAATGATATCAGTTGTACAATTTTATTGGAATAAATTTTGAAATTCCTGTTTATATCATGGGGATCCCCTTTCATTTCAGGTTGTAATGCACCGACCTGAGTAAATTGAATGACTTTCATATAAAAAAATCTTACAAAAAGTATAAAACAGAAATGTATTTTTAAAAAACGCACAATTTCGAAAATCAAAGAATTTGAAACTCCCAAGCGTGTGAAGTGCAGATGTTTACCCAACATTAATTTACATAATTGACTAAAAATAATTTAAACAATAAAGAGAAATTAATTGATATTCAATATTGAGAACCAGAAATACATACAGACATTCAAAGACACAAAAACGACTCAAAAATTTTCATACAAAAACATACGCACTTATTTGTTTGGATACTAAATGAGACTTTTTGTAACCCTACACAACACCGAACACCGAAGTTGTTTGGGGTAAAATGCTTTTATACTGATGTTTGTAACATGCAGAAGAAATGGTGTTACACCCACCTTTAAGTTTAACGATTGACTTAGAATCACTTCTAAGTCGATTTAACGATGTCCGTCTGTCTGTGAACAGTCTACAGATCGTAATGTTTGAAATATCTCTATGGAATTTGGTACATATCATTATTCTGGCCTAAGGACGAAGCCTGTTGAAAATTGTCCAATATTTCAGTTACCTCCCATACAAATGTTCTTTCTGGAAAGTAGTTTTAAGGTCATTAATGTCCTAAATAAAAACGGATTTTAAACAAAATTTAACACAATTAAGTCTCATAATATTGTTAAACGATGTGCCAAAATATGCGATGGTCGGTCCATTATTTCTCATAGGTCTAATGCAAACTCCCTTCAAAATATTACTTTTAAGGGCAAAAATCTCACATATTACAAAAAATCATTTTAAAACGCTTAAATTTAATATTAATTTCAGTGTCACAATAATGTATTACACGCTTAAGAATAAATCAGATTATTCGAGGGTCGTTCATTAGCTTTTCATAACTTACATTTTCAAACCGACGATGTGGTGTAGGGTATTAGATAATCGGGCTTGATCGACGATACATTCTAACTTGTTTCATAATTGTTATGATTATTATTATGACGTTTGTGTTTGTTGTTGTACTTTTATATTCAGTGTGTTTGTTGTATTAATGAACTTTTATGCATTTTGTCAGTCAGTCAATGGATAAATGGGAGAATTTTATTTGATTTGAATATTAACTGTTGTAGTGTGGCACATGACAATGGAAAAACGTAAAACTCTAAAAAAAGTCGTAAAACTACTTGCAATTGAAAAAGCGGTAACTAAAAACAAAACAAAAAACAAAGTTTCATTTTTATTCATCTTTTAAAATTTATCTTTTAGCTGCTCAAAAGAAGAGTTATTTACATATGAAAGAGATGGTAGATAGATGATAGAGATGGGTAGATATATTTTCTCATAATGATGGTGTTCTGGTACTTTTTCTTAAAATTTGGATTCATAAATAAAAAAAACTATTGAATGAACTTGTTGAACTGAATGAAATGCTTCAAATTTAGGATTCAATGAAATCTGACATGGCGACAGAAGAGGTGTCCCGCAGATAAATACCTCGAATCTTAAAAGTATTTAAACTGGTGCAGATTCTTTACATCTGAATCAATTTTAAAGATTTTGAAAGCAGATTTTAAGAAAATATTTAAGTCAGGTCGTTTCTGAACGGAAACCCAATTCTCATTGAGGGGCTTCTAGTCAGTTAGTTAGCAGTAGCTTTTTGATGCATAAAGCTATCGATTCATTGCATGCTTCATATAAGATTATGGGGGATTATGGATTCTATATGTAACATCGCAATCTAGTTAAATAATATAAAAATTTAACTTTATTTTTTATTCTATGTTTTTGTTCTTCGGAAAACCTTGATGTTATTCACGAAAGCTTGACAGGAACATAATTTACCCGAGTCAAACTTGTACAAAGTTTGTCAACCCAGCAACGACAGTTTTCCCCCAAGAAAGAATTATTGGATACAGCCTAATTGTTACAACAAAAAACAACAACTTCATAAAAATGCATAGTTCATTTTTGTTAGTCCAGCCATTAGTTATAGGATTCAATTGTCACAGATCCAATATATTAATATAAATTATATTTTGTTTACATTTTTTTAAAAACATTTACCTCTTGGATCTTGTGTAATTGAGTCGCCTAGAAAACTTCACTCTTTGCCAATTATGTGCTTAAAATTTCTCAAACAATTTTGTTGACCCTAATTGCACTGTCGGCCTAACTTGAAAAAAAATCTATTATGTAAAACAAAAAATTCCTTTTATGCACTGCCTCCACAATTTTAGGTGAGTCAGGTACTTTTTTCTTTTCTTTTGTTATAAGTACTCAAAATTGTCCAAAAGCACAAAATGTTGCTTAAGACAAAACGCACGTACAACATGTGGTTTATAATGATGTTAGAGAGAAGCCGCTGTTGCGTTAAACAACAGATGCCGTTAAACACAAGTGTGGAGTCCAAAATAACAATTTATGATCACAACAACACTCATTGCAAATGTAGCGGCTTTGAACGGTCAGTTGTGTTTGAAACATAGATGAGAGAGCATTAAAGAAATTTAAGTTAACGCTTTAAAAACGCTTTTTTGAATAAAAAATAATAATAAATAAATAAAATAAAAACAAATAACGAGGTTTTAGGAAAGTGTTAAACATTTACTGTAGATACTTTCGTGCGTTCATTACTTTTGAGCTTGATCAAGATCATTAAGACAATTATTCATTGATCAGTCAGTCAGTCAATCAATCAAAATAACTTTAATTGGTGTGGCTAAAATAGAGGAAAAATCCTAAACATTTAAATTAAAAAGAGTTAAAAAAGAAACGTGAAAAATGTTGCAAAGTAAAACAGTGTCCAAATTATTCATTTGCGTTTTAGTAATGATAATGGTATTGCTAATGACCTCTACTTCCCGGGTGGAAAGTAAAGCGGTGATTAATGCAAATAATTTGCAAACACAAAATTCAGAAAATGTGGAAAATTCGGACGATAATAAAAGTAGACAATTTTTATTTATAAAAGGAGTTGGTCGTGAAACCAGTACCCCCGATTTTATACGTTTAGTGGTGATGCGTTTCATTTATGGTTTAGCCTCTACCATGGGTGTTGAAGATCGTTTGGAGGGACTTTTCAATGGGGCCTTTGTGCCACCCAATGCAGATGGTGATATCTTTGGTTTAAGTGCTTTTGGTGATGATGGCTCCGATGATGTTGGCGGTTTTGATGAGGCCGCTCTCGAGGGTCTATTCAGTGATGATGCATTCTAAAGTGCAACAAATAATAATCGAGTTTTGTAAAATTGTATATAATGAAAATATCTAGTTTATAGTTTAGCAAAGTATTTATTATATATTTAAATTAATTTTATTTATTTATTAATTTTAAGTTTATTTTAATAATTTATTATTATTAAAAAGCAACAACAAACGATCTTGTATTAAATAATATTTTGAAAGAAACAGAAAATTATGTTAAATCTGTGTTAAATTATTTGTTTTTATTAAAATGTTTATATATTTTTTGTTTAATATTTCAGCAGGTGAATAAAATCTATGAATGCGTATTCATTTAGGTTAAGGCGTCATTCCATTTCGTTTTAAATTTAATACGAAAAAAAAAACGGTTTTACGTTGACAGTGAGAGTATTCAAAACCCAAATTACGGATGTTAACTATTTATTTGCGGATTGAGCATTCACACTCTTTCATACATACAAACATTCATAATCCAATGTGTAATTTGTTTCTTTTTCTCTTGAGTTTAATGTGTCGATCGTTTAATTTCGTCAGTTCACTTTCTTTTTTTTCACAGGTCTAAATGTTTAAATAAATAATGTTTTTTATTCGTAATTAGTATTCATAACTGCATTATTTAATTTTTTTGTTTATAATTAAAAAACAAAAACAACAAAACGTTACCGATCGATCGTTAAAATATGGGCATATATTTCGATTATGCAAATATGTTTGAGTGTGTGTTTGAATGTTTGATCATGTGCCATAATATTTATTACGTATATTTTTATTGGTTAACAGTTTGTGTTCAACAAAAAAAATTTAAATAAATAATTCTTATAACAGTATATTTTTTTTGGCCAAAATTATATTTCCTTAGTAGGTCAACGGTTGATTTCATTTAGGACTAAGCCAAATATGTTTGTAGGTTTTTTTTTAATCTTGGCACAATGTAACCAACCACTATATCAATTAATTAATCCTTCTTCAAGAAAAAATAAGCTTACAATAAGCTTACAAATGTTGCAACCGCAATAGTTCAAAGTGTGCTAAAAAGGTTTGGAATAGATAATAAGGTTACTGAATGCATCACCTTAACTATTTCTAAAATGATGCTGAAATTACAAAATTCTTTTGGATATTACGAAAAATCTGTAACGAGCAAGCGGAACAAGATGACGTAGATGGTATAGCTTGGAATTTTTAAATTGACAAAAATATCAAGAATACAGAAGCCATGAGAATAATGTTCGCTTCGGCAAAATCCGTAGAAACCGATGCATTTTAGCCAGAGTAAGAATACTTATAGTCCGTTGAAAATCAACTTTGTTGTAAAGATATTAAATCTCGTTTATAAAAAACGTCCTTAACATAACTTCATCAAGAAGAGCTTCAGAATAGAGATGAGCGATATTTTCACGACTGTTATTTAATCACTGTGATTGTTAAATCACTGTTAACTATTGTGACTAAAATTATGAAATAACAGTTGTGCTGAAGCGTAAATTCTAGACGCTTGTTTTTATTACTTTATTGTTAAGATAATAAATGGCTAATAAGAATTAGCCATTTCCAAACTTATGGTACACAACATAAACTCCAAAATGGACTCCTTTGTCTTCTTTTTTAAACTCTTTGGAAAAGTACAATCACCTGAAGGTCTTGGAGAGAGGTTGTTGTTGCAAATATTGCGCTGTTGTTGGAGTCTCTTCCCTGGTGGAAAAAAGTTTCAATAGATACAATCATTGGCCGATCTGGAGTCGGGTCGTTTTGGAACGGAGATCCAATTGTGGTGGGAATGTTAAAGAGAGTTTTCGCCTTTTTTTAATTCGTTGTTTCTTTTAAACTCCCCTTCTATAAGCTAAATTATTTCCTGGTTGAAAAAAAGAAAACATAATAAAAGATATTTTGATCACTCCCACTATTTCAAAGAACAGTGATTTTGAAAATCACTTTCACTGGAAACAACGCTATTTTAAATTCACCGTCATCTCTACTTCAGAATCATGTACAGGTTATTCTGGTCTTATAACTATAACCAAGTAAATACTTGGGCCTTTTTAAAAGAGGAATTCTTTACAAGAAATACAAGAAAAAAAAACTGGAATGAATTTTAATAGTACAAAAACAATGACACTTGGTTGCTTATCCAAAAAGCGCCTGAAAATGGTATACACTTCAAGATCAAAGGTAGTGTATTTTACAAACAAAACAGCAACAGTAGAAAGTAGAAAGAACACGCTTTATGACACCTTTAATCTCAGAAGAGGATGTCTTTTTCCTTTATGAAGTATGAAAATATGATTCGGAAATAATATTCTTATGGAAACTAGGTGAGATAAGAGATATATTCAATATGGCCTTAGGGACATATTCCATTCACTTACAGTGATTAGATTAGGTTAAATTATAAATATTGAAATGACCGACATCTATTGAGATTTTATTTTGAGGTGAGCTAAATACGTTAGGAATAGATAATAAGATTACTAAATGGATAATATTAATGCTTATGCAATGGCAGATTACTACTGAATTGGAAGACTCAATAATAAATACAATCGTTACGGGGACGGCTTAGGGTGGTATTATTTAGCTACTATGTTCGTTAGTTGTAGTGGATGAGATTTTAAACTTTTTGCTGCTAAAGATTTTAAAGTAGTAGCTTATCATATATTTTGGTTATCTCTTGTTATCTATGAGAACCGCGAAAAGTGAAAGCTATATTTTGACCTCTGATTTATTACGGAAACTTCAATTTCTTATGAAGTCTCTGTTCCAAATGAGTGCCGTGGCTGGACAGGTTACTGGTTTTACCATCTAAGAGTGAAAGGTACTTGCTTGCTTTGCTCTTTAGTATACACTAATCTTTAAATCTTTTTGTTATTTATTCTGCATTATGAAGATTTGTAAAGTAGTAGCTTATCATATAATTTTGGTTATCTCTTGTTATCTATGAGAACCGCGAAAAGTGAAAGCTATATTTTGACCTCTGATTTATTAACGGGGAAAAACTTTCAATTTCTTATGAAGTCTCTGGGTTCCAAATGAGTGCCAAGTTTTTTCATATAATTTGATTATGGCTGGACAGGTTGCTGGTTTTACCATCTAAGAGTGAAAGGTACTTGCTTGCTCTTCAGCTCTATTTTACATAATCTCATTTTTTCATTGAGCATGTTGGCAATGCTTATTATGGTCAATAAGCTTCGGCTTCAAAATTCAAAGGAACTTTTTAAAATGTATTCTAAAATCGCATCTGTAAAATTCATTAGGTTTTAATTGTTGAACACATTGCCCAGATGACACTCTTCGGAACAATCTGAACTCGGTAAACACATACTGATGTTTGTATATTTTCTTTAAACTCGGTTGGATGATAATTCCATAAATGACAATCAAGAATTTATTATATGATTTCAACTTTTACTCTTTTACTCTACAACTTTTACTCTTTTACTCTTTACTCTACTCTATGGCTTCTGAAATTAAATAATTTGTCACTTCCTCTCTAATGCCGAGAATCTTAACACGTCAGTAAAATGATTATAAAAAAGACAAAACGTAACTAAAATAATGCGTTGTTTCAAATAACACGCAATTAACTATTTAATTGGAACAAAAATTATTTCTGGCGCGATACCGTCTAAAAATATATTTATGATAAGATCTAATAAGATTTGTCCAGTGTTTTAGATTATGGTGATCTTGCATCGTACGATAACTTAAATAATAATTGTAAATAGATCGTAATCGTATTCGCAAAAAAAACAAGAAACCAAACATTTGTTGTTGATTTCCGAAATTAAAAATATATATAAATTGTCATGATTTACGTCACAATTAATTTGGTCATAAAGATCTAAAGAGCTAAATGTGATAACCTTAAGATTAGAATGCTGCAGAAGATATGACACCTTAATTTTTTGTGATAAACAAAATTTCGGAATGTTTGTTTTTATTGTCATTTTGTTTATTTTCATTTAATGCAAAAATAAAAGTACAGTGGTTTCTCGGTTTAACGAATACACAGTTAAGCGAATTCGTGATTTAAATTACGGTCATTATTTTTCATTGAGTACCAGTAGGGTATTTGAAAAAAGTTGTGTCAGTCACCCACTAGATTGTTTGAATAGCTGACGCTATTTTCAGAAATTAAGACACCCTCCAAAATACAGTCCTTTTTGTTTTTTGTATATAGTACCGCCATTCCAAGTCCGATAGGAATTATATTAAAAATCTGGGTAAGTTGACAAGATACTTTGTATAATTATTTCTCAACATAATTTATATCTCTGAGAAAAACATAGTTGACATTTATGCTGCACGGTTCAATTTTTGAGATTAGGGCGAACACTGCATACTGTTGAGCCAGAAACCAAAATATCACTTTGACTACTTAATTTAATACCGAGTTTCAAGAAGATTTACGAGTTATGTATTATGTATCTTTATTATTTTTAGTATTACTTTCTCATTATGGACCGACTCTCGTATAACTTTGCACAGCTGTTTTGGCTTATACATATTTTAATATGACTAAATATTATTACCCGCGTATATGTGCAATTTAAGAGTTTCAAAGTGATATTTGAAAGGGTGATTGTATGAGACCTATGAGGAATAAGGAATCGATCATAACCAATTTCAATATTATTCTCACTCTTATTTCATCACAGTATATAATACGGCACATGTCAGGGCACATCTACTGCAATCTCCAGTCCTAAAACCTATCAAGGACTTATGAGAAGAATTGGATGAAAGAGCACGAACAGGTATTGTGTCAAAAAAAGTGATTTAGAAGCAGCATTACTAGAAGATTGGAAAAAATGGTCGAAAATAGGATACATTGCAGGCCATGAGGACTGAAAGAATTTATAAAACAAAATGGATTACATAAAAAATATCGAGTCAAAATGTATAATTTCATTTTAGACCAGTACTTATGTCCGTGACTGTACGTAAACGTAAAACGATTAAACGAAATTTTGCACAAGAAAGTATTATAATGTTCTTAAATGATGTGCCATAACACGCGAGGTTCTATCCACTATTTTCATTGGTCCCACACAAACCCCCTTCCAAATATCCCTTTCAGAAGCATAAATCTCACATATGTGTTGGTACTGCAATAATAACTGATCAAATTAAGATAAATAATAGCAAAAATCTATGTGAAAAATTATACGAGGCTCAATCCATAATTTCTTCTAACTCTCATATAACCCTTCAGCAAAATTCATTTTAAAACACATAAGTTTCACATAAATGTTAAAGTCATAATAATGTACTGTACAGTTAAGAATAAATCAGATATTAAATTATTCGAGGGTAGATTATTAATTTTTCGTAATTACTATTGAAAACCAACATTGTGGTGTAGAGTATTACATAGTCCAGTTTCACCGACTATAACATTCATACTCGTTATGACTTTTATTTGCACTTATTTATTTATTTATTTATTTATTTGTTTATTTAAAGTTAAATTACCGCTACAACTTAAATACATATTTACAGTGAAATTATGAAATAGAAATTCATTTGAACATTTGAAAAAAATTTGTTTAAAATGTCTAAATATTACATAAATTCATATTAATAAGAAAATATTTGATTTAAAATTTGTATTTTAAACTTTAATGAATATTATTGAATGTACACAGAAAAAAATAAAAATCAAGTTCAATTACATAATTGCTTATATTAATTAATTTTTCATTTGATTTGCTTCGATCACCAAAGTGTTAATATTAATTAAATTTGTAATAATTTTCATAATTATTTCAATTAATTTTCATAAGTTTCATGAGTTTGTATTCTACAACATTGTAGGCAGTTGGGGTACTTTGCGTTTGTGCCGATGTTTATAACATGGAAAAAATCGCTTTCTGAGTCGATTTAAAGATGCCGGACCGTCGGTCTGGCTGTCCGTGTAAACGTTGTGAGAAGTCTACACGTAGCAATTTTTAAAATATCCCGATGAAATGTGGTACATATTGTTATTTGGCCTAAGCACGAAGCCTATTGAAAATTGCCATATTCGGTCCAATATTTCAGCTACTTTCAATACAAATTTTCTTCCCGCTTATATTAAGGCCATAAAGCGATTTAAACGAAATTTGGCACAAGTAAGTTTTACAATATTCTAAAACGATGTTCCAAAATATGCGAATATAAATATAAGCAAAAATCGATGCGCAAATATTTCTTTTAGCTCCCATTAAATTCTTCCATTAAAATTAATTTCAAAACACATAAATTTTACATAAACCTTAGTGCCATTCTTTTGGCCCAAGAATGATGCCATTGAAATTGATTATGATCGCTCCATTATTTCTTATAGGTCCCATACAAATGTCCCCTCGGAATGGGGTTTTTAGTCCATCAAATTCCCAAATTTTGCAAAAAAAGTTTTATTATATTCTAAAACGTTGTGCCAAATTATACGAGGATCGGACCCTTCCAAATATTACTATTAACTCATAAATCGCACAATACGTGTATATCTTATAAAACATATATAGTCAATTTAAGATAAATGTAAGCCAAAAAAGGTGCGTGAAGTTATACTAGGGTCCATAATTTATTTTAGCTCCCAAATAATTCTCAAAAGAATTTCTTTAAAATCGTATAAATTTTACATAAATATTAGTATCATAATCATCTGTTGCACACTTAAGCAAATTATACGAGAGCCGTTCATAATTTTTCCTATCAGTCATTTACGCCACAATGTGGTGAGGGATATTCAAAGTCGGGCTTGACCGTCTACTACATTGTCAATTTAATTTCGAATTATTCGACAAGTCGGTTTTTATTCTCGTTTAACCATTTTTTTTTCTAAAAATAAAAGTTCTCATAAATGCCATCTGCGGTGATTTTAAAAGTGGGAGTTATAAGGACTATAGAAATATATGGGAACATTTTTGGTTATATAATTATATCTTAAACATACAAAATATTTTTACAGTGCAAATTATTTAAACATTAATGCTCCTTAAAGTAATTTTCGAAAATAGGTCTATATATTGGAACTACAGTTATCGATATTATTATTTTATTTATTTTTATTTATTTATTATTTATTTTATTTTATTAATCGATGTTATTACAATTTGGATTGATATACAATTTATTATTAAAAAATTTCCTTAACATCTATTAACACGTTCGCTGACGTGGATGCTATAGCATTCATTTTCCAAGTGTAATAAATATATATTTCAATGAAATGATCAACTGATACATCAAAATACGATTTTCTGAATATTGATATGTATAATCAGATATTTTATGTGACAAGTATTTCAAAAATAAGTTTAAGTATCTGCGAACGTGTTAAGATATATATATATATATATATATATATATATATATATATATATATATATATATATATATATATATATATATATATATATATATATATATATATATATATATATTGTTTGATTAATAATAATCAAACAAAAACAATATATATATATATATATATATATATATATATATATATATATATATATATATATATATATATATATATATATATATATATATATATATATATATATATATATATATATATTGTTTGATTAATAATAATCAAACAAAACCAGTTAATCGGGATTTTAACATAAAAGCAACCGGTTAACTTCGAATACCTCGAATACCGGTTTTCTGAAAATGTCGGATTTTGAATGCACTATTTATAACTGTTCCATTTTGTTCAATTTTAAAATTCATATTGAAGTATAAAATTTCAAACAAAATTATATTTCGCGTATTTCACGATTTTTACTGAGCATCATCATGCTCAATTTTTAGTAAATCGAATTCACGATAAACATTTATGTTATTAATGTGTATTACTTTGTGTTACTAATCGACTTATTAAAATAAATCTGTAACAATCAAAACGCTATTTGCATTTTTGGAAATGATTCCATAAGTGAAGAGCTAATGAAGTTAAATTTGATTTCACCGCTCTACAGGACATTAGCTTTTTGAAATAATTATCTTTTTAAATCGCGATATATGGCAAATGATGATTCCCAAACATACATAGCTATAGAATGATTGCCGAAATAAGATCCTTTCAAGTCATCGAGGTAAATAGCATCTAATATTAATGCATTTATCAATTTAGAAATATCAAGCAGACTGCTTAGGAGATTAAATGAGATTATTGTCGCTTAAATTCATTAAATTTGAAAAAAAAAAACTTTTTATAGAGTCACGAAACAAAAATTAATAGAATGCGGACAGATGGTAAAATCTTCCTAAAGCTAAAAAACTAGTCATCGATGTACGAGAAGACCGTAAACGTATTGGTGACAGTATTATAGTTTGGGGTGCATGTTCTTCGGCATGGAGAAAGTCCCCTTATTAAAATAAATGTAAAAATAGATTTAGAGCCAATACCAGTAAAGTGGACATTTATGTAAGAAAAATGATTCTAAAAATTCATACAATATAGTAAAAAGAGGTTTCGTGGAAAGAAAATTGACATTTTGGATTGGGAAACAATAAGTCCTGACTTAAATTCCAAAGAGAACCTATGTAACGAAGTCAAGGTTGAAATAACCAAGAAGAAAACTATAAAATATGTACCATCTCGTGAAAAGTATGGGTTGCAGGTATTATGCAGTTATCGTTTACAAATCGCAGTGGTCCAAAAACGTTTTTTGGAAATAATAAAAATACGCTTACATGTTTTGGATAACTCTTATAGTTCAAGAGATATTTAGAGCAAAATAAAATTTTGAATAATTTTTGGACAGGTTTTTTTTTTTTTTTTGAACTTGGATGGCTCTATTCGGGTCCAAGAAAAATTCTAAAATATTACTACAATTCTGTACAATTTTTGCTCAAAAACCATATACCTATGTGGATTCAATATAAAAATTTATTATTTTGAAATAGAAATTGAGAAAATAATTGGGTTTTCTTCTGATTTTTTTACAAAAAGGTGGTAACATCTTTTCACTTTTAAATAAAATATTTCCTTCCTGACTGTACAATTTTCTTCTCAATTCTGAAATAATATTTACCGCAAATGCATTTAAAGCAAATTCGAGGACACTCGAATTTGCTTTCGAGGAACTCTATCGGAAATTCGTTAATTTTGAAATATTTTTCTTAGCAAAATTTTGTATAGTTATTTCTAAGGTATTTTGGACTGATTTGGAAGAGCATAAGTTTCTATCTCCTCGCGAGGTAGCTCATATCTACATGGGAAATGTTTGAATTTCTGAGAAGGGACTCCATTTTTAGTTAATTTTTTTATGTAAGTGTTTGATACTTTGGACGGAAATTACTTAAAAAATATTAATATGTACATAATAAACTATTAAAAATTAGAAATAATTATAAGATATTTTAATGAAATTTTAATATTATATCGAAATGGTTGTCCTTTTTTAAAAAGTTTAATGTCCAAGTGAACCCATTTTGTACCCCTATAACTCCGTTCGTTACAGAGTTATTACCAAAAAAATCGATTCTGCCCCATTGTGCAAAAATAGCAAATCTGATTTGAAAGAAAATAATATATATTCTTAAATAAATTTTTAATTAATTGACAAATTTTGATTAAAAATTCATAGTTAATCATTTCGCCAAAAATTTAAATGAAATGTGATATTGTAAAATCCAAATTAGAATTTAATTCCTCAAATCAATTAAAGATTAAATAATAATTGAAATAAATATATATAATAGATTTACCAATATTTGATTTAGTTTTAGCTACTTTCATATGGATTCTATATTATATATTGTATATAATATAATCGATTATATGTAATCGTGTAATAATTTGAACTTGTCATATGCTTTCAAAACTTTTAATCAGAAAAATCTGTTTATATATAAAATTTAATAAATAAATAATAAATAATTAATATATAAATAGTATTTTATTCGATCGTTTCTATACCCTTGATTATGACTGATTAAAGGTGACACGAAGACGTTATAAATATTTTTGCGTTCCGCTAAAAAAGGTTCGTAGTTTTTTCAATTTTATTTTAAGAATTTATTTTCAATTGGTTTTAAATTTAATATATAAAATTTATTTATTTTACATTTTATTATATTAAATATCAGAAAGAAAGACAACAGGTCATGGGTTTGACCTAATTACCTGAGACGCTGGGCATGTTCATCAAATAGTTAGTTATAACAGTTGCTAATTCATTACATATCATATCGATGACTGATTATACTCTTCATAGTTTTTTCAATGTATTTGTTCAGAGCAGTGTTCAAAAATATATATGATATTAGCTGAAGGAATTTGTCACGTGACATGGAGTTGCATATAGTTGAAATTTTGGATTTTTTGACCAGTAAATTCGTATAACCGGATAACTAAAATATTATATTTGAAAATTTGTAAAAATATTTAATGTCAGCCAATTAGTAGCGAACATTTCAGCTACGCTTAACCATCACAGTTTATTCTATAACATAATCATTATCTGTTTCCGGAGAATAATTTTTAAAATATTGTAACAGTGTTTTCCAAGTTGTTTCCGGAAGTTGCAGAAATGTATATTTTGGAATTATATATGGAAAAATACATATATCTAGCCTTTGCAAAAATTTTGGATTTGCTGACCGATGGTTGATATCAAATCGAACCACTTTCCTAGAAAAGTGTATGATGGCACAAATGTGAGTATAAAATTAAAGCTTATGTTCTGCCTGATCCGGTATTTGATTCAACTAAAAGTCCTAATTAGTTATGAAAATAATAACTATTAAAACCAACAAATTATCATGCAATATCTTCGCACAGTTATCATCAGCCATATTTTTGAATTTATTAAAAAAATAGTGCATAATAATATTCACTAAATGGTCGCATGAATCTGAAATTATTAATTTGTCTATCATTCTTTTTGATTTATTTAAATTTTAGAGAGGAAACATTAGAACAGATTCATTACTTTTAGGTAAATAAACTATAAATATTTCTTTCATATAATTTGAATTCAATAAGGCCAGATATCACAATTGATATAGCTGAGTCAGAAAGGATAAAAAGATTTGTTTACGATGCACATTTCATTAACTACCATAAGCAGAGAAAAAACATGTTTACGGTAACCATAAACGTAAAGCAACATATTATTATATATTGTTACTGCAATTTGTTTATCTGTTTGTGATTTTACATTGATAACAATAGTTTTTGTTATCGCCACTAAATATCTAAATTATTTTGTAGTTAAAATATCAAAATATTTTCTTTATCCCCTTCAAACTTTTCTTCTTTTAGCAGGACTTAACTCTAAACAAATTTGATGGATCTACTTCTCTTGGTCGAACAAGTATGTTATTTTTATATTGAAGGAATGAATGTCTGCTCTGAACTCAGAAAAACCTATACGCACTTCACATGTTCTTAAATACCATACCTGCCGGAACATTTGTTAAGACATGGTGAGTTTTTTTGTATATTTTTAATCTGTGTGTCCACATCCTCCATATTTAAGTTTTTATCTTTTGAAGCTTTTATAGTATTTAATAACAAATCGAAAGAATTTTTCCTTTTTTTCAGATGAATTGGAGTTATTTCCCTTTTGTTTGAATAATGTGAACTGGAACCAGGTTTTCTATCTATAAACGTTGGAGATAGGAAAAATGCCTCTTAATTTAGGAAAGTGTAATATTATTCTTTTAAAAATATTTTTATTTTCTTATAGAACGGTAATTTGAGATGGGTATTAACTAATGACGATAAATAGCTCTTAAATAATAGCTCCTTTGTTTATATACCTTCATTAAATGGTTCTTAATTGCAGCTTAATATCAATTTATTTCTTAATTTATAGAACAAAATATGAATTCAATATATTAAAATTCGGTTCCATTTTAAATTTTATTCCAGTTCAATACTCGATTTTTGATATGTCATTAGCATTAGATACACGACAAATTGCAAACTTATTTTTTCAATCACCAAATCATATATTTTAAATACAAAATGCGACATTTTTGTATCTTAAAAAATATGGTTAACCGAAAGTCTGATATCATTCTTTCATTTAAAGAAAACATCCGCTGAAAATTGTCCATTATTGATAGAAGTTTACGGGTAAAATGCACCCATTCAAAAATGAATGAATAAGGGATTGCGTGATCCAAAAGTGGTGATTTCAGTGTAGAAAACAAGGAGGTGCCTGACCAGCATTACACGTCGAATATTTCTATCAAACGCAGGATTGACTACCATTATCATTATTCTACAACGAGCCATTTACTTATGTTTAAAAATGTGGGACAATTTCTAAATAAAGAAAATTGGGTCCTACATGAGTTGAAGTCGAGAGACTTTGGAAGGTGAGTTAATATGTTGAAAATTATGCTTGAACGCTTAAAGGTAAGGCCTCAGACACTATTTGAAGAAGAAAAATGATTTAATATGTATTAATATAATATGTAGGAACAGGTTATACCACTTAATTCCGCCCTACCCCAAAATAGGTTGTCTGCAATATGTAATATTAGGTGTTTAGTTTATAAGGAGGTATTTCTCCCCCGTGCCAAATTTCATAAAAATAGTAGAAGCTTTTAGAGGTTATCACAAATATTGGACTAAAACTTTTTCCTACAGTACCGATTTTAGCAGTTTTAAATATTAAACTTCTCAGCACAATAATAAATAATTAGATAAAATTAAATTGAGCTCTGTCATTTATTGTGAATGTGTGCACCAACAATATACATATACAGGCGGACATAGCTAAGTCGACTTAGATTTTGATTTTGTTGCCAAAATATACAACTTCTTGGTGTTATACACAGAATAAAAAAGTGAATATACTTTCACCCATTATACCCACCTTATAGAATAAAATTACAGAATGCCCTTACTGGAAGAGCAGGGACAGGGTATCATAAATTGAATTAATTATTATTTACCTCAAAAGCAGAGAAATTTCTTTTTCGCTGAAAGTACATAACGTTTTCATATAAAAACTAGTGTATTAACTTGTATACCCAATAAAGTACATAATATATAATATTATTCGGAAAAAATTAAGGAGAAAATAAATATTATTTTCAAAAAATAAAATCAATATTCTGAAAGTCAGTTTTAATAAAAAAATTGGTCTTTGGACCGATCAATATAAAATGCTTAGAAATTATTTAATGCAGTCAAAAAAACTATGCACCATCACTTCACCTCTAACCTAAAAATACATAATTTCTTCAAAATTACGTTTATTAAAACTAAAATAAAATTCATAAAAAAATATTGAGTCAAACGTGTTTGTACTTAAATAACGACTTCATACTCATCAAATATTTATATATTTTTTAGAATTAAAAAAAAAATAAATTTTAAGGCTCTCCGAATTGATTTGCGTCAATTGAATCTCTTTTCAAGCAAATAATAAAAAAGTTCCCGAGGTCATCGTTCAATAACGACAAATTAAATAACTGAAATTGCTTATCGAAAATGGAAAAATTCCCAAAAAAAGAAATTCTTTTAAAAATTCAATAATTTTCTGACACACTCTGTGTGGGAAATTTTTAAGTTATTAAATAAATTATTCAAAATACAAAACAAAGTTTTATAAACAAAAAAAAAAAAACTGTTTTGAAAAATCTTCTTTAAAACCAAAATCTTCAAATAAAAACCAGATCAAAATGGGTTTAAATTCTTCGTTATGTTTAATCCACGATATTAAAAGGGTATGTTATTTGGAAACCAACTAATTTGAAAATCAATTAAATGAAAAAATATTTATGAAAATTTTATTAAATAATTTAGAAGAAATACACTGAACAATAAAAATGTTAAAATTAAAAAAAAAAAAAAAAAATAAATTCATAAATTGTTTCCATTGCAAATTGATGATTGAAGGTTATCAATTTAAAATTTGACTCCAAAAACAATTTAAAGTAAATAATATTTAATCATCCGTTATATAGAAATTATATTTTATATTTTCTGCACAATAAAAAATATTTTTAAATTTTAATTCTCTTTTCTTTTGTTTATAAATTCTATTATGATTTTTATTTAATTTTAAAAATAAATTTTAACGAAATTTTAAAAATAACTCAACATGATTAGGGGTTCACAATTGGGCTAATTCCAAAGAAAATTTTTGTTTATGGAAAATTATGAAATTATTCAAAGTATTTTTGAGCCACAATTCCGTAATTTTTTAACGACACAAAATTGTTATTAAATAACGAAAATGCGTTACTTAACGAATTTTGTCGTTAACTTCTATTCTGTATATAAATATTTTCTAATTTTTTTATATCGTTAATATCGGTAGTTTACGATCTTTTTCGGTAAGTTAACTTCAAATATAAGTAAAGAGTTCTTTATATAAAGTCCACGCTTTTTAGGTGGCAATGAAGTTTCAAAGAATTTAAGAAAAATATACAATAGTACATTAAGTATAAAAGTTAATGAGTAATTGGCGAATGTATCTGTATCCGGATTTCAATGTTTTTTCACAGAACATTAGAGAATAGCAAAATCGTTAAAACAACTGACATTTTTCGTCATTTAACGATATCGGTAGTTAAATATACAGAGCTATATTCATTCGCCATATGCAGGGTCACAGATAGTGCTATGGACAGTAAAATCTACACACGTATCTTCAAGGGCTATTAGAAAGAGTACATTCTTCTATATATTGTTATTAAAACTTTATCTTTGTACCAAATTTCAAAATATTTAAGAGCTTTTTCTGCTTTATTTTGTGTTCCTTGTTGCCTTGATTTTACGTATGCCATTCGTTTTATTTGTTAAAGTCATGTGAATGTCGGTCCCGATTCTCATGTTAGAAAATTAAACCATCTTATAATCCCGAACTTTCTTACTTAACGATTTGATATCTATTCGGTCATTGTGTTATCTGAAGTATGTTTACTAAGAAATTAGAATTCTGAAATGTCATATATATTCTGCACTACAAGGTTCATATTTTTTAATCACTATGAACGATTTTCACACATACGTTTTTATTGGACAAAGGAAAACTGGGAAAAAAGGCCATTTGTTGAGTCAATGTCCTTTGTTTTCATAATATTTTTGGCAAATCCGATTTTGGCGCTATTATATGTAAGTATTGTCGTTTTGTTTGCATATGTGAAAGTTTTTGCGGGAATAGTTAAATCTTATCCGCTTAATACTGTTATAGAGTAAAAAAGTTAATAATTTCGATTTGAACAACTCATCGCTTAAACTTATAGTTTGTGTCAAAAACAACAAATATGAATATGATGAAGATTATCATTAAAGGCATGGTGAATTCTAGGACAGGCCTTAAATTGAAAATTTGAAAACCAAAGAATATTTGTATATTTCATGTCGGAAATGAAGCTTGATTTATAATGGATAAATTTTCGATAATGATATGTATTAGCTGGAATCAGAAGATGACAGGAGTCTTAAACCGATAAGTTTTAAAGTCTTAGGTTCTTGTAACTACTTCCTTAAAATCGGGGCATTATTTTTCAAAACTCTACATTATTACTTATTTATCCAAAATGAAACAGCACGATAATGAACACCTAAGGTGGTCCAGGATAAAATTGTTTAATTCAAGCAGATTAGTGAATTTCCACATTCCAGACCGACTGATAGTATCGAAGGTTTTTCTGAAATATCGATTCAGTAGAAAAGTTATAGTCAAAAATATAAGTAATTTTATGACTCAATAAGTGTTCCTGGGTTGAATTTAATAAAATCTTTCATATATTGTATGCGTTTGCGAGTGTATATGTAAGTGTGTATGTACGTAAATTGTATGTAGGAAACATAACGTATTTACTTTATATGCATTTGTGGTAAAGAGTTTTAAAGATTCGGCATGACCGAATATAGCATTCTATACACTGCGTGTGTGAACAACATATCTATTATTTTTTGGAAATAATGGGTGATTGTTAGGATGAATTACTGTTGAAGATTGAAGGTCTAAAAAATTTTTTATTTGAACATGTTGGGAATCCTCGCTAAACTAAAGCAGGAATTTTGAATGCTTTTCATATGAAAAATCAACCATTCAAACTGAAAATCCGTTTTAAAATTTTCATGACGAAATTGGCGACGTTGTATGACCAATCTATTAAGGGGATACTAATTAAACGGCGTAACCACATGACTTGTTAATAATGGAAATGAAATATTTTCCATTTATACTTATGCAGAACTCTATATGATTAAAAAACTTTCCGCTTATAAAAGAAACCCTGTCTACATATGTGAATATATAATATACAGGGTACTTAAAGTTATAGATAATTGTTAAAGTGGGATTGGAATGAACGCCTAAATGCTTTTGCACAGTGTATCAAACACTGATAACCCCAGGCAAACGTACATCGGTTAGTGAGAGACTCTAAGTCCAATATCAACTATACACACACGTATATATGGAAATATATAGATGTTTAATCACGTATTGCTTTAATTAATATATTTTGTACTTTTACGTATTTATTTGTTTTTATTTAAAAGAAATCTTTCTTATCACTCGGATTTCATTTCAGAATCTGAATCTGAAGTTTCTTTACGTATAACTTGTACATACGTACAAAGTAGTTTGCATTCTGGAAATAGAAGAGATTTAACGAAACAGATTTAAGTGAATTTCCCAAAAAAAAAACATACAATATTTCAATAAAATTATTTCATAATTCCCTAAGCCGTGAATTTTAGTCTTACTTGAACCATAGACGGGAAAGAAAGTGTATTTAGCGTATTTTTCAAGCGAATATTTAGTTCCAACTAAAGTGTGATAATTATTGAAATAGAACATTGAAAAAATAATAACTATATTTAATAAAAATTAAAAAAATTCTAGTGAGATCCGGAAAGGAAAAATCAAGTTTAGGATTTTATTTTCTTTTTCATTAAAGAAAAGAAGTGATATTTGTGAAAGGGCGTTTTAGGACATTATGCATATATTATATTCGGTTTACTTCCTCATTGTATTTAGTGGTATTTGTACAACCGGGTAAAAAATAATTTCAATTATTTTCCTTAACTTCCCACACACACACATCCCCTTTTGGAAAAAATAGTTGAATTTTTAGCCCCAAATAAAAAAACAAACCCATAAAAAAATTCAGAAAAAAGCGAAAATTTTATAAAGCGAAAGTGTAAGTTTTAAGTTGTTTATAATAAATATTACAAATGATATAATTAAATAATTAATTAATTATTCAATTAAATATATGTGACTTGAACTATTTCTTAAACTGATATTTGCAAACATCCTTTAAAAAAATCATTATTATAAAAATTGCGATTAAATTATTGTTCTATTTTAATGGAATTTTTTATGAACAAGTATTTAATAAATATTGTTGTTGTGTTTGTTTTGATTAAATTTTGTATTCATTCAATTGCAAATTGAACTCATCACAGATTTTTTTCTGAATATATAAATTAAATGTACATTTTTATATTAATTTTGTTTTTGAAATAGTAAAATATCAATTTGTTATTATTATTATTTTGTTTTTTATTATAATAAAAATTACGACAAAATATTTAATTAATTGAATGAATGAAAATTATGTAGTGTTACAAAGTTCAACATTTTTCAATACAGATCCATCCAATGTATTTTAAAATGCTTTTAAAAGTGTTTAAAGAGATTTATTTTTAAGATGTTGGTTATTTCCGGTTCCGGGTTTATTTTAGAGCATATTTATGGGAGCCGGAAATAAAAAAATGTGTTTACAATTTTAAAAGTAGTGAAATCTAATTATCCATTAAGGTGATATCCTGAAACGCTTCATAAATCTTTTATACTCATTTTGATTATTCTATCTTGTTCTCACGTTCAGATGAAATCCTAGCGACTGGTTTAAGGAAAATGTTTGTTTCGGAATGCTAGAAATGGTCATTACGGTACAGCTCTTGTGTAAAATAGAAGACTTAATTTCATCTAATTTAAAAATTTTGTGAGTGATGTTCTTATGATATTCAATCTTAAGCACGATGACGAAACTTGATTGACAGCTCTTCTACCACATTTGCGGGAACATCATCAATATGTTATGCACAATAAACGGACCGGTTTTTACGCTCTTCCACAGTTTATTAGTGCTTAAGTAATATAATCCCACATTCTCAGCAGACAGTTAAAGTCCCAGCTACTGGTTCATGCAAAATGTACAATACTTATTTGTGATGCTAGAAATAGTTCATAGATTTGAAGAAATAAGCTTGAGAAACCTTTTTAAGCGTGTAAATTGAGAACTTAATTCAATATTCTCTTTGAAATCTTAACTCTCATCATGTGATATTCAATACTAGACACAATGACAAAAAGAGATTCACTACTCTTTTACCACACTTTTGCGAAACATATTGGCCTGATGAAAGGCACATAATAGTATTTTCTCATTTCCCGATGCGTTTAATGCACGATGCCAAAATGAGGTTGCCTGCTCCCCTGTCACACTATCATGATTCGTGAACGCCATTAAAACAAACTGTTTTTCTTTTTGTACATTTTACAAAAAATTAAATAGCATCTTAATATTTCACATGACTGTTTTTTATTTTAAAAAAAAGTAAGGGATTATACACTTTGCTTTTGAATAACTTAAGTTTTTATGGGAGAACTTGATTATTGAAATATAAAAACCGATTCAGATTCGTTAAATACTTATATGAATAGATTTCACATCGGTTCTTACAGGAAGCTGTTTACATTTCTAAACCAAAGCATCAGTCCCAACCATTTATTATTTTGATAACACAAACCAAACTTTTCAGTATAAAGTTTAAATCCAATTTAAATGATTTTCCATTTGTATTGGAAACTCGTGTCGACATTGCAAGTTCTTACTCGCTCGATACTAAAAGAAGCGAAAACAGTATAACTTTTTCTATCCCACTTTAAAAACACATCATTATTATTCTATTTATACCATCTATTTAGGCATCCAAAAGAAAGGGAATTAGAATGAATTATTCGAAAAAGCTGTTTACTTTCGAAACAATGTGTCGAGTTTCATATATTTTCGAAAGGAGTTAATTATTGTGAACTGAATTTCCTGGCAGAAACTGAAAGAATTTTGTTAAGATAATTAAGTTCTTAAGTATCACTTAATTCATATCTTTCATTTAGGCATTCAAAGAACTAAAATATATAATGTGAAAAATTTTAAATAATTTTTTTTATAAACTCCGTTTGTTGAACTAACACGTCAGTTACAGAGTTTAAATTAGAATTAATTACTCTTGTGCTCTGGTGGGTGGTTTTCCTCAGAGAAGGAAAGAAAACTATGGGAAGATTTCCTATCTACATCATTCTATTTGTAAAATTATAATTCAAAAAACATATATATTTCTTCATTATTAAAATCTGAGTCGATTTAGCTATTTTCGTTTGCATGTTATTGATTATCATGTGTAAACTTATAAGACAAGATTCAAAAAATTAAAGTTTAATACCAGTAAAATAATTTTAGTAAATTAAAAGTATAGAGAACATTATCTCAGATAATTTCAAAATGATTTTTAACAAAATTTTACTATAAAAATGTGTTTGTCATATTAAAAATGATCAAAATCGGTAATAAATAATTACGATAAGTTTTTGAAATTCTGAAAAAACATTTATATATAGAAATTTGTTCAATTCGATTGAATGTAAAAAATCAAATTTACTTAATTGCCAAAATAGGTCCTCTCAGAGACGATTCTAAAAACCAAAATTCAAAATTAACGTGAAAACTGGTTAAACATTTTTAATAAAATTTTGATCTTTTGGAATAAGATTTTTAAAATTTTTATTTTGACTTAAAAAGATCTACATTATTTCACAAAAAATGTCACGAGACTTAAGAAATTATAAAAAATGAATAATTAAAGTTATAAATTTAATATAATAAAAAATCCTATATATATTTTATAAACAATATTTGATCACGAGTTTGACGTGGTGTCATTTCTATATATAACTGGCATCACGTTTTTGTTTTGAACGACAATCGACTAAAAACAAGAACTCGATTTCATCTATTTTTAAAAAAATGCCAGTGACAAACTCGTGATCATACTTACGAGTTAATGTTCTCTTATTAAAGTTATTTTAATCTTTAATTTCCTCCATACTTTAAACACGTGATGAATTTTTCAAAATCGTACAATGCCCTAAATCTTATTTATTATATGGAGTCATATAAATATTCGAAATTTTAATCTCGTGATGTTTGTTTTAAGTTAAGTTCATCCAGAAATTGTATGATTACATTACCGAATAATTAAAAATTTCTAATGAAAGACCTAAAGGTCATTTTAAGAAGATAAGCTAAAGATTTAATTACATAAGCAGAAAGTATTTTTATTAAGTGAGCTTTTTTTAAATTTGTACCTCCGCTTATCAGTTAAAATGGATTTTTATTATTTTCTTTTTTTGTATAAAATTTCTAATAAGTTTACAATGTTTCCGGTTAAAATAATTCCAGATTTAGTTGATCTTAATCAAAATGACGACTTGTTGTCAAGTGATTTTTTTATATTTTCTTGTTTTGGTAAATTATATTCAGTGAAAATTTATATAACTTTCAGAATGTTATTTTGTAATTCCAAATAATCGATTAAACTCATTGATTTATTGAAAATTGTTTGTAAATTTTTTTCACTTGAACATTCAGAGAATTTGACACTTTTAATTCAAGTTCAATATTGGTTACACAATTTAGTAATAACGTTAATATATAGCATGCAAAACGATTAAAAGCATTGGATTGACTTGAACTATTTGACATATAATACAGATATATATCTGTATTATGCTATATATTGTATTATTTTCAATATATTGGAATCATTTTTTGAATTTTGGAGAAATTTAAAAAATATTAAAATTATATTCTCCAAAAATATGGAGAGAAATTCAAAAAGTTATTATTACCTTTTTTATTTTTGTATTATGAGTCCACATATTTTGGAGGTTTGGAAAAATCTATTACCATGTGATTTGTTACGGTTTTTAAAACTGCATTCTGTTTTAAAATTCAGGCTTTAGAATTTTAGACCTTATCTGTCAAAATTCAAGTGAGCCTAGACTTAGTTCTAATAGTCTTTTGGATACAAAATTAAAAGTTTAAGTTGTTATAACTCAAATCAAAATCAAATTCGATTTAAACCGAAACTTCTAAAGCAAAAGCTTCATCTCTCTTAAATTTATTCTAAACTTGTTCATCAAAAATCTTTGCCTCTACTTTTATGGGCTCTTTATGAAATAAAAATTATTTTCGATTCGATATAAATCTATATAAATTTGAATAAAAAAATCAGACTAATCTCTATAACATTTCTTTTCAGTTTAAAACTCATCAAATCGATAGTACTGAAGAAGATAAAGTCAATTTAAAAACTACCGATAATTTTTGGAGTCCTAAAATGGCATTAGATTTTTTAGCTGGTTGCATTGGAGGTATATAAACCTTTAATTATCCACATAACTATAAAATCTTTTATATATCATTTTTTTTTTTCAAAATTAAGGTTGTGCTGGCGTTTTGGTCGGTCATCCCTTAGATACGGTAAAAGTTCATTTACAAACTCAAGATCCTAAAAATCCCAAGTATAGGGGTACTTGGCATTGTATGACCTCTATTGCAAAACAAGAAAAATTTATTGGTCTATATCGTGGTATTTCGAGTCCCATTGGTGGTATTGGTTTCGTAAATGCTATTGTATTTGGTGTATATGGTAATGTCCAGAGAAATACTAAAAATCCCGATTCCCTGGCATCACATGCTTTGGCTGGGAGTATAGCTGGATTATCTCAGAGCATTGTATGTGCTCCCATGGAATTGGCAAAAACTCGTTTACAACTGCAACATGAAAGTTCCAATGGACCGAAATTTAAAGGACCTTTAGATTGTCTACGGCATATTTTAAAAAATGAGGGCATACGTGGCACCATGCGGGGATTATTATTTACGGCGGCTCGTGATGTACCAGGTAAGATTTTCATACATATTTATTTGTTTGGGTACATTTCTTTGTGTTAAAAAATAATCCTATATTTTTTCCATTTCCAGCTTTTGCTTCATATTTTGTAAGTTATGAGTATATGATGCGTCAGCCTAGTAAAAATAACGTTGTATATGGTTTATGTGCTGGTGGTCTGGCTGGTATGTGTTCTTGGTTGACTTCTTATCCCATAGATGTGGTCAAAACCTGTATTCAAGCTGATGATCCAGCAAATCCTAAATATCGTGGCTATATGGATTGTATACGACAAGGTTATAGATCAAGTGGGTTAAGCTTTTTCTTCCGCGGTATTAATTCGACTATGATACGATCATTTCCCATGAATGCGGCCTGTTTCTTTGTGGTCTCGTGGATTATGCAATGGGCCAATAAGGGTGGTGTTGATGTTGTTGTACACACTGGCGATCCCATGGCTCTAGTTAATTTAGCTACAAATCTACCACTCTGTCATAACTTACATATCGATCATGCCGAAGAAAAATTGAAACATCAACGTTCAGCCTTAAGTCAAAGTTTACGTTCATTTGGAGCATTTAATGAAGCCATATGTCAACATGAAGCCGCGGAATTGGCCAGTGAAGTTTATACCGATAAAATAAATGATAAATACTATGTATTTGAAGATGAACGACTGATAAGAGAAAATACACTCAATACAAACTCATCTAGTTGTTAAATCACTCATTAAATTTTGCCTCTGCCTCTATCTTTCTCTCTCTCTCCCTCCTTTACACATACACACAAATACTATTCCTCTATATGTCTCTCTCCTTCTATATCTGTCTATTTTCCTGCATATCTTTTAATCCATTAGTTTTAAAAATTGTAATTTATATATATTTTTTGTTTATATTTGTATGTATTGTTTTATCCAAATGTACAAATTTATTATACTCTTATTAAAGATTTCCATGAAATTGTGAATGAATGTTTTCATAAAACTAAAAAACTAAAAAAACTAAAAAAATAAGATTTAATTAACCATTTAAAAATATATTCTCTGCAACTAATTTAAAATGCAGGTAAAACTATTCGACATTTAGTTTTGTTTTCATTTACAAAAAATAATAATAAAAATTATAATAAATTGTAATACTTTTGATAGACATAGATTATTTTTGGAAGTATTTATCTAAAATTTCATATTTTAACATCTTTTTTTAAAGAAAAATAAAATGAAAACAGATCTAATTGCTTCTTCTTTATTATTTTAACAAGTCCACTCATTTTTACCCGGCACCAAGTATAAATCTGGTAATGGATCTAATTTAAAATTGTATGAGGACCGACCGATCGGTCCTATGCGAAAAACTAGTCCCTAAAATAGTTACATTTATTAAAAACAAGAAGCTAATACTGCCTAAGTCTGAATATCGATAGAATCGGTCTATATTTATGAACTTTTAAGCATTAAACCCTAATCAGGCATTAAATGGGAGTTAAAACCGAATATGGTCTAATATATTTAAGAACTTTTAAGCATTAAACCCTAATCAGGCATTAAATGGTCCGATAATTGTTAAATTAGATACATATATTATACACTGAAACAAACATGGTAGTAAGTATAAGGAAAACGATTTGAAGAAAAGTAAGTAAAATATCGGCCAACGAAACCTTTATTCATCATAACGAAAATTTTCTTTAATTTTTCGTAAATTCTTCAAATTTGAGTTCTTTAATAAAAAACCGATTAATTTGAATAAACATTATTCAATTTGAATAATTCTTTATTTAAATTGACAAACAAATTCTTTATATTGATGAATATTATGAAATGTTAATAAAATATTTAAGTTAAATTGAGGAAGGAATAACGTTAAATTGTTGCTGTAAATTAATTCAAAAAATATTAAGAACAAAGGGAAGAAGTACTCCATACAAAGCAAATATTGATTACCGATTATCTATAGATCTACTACAGCGAGAATTTGGTCCAAATTACATTTTTTAATACACATCGATTTGTGAAATTTCTTTCGAGATTTAGAACTGAGGAGAATTTTTATGCAGCAAAGCGCATCGGGTAAAAGCTAGTTTCAGATAATAATTAAATAGTGTATAACATTTAATAGATAACTAAAAATAGTGCAATGTCAAAGAAAGGTAGCAAGTCGACCGTCTTGTACTTCTGATGAAAAGTAACATAGATGTTTGTTCATCATCTGATCTTCAATTTGTATTCATTAATTTATACAAGATTTTCTTTTAGTTTCAATCATACTTATTTAAAGTGATCTGTAAAATATATTCCTTCTTAGATTTCTATATTCAGTTTATATTTTTTTTGTCATACTTCATTTGACATATGACTAAGAAAATATATAAAATTATTTGATGAAAAAATAGTTAAATTAACAAAAATTTTATTCAAATTAACTTTATTTCAGTATGTAGAATTGAATAAATTTGTGTATTATTTTAATTATAATGCATTATTATGGTTTTTACTAAATATATATTTGAAGAAAATTCTTTAATTTGAACAAACATTATCTTCTATTTTTTTCGTTAAAGTTCTATGAATATTTTTTATTAATATTACTTACGACATTTAATTCAGTGCAGACAGTTAAACAAATAATTTTAGGAAAGGAAATTTTTCTGGGAAGAATATTGTAAAAGTGGCAGTAATACCGAAATATTGATTGATTCTCATGGAATATATATATATATATATATATATATATATATATATATATATATATATATATATATATATATATATATATATATATATATATATATATATATATATATATATATATATATATATATATATATGGAATAAATCTGCCCATAATATTAATTTATATCTTATTAACATTCTAAATTATTAAAATCGGTTCAGTAAAAAAAGTTATATTTAAAAAAAAATTTATATAATGTATGCGTTTGTATTGAAGATTCGGCATAACCGAATATAGCATTCTTACTTGTTTTTACATCAAATAGTCAGGGCTCTGAGTCATCTGACTCTTTTTTTGTTTGGTAAAGATGTTGTTCGCACTATGTAGACTGAAAATTTACAACGTTTAATGGCTGAAGATCTAAATCCTTCTTTTCAATTGACTTTTTTTAATAGTCGTTTTTACGCCGATCAATGTATAAAGACACTTAAATCCTACATCTTAACATTAATATTATCTCGATATTAAATATACCTACCTTTTCTATCTATATGGTAAAATAAAGAATCCGCACTAAAACAACTACTCAGATTTTGTGGAAAAAAGTTAAATAAGTAAGTGAAAATTTATTTCGGTAAAGGCATTCTTCATCGATTGAAACAAATGTTTAATCTGAACGGGTAAAGTCTGGCCTAAAAGTCAATTGCTAATAACCCTTCTACACCGATTTTAACCGCTCATATTAAAAACAAGTAAGAATGTATATCCGGTAAAACCCGACTATCTGATACTCTACACCGCATTGTTGGCTAAAAATGGTATTTACGAAAAATAAACGAACTACTTTCATATAATTTAATTTTCAGGTTTATTCTTAAATTTATGAGAGAAATGCTCCTTCAGGACATGGGGACTTAAAGTTAAAAAAGGTCCGTAATATAAAGCGATTTAAATGAATTTTGGCACAAGTAAGTTTTATGATATTTTAAAACAATGTGTCAAATTATTCGAAGGTCGCTCCATTTTTTCTGTTAGGTGTATGGGACCCTTTTCAAATATTACTTTTAGGAGAAAAAATCTCACATTTACGTTAATATTGTAATTATAATTGGTCAAATTAAGATAAATGTAAGCAAAATAATGTGCAAAATTATACGAGGGTCGGTTCATAATTTCTTGTAATTCCTATATAAACCCACAGAAAAATTCATTTTAAAACGCATAAATTTAACATAATTCTTAGTATCACAATAATGTACAGTAAATCAAATTATACGTGGGTCGTTCATTAATTTTTTGTATCTACCATTTTTAACCAACGATGTGGTGTATGGTATAAGATTGTCGGGCTTGACCGATTATACATTATTTCTTGTTTAAAGCTTGGCTTAATGTTTTGTTGATAATACATTAAGTTTTATGACTTCTTTAAATTTTCTTGGCTTGGAATGTTTCAACTTATGTTGTGATATCTTCATAAGCTTCTTGTAAAACTGCTTTTAAATCACTTTTGTGTGACATCTTACGTGTTCTTATTCTTCGATCTAATTATGTGGATGATTTGACTAAACATATGTCATATTGTATACATCGTGAGCTTAATGTTTCAGATCATTATCGTGCTGAAATGTGAATAACTGTGTTAAATACTCATTGTGGGCTTTCTCCATACTGTGGAACGTCCACCAGGTCGGAAAATATTAAATTTACTCTCATCTGAGAAGATCTCATGGCTCATTTTCAAATTGCTTTGCAAAACATATTCTTTTCTTACATTTAATATCAGGTATTAATGGTTGTCTACTAGTTATTCTTGACTGATAACCAACATTGTGGAGCCATCTACGAACTGGTCTAACTGTACTTCCTTAGCAAAATCTTCATTTATAGCTGGAACTCCGTCTGATCCGAATTCATTAGTTCATTATATCTCGTCATATATATTCGCCTTTGGTGTTGATTTGAGGAATTGAATTGGTTGGGCTTAATATATCGATATATGTCTATTTACTCTTAGAGATAACATAATATTACAAATAAATGCGATGTATTCTTTCTCCTGAGAATTCAAGCAAAATTTTGGAAATTCCAAATTGAAATTTCATCTCCAATTTCAATCGATTAATTTTGAATGCACTTAATTCGCAAAATTTTTATTCAACTAAATGTTCCATTTACTCTTCGAACTTTCTATACCGAGCAGAATGTTAACTGTCCCATATGTCGAAATTATATAACTATAATTTGAAACTTTTTATACCCTACACCAAAATAGGTGGCTGGGGTGAGGCAGAAAAATTTTGCTACCATCACCGTCCGAACCTCTGTCCGTATACCTGGATGTAAACCATGTGAACAAAATGAAGTTCGGAATTTTAGAGATATCTTGATGAAATTTGGCAGGTATTATATTCTATGGCACAAGAATAATGTGTCCATTATTTTAACTAGCCCCCATACGAATGTTTCTCTCGGAATGTGGTTTTATAGTCATAAAAGTCCTAAATACAAAATGATTTTTACAAGATTTAGCACAAAATTAAGTTCTAAACAACGTGCGATAATATACGATTTGTCCATTGGCACTAATAAGTTTTCTAAAATTCTAAAACAATGTGTAAAAATCGATCGATCATTATTTCTCATAGGTCCTATACATAATATCTTTTAGAATTGTTCCAAAAACAAAACGGAATCAAAAAACCAAGAGCGAAAAAACCGTTTAAAATGCGTAAATTTCATCAAAGAAACCTACTGCACAGTTAAATATACATCGAAAAAGCAATTACCAGGCAACAATGTGGTAAAGGGTATGTGGGGCTTCACTGACTACAAAATTTTTACTTGTTTTATTTAGTTCATATCGCTGTAAGCTTCTAATAACAATACACAACTTTCAGCAAACACTAAAATATGTAAACCCTCTTAAATACCATGTTTATTATTACATTATTACAATACCGTTACAACTTATTGGCATTATAGATATACTAAAATTTTAAGAGGATTAAGATATTTAATATGATTTTATCAGCATTTGATTACTGTTTTCGGATCAATTATTAAATGATCTTCATAAAAAAGTTTAAATGGAACCAGCCTTCAAAAGATAAAAAAAGTTTCAAAGCACCTTTATTGTTTTGATTTATAGATAATGGTCCTCCTATAGTTACATCCCATCATTAATATTATGGAAATATATATTTGTATATATTGGGTTGATCAATATTTATTAACTACCAAAACAACTAGTAAAATAATATAATATTTATGGTAACTTGATAAGAAACATATCGTGTTGGTAGGATATAAATAAAGTACTTTGTCTGTTACCAACAACAACCTATTAAATTAATATATTATAGAACTTCCCAAAACTTATTTTCCAATCACCTCAAAGACACCTGCTTCAACAAATTTGAAGTAAATTTCAAATCAAATTTTCAATCGGAAATTGTTAATTGATAAGATTCCTTGTGTGACTTTTAAAAAAATTATTTTATTTTAGAATTTTATAAAAAAAATAATAATAAAATATTTTATAAATACAAATTAATTTTGTTTAAAAATGGATAAAGAAAAAATTGATGAGGAGAAAATTTGTTTAGAAAACAATTCCATGAATGATGACACCGAAGAATGTTCTATAGAAAAGGTTCCAATAGAAGAGTGCAATTATGAAAACAATGTCGATGATTCAATAGCAAAAGAGCATGAAGATGACAATATACCCTTGTCTCTTCTACCACCTGATCATCCGCTATTAGCTAAATTTCAACAATCATTAAAAGAATTTCTCATGCGTACACGAGATCAATTGATAAATGAAATAGAGGAAATAAAATATTCTGTAAAACAAAAGGAACAACAGCGAGAGGAGCAGGGCGCTAAACTTTACGATAGACAACAAGAAATTCAACGACAAAATGAACAACTTGAAGAATATGCTCAACAAATACAAGATAATCTCCAACAACGTCATCAAGAAGAAGAGAATGTGAGGTGTCTCAAGGCAGAATATGAAGAGAAATCTCAACTGACAAAGGAGCATAAGACCTTGTATAATAAACGTGTGGCTGAATTAGAACATATGCAAGAACTTGAGATTAATATACGCAAATGGGCCGATGACATCGAAGACGAAGTGAAAAATGCCAAACGTGTTGTAAGTCGTGACGCTCAATTGCAGCAACAATTGTCGGAGGAAAAGAAAAAATCGGATTTGTTATTCTATCACTTGGACGTGGAAGTAAAGAAGAGTGAAAAGGAATTGGAAATGGTTCAGAATGAAATCAAAGATATGGAAGACGTTTTGGAGGTTTTAAATATGAGTGTTTCAAATGCCAATGCCGACTTGGAAGCCTTGGAAAGTGAACACAAACGTTTAACACAATCTTGGTCAGAAGTTATTGTGGCGATATCATTGCGAGATCGTATACTGTATCAGGTTAAAGTGGAAATGGAGTAAGTATTGTTGATATTTTCATAAGGGTAAAACTATTGGGAGACCGAAGTTTATTTAGTATTTTGTACTGTCAAAATGAAAGGAAATAACGGTCGGGCAAGAAATGACCACCATTAGTTTATTTACAAGAACTGAACATGATGCTTATTGGTTATCAAATTATTTATCAAAGCAAAAATATTCGCAACGTTTATTTAAATTCATTTGTTCTTAATTGAAAAAAATAAAAAAATTTTGTTAAAATTTTGAGGTTGTCTCAGATATCGGTGCATAACTTTTTTGTAATAAACCGATTTTGCCGATGTAAATAGCATTCTGCGTAGTGAACATTTTTTGCAAAATTTAATTGGCATAAAATCATTAGTAATACAAGTGATAAATCTTCTCAGATTTTGATGAAATATTGGAATATATACTTTAAGTGGTCTTGGGTGATTCTTGGTATTACACGCGAAATAACAAATATCTTTTTGCCTATAACTCTGAAATTAATTAACCGATTACTTTGTCTCGCTTAAATAAAACGCTCAAAATGTCGAAAGTTTCATTTTGCCTTACATTGTTATTGGTTTCAATACTATATCCAAGAAAATAAAGAATTGTTTATATCTCGGCTATTTATAAATTTGAAATGAATTTGATTTGAAAATTATTCGAGGAAAAAATTATTAATTTTTCTGAGTGACAACTAGATCCGTAGTTAGACCAAAATTTAAAAATCCCACTACTTTGTACAAGGAGTAAAAAACATGTTAATCGCTAATATAAGGAGTGAGATCGAAAAATTCTTAACATACATATTTGTTAATAAAAACGAAACTGATTGAAAAACAATATTTTTATTGCTTTTAACACTTGTAATGAAATTTTTAACATTTTTGAAATTGTCCCTTTGCCCGAACTGGAAATCCAACTCCATCACTACAATTCTCTTTAAATAAGAGCCCAATATCTCTCAACTGGCCTTAGCTCCGGGCACATTATTACTCTTATAATTTATATTTTTTGACAACAAATGACATTTCACTTATTTTTGCTTTAAAAATTATGAATCTCTAAGTTCTAATAATTTCATAGATACCAAATACTTGTGCAAGAAGTTTATATCGTGGCGAAAAATTAAACCTAAACTTGGCGTCCATTAATCAAATTAGCTATTTTTACACGTTTACAAAATTTCTTTCGTCTCAATTCATATAATATTTACAGTCGGGTGCCGTGCTCCAAGGGGGATGTTATGACCAAATACATGTTTTAGAATTAGTACTCAGGTGTGGCAATCTGCTGCATATGAGGGACGTTGTGCGAAGAGCACCGTGAGGTTTGGTCTACGAAGACATTTACTAAGGTGAAAAGCTTCGACGTTTTTTCAATTCATAACTGAATTTTGGAGGGTTACCGAATACGCCAGTATGTCCGTCCCATATGGACATCTTTATCGTTTTTTTTTATGACTTATGGAAGAGAATACGTTTGGTCTGTGGGGCATCTGTGTAGTCGAACAAAGCTTTCTTAGTTGTGGCCTTAATCATTCAAAACTAATTCAATCTGTTATTTCCAGCAAAGGAAAAGAATCGATTAAATTAAATATCGCTAGTATTGAAGCGACCCAGAAGCAAATTAAAAAGGAATTGGAAATGAATGAGAAGTTGGAAACTTTTAAAAAACGTTTAGCTGAAGATTTCACAAATCTAAAAAAAGACTGTAAGTCCAATTTTTTATAATACTACAATCGTTTGAAAATAATTTTTGAAATCTAAATATTTATTTTATTATAAGGTAAACAACAATCAGATATTTTGGCTGGATTAGAAAAGAAACTGTCCGATATACCTCTATTACTCGAACAAACTGAAAAAGATCTTAAAGAGGCTAAAAAAGAAGGAACACAATTGGAGACCGAGATACGAAGACTGCAATGGAAAATTGATAAACGAAATAGTAAAAAATACGAAGTTGAAGAAAATATATTGAAATTAGCACAAGATCATTTAATCACCGACAAAGCAAGTGAATATCGCTTGAAATTACTTAATAATTCACAAGAGCAGAGAAGAGGCATGGAACTGAATTTGGCTCAGGCACAAAATCAATTAGCCAGTACTCTGTTGGAAATGGAAAGAGTTAAAGGAACAAATTTTAGAGTTAGTCAGGAAAATGATAAGTTAAGCGCACAACTTGAAGCCTTAGAAAAGAAGTCAGATAATTTAAATGGAGAACTTAAATATTTGGAAACACAAATCAATATAAAAATGAATCGTATGGATAAATTAATGAATCAATTGGATGAGTTAGTTAGGAATAGTGAGGGTAGTGAAAGTAGTCCCACTGAGTTAAAGGTAAAAGAATTTCCCCAGGGGAAGTTATAACAAAAATAAAATGCTCTTTATATTTCTAGATCAAGCAATTGGAAAAATCTATACAAACGACTGAACAGCAAATACTGGAGTTTCAACAATTTTGGATAATGCTACAGAATCATTATGTAAATCTGAATCAAAAGAGGAGTGTACAAATGAATCAAATTCAAATTACCCAAAAACGTATAAAATATTATAATAACAAACTTGAAGTCAACATTTTAAAAATAATTTTATCTTTTAAACAGAATTATCTATTATAAAACAAAAATCTCTGAAAGTTGATCAAGAACTTGAACAATCGGAAAATAATAGCAAAGAGCTAAATCGTGATATACAAATTTATCAATCAAAACTTGAACTTCTAAATGACAAAATAGCCAAAAAGCGGCAAAAACATGAATCAGAGGAAAGTGATTGCGAACATGAACATGCCCAATTATTGGTGAGACTCAAGGTAAGTTATTGCATCTATAAAAGGGAATCATTTAAATTGACTGCCATATTTATTTTCGTAAGGATAATGAAATACAAATCTTAAGATTGGAGGAAGAGATAAATGAATTACAAACAGAAATTGAACACTACAAGGATATTGTATTGGACAAACATCGGGAGTCTTTATCATGGGAAACGAAATATAAACTTATTGATGAAACTTTACGTTGGCGCAAAGAGGAAAACGCTCTGGACAGTGAACTGGGCACGATGCGTACTGAAATTCATCGCATGCAAATTCGACACCAACAACTAAAACGTGTACAAGAAAAACTTATTATAGATCTTGATCATTGTGTTATGCATCGTGAACAAATATTTGTATCCTCATCCATAAAAGAAACTGTTGATTCAAAACCCTCAAAAGTTAAACAATTGAGTAACACTACACAATATAAAATCAATGATTTACGCAACAAGCTTAAACAAATACAAAGTGAAATAACTCTACTCACGGATCAGCAAATCGTTCAAACTAATGAGGAATACCAACGTATACAAGAGGAAATCAAAGAATTACGCTATGAAATCGATCAAGAAGGAGCACAAGATAAACTGTTACAAGCTGAAATTGAACAAACTCTTTTATTGAAATATCAAAATCTGGAAAATATTGTACGCAAACAAAATCGTGCCAAATCTTATCGGCGTCTTAATGCATCTACTCAACCTTTAAAAATGCCACGTTCCGAAAATATCATACAAGCTCAAATAATAAAACAAACCGAAATGAATGATCATCTAATCGATATTGTTCAGAGTCTAAGTAATGAGCATCCAGATAAGCAGGGATTTTTCACAAGACTTTTACAAATATTGAAGGATTGAATATAAAATATTTTGAATGTATTTTTAACTTTTAATAATAAATATTTCCTTTATTAGAATATCCAACAGATACAGATATTTTATCAAGTTAACGATTAAAAGCAAATTTTTATATTTAAAAATGCCGATGAAAAAATTTAAAATATCATTGACTGTCTTTGAAGTAAGATTGGACAAAATATTAGTTCATAGTCGGTCAAGCCCGACTATTTAATTCCCTACACCACATTGTTTTGTTTATTAATGGTAGCTATCAAAAATTAATGATCAACCCTCGTATTAATATATATTTTCCAATATTGCTTAAGAGTGCAGTATATTATGGTACTAATACATATATATGATTTGTGCGCTTTAAAATGACTTCTAGAGGGATAATACGGGAGATAGATGAAATTATGCACCGACCATCGTATAATTTGTACATATATTTTTGATTATATATATATTTATCTTAATTTGACCAATTCTTATTACAATACTTGAGTATGTATGAGATTTAGGACCTTCAATTGTCATTTTTAAGGGGAGCTATATGGGACCTATGAGATTTAATGGAGCGATTCTCGTGTAATTTTGACATCATTTATAATAATATTATTATTATTATTATTATTATTATTATTATTATTATTATTATTATTATTATTATTTAAGCCAAATTTCGTTAAAATCGGTTTATATTCAAGACTTTTATGACCTTAAAACCCCATTCCGAGAGGAACATTTGTATGAGGGCTAGATGAAATAATAGACCAAAAGCGATCGTCGTTGGGCAAAAATAATTACACATGCCAAGTTTCATTAACGTTTCTCAAAAATTGCTAACTGCAGTTTGTTTACAAGGTTTACATGGACAGCCTTATGAATGGAAGCAGCCCTTTCTTGAAAGCATTCCTTGATGTAAATTTCGTTTTTTTTTTCTTAAAACTTTCCCTCCAGCATCAGCAACATCAGTTTATGACCATGAAATTGCAAAATGGCTGCATTTTGAAAAACTGCCATTTTGAAAAACGAATATTTTTTAGAAAACTTCACTTCAATTTCCAGTCAGTATGTTTTTAATCCTGCCTTAGTTTTAACTTTTCATTTAAAACAGTCCGGGCTCTGAGCACCGGTTTGCTATCCTACCTAATGTGTTGGGAGCTCTTTTGAAAATGCTTTCTATTTTTTTGGTTTTAGAAACATTATGTGGATAATTTCTTCATTCTTTATTCCAAACCAGGCTTTCCATCTACGGAAATGTTCTACCAGTACTATTTAATAACATTAAAACTGTTTGACGGCAAACTTTTAAATGTTTGGCCATCATTTTGTGAGACCAAGTTGGGTTTTGTGAAAATTAATTAATAATTTTAGTATATACTTTTTTTGGTCCATCAATTCAATCAGTTTAACAATATATTCTTTTGTTTGACATTAAAAATAATAACTGACATGATTTACAAACTTGTAGATTGTTTTTTCGACTTGAAATGCACTTTAATGTAAGGGTTGAATTAAGCTTTCCTAACAATGTTATTTTCGACTTGAATTCCAGTTTCATTTTCACTGGTTCAACTTGCATTTGAAGCTTTGAAAGAAATCTATTTTTTTGGATTTAATCGAAAAGGTGGTATCATTTATAATTATAATTTTTATTGTTTTCTATAAATAACTCCATGGGAATGCGTGAAAACAAAATTTGAACTTGGGTTAAAAATCTATTCACAATCTTTATGTAATTTTTTTAAACATGATTTAAACGGGTCAAGGTGTTGGTCATTTCGGATGGAAAAGTAACAACTTTTTTTATTCTCTGATTAATAACATGTTCGTCACACTAAATTTCAAACAAACATCATTACTCGTTCTATTAAATATTTAAAATTAATTTTATATAAAAAATCGAAATTTTAAATTCTTCATTAATTTTTGACCTCCAATCTGTTTTAAAAATTGCGAATAATTTAGTACTAACTTTTACACAGATACCAAATACTTGTATAAGAAGTTTATACCCTGTTTACTAGGCATCCACTAGTAATATTTATCAAAGGAGTGAGAGCACAAAATTCTTATTTCTTAAAAAATATTCCTTCTGTATAAAGGAGAACGAAACGTATGTTCATGCAGCTTTTTCTTAATAATGTTAATAGAATGCCCAAGAAAAATATTTTGCCCAAAATGGTATGAGTGATACAAGAACAATAATGAGGTATTTGCACCAAAAAAGGTAAATCCTCCCAATTTCCCAGAGCACAGGCTGGTGAAGAGGTTATTGGTAAAAGAGAATTGAGGAGCACAAACCAGGTGTCCAAAAGCGTGGTCTACTTATTTGAGTAAATTGACCGGAAGCACTTTATATTTTCGGGTACATTAAACATTTTTCAATATCATTCCTTAATTGTGCTCCAGCAAATATAAGCAACTTCCCAATTCATATAAAAACTATAGAAATATGTTAAAAACTCCAGAATCCATTACAAAATAAAACTACAACAAACAATAATAATTAAGACAAATTTAACGTTTTAAGTACATATAATATACATGATGTATATAATATATTTTTTATAGTTTCAATAGCATTTAATAATACATTGGTTTTTGTTTTATTATTTTATAAATTTTATTTATTTCGTTTGTTTTTCTTTAATATATAACATAATTATTTATTTTTTTGTTTGCAATTTTTTTTTTTGTATTTTAACCAAAAAGAATTTTTGTATAAAATGTGGTATATATTTTATTTGTGTTATTTGTTGACCACAAATAAAATAAAATCATAAGTATTTTTTCATATTTCTTTAAAAAAAATTATATTATAAAAAAAACTAAAAAAAATAGAATAAAATAAAATTAAGTATAAAATTTGTGATTTATTTCTTAAACGTTCTTTATGAGCAATGTGACGACGACAATAATATAAAATTAAAAATACATTAAAACAAATATTAATTACAATTAAAATATATTTTTATTTCAAAAATTAATACATTTATAATAAAAAATGGGGATTTTGTATTTTCTTTTTTGTTAAACAATACTTAGCTAAAGTCACAAAAAATATAGTCAAATGTTAAAAAATAAAAAAAATAAAATTATAATTAAAAACAAAAAATTCATGCTAAAAACGTTTTATGTTTAATTTCTACAAAATAATGTAAAATATATAATTTATTATCAGCAAAATGTCTATTTTAGAGATGCCTTTATTAAAAGAGGGAAAAAAGAAAAGTTGAAAGAGAAATAAAATGGAATAAAAATAATAATAAAATAAAAAGTAAAATAATATTTTGAATGCCACATTGAATTTGATTGAAATTTTGCTATAATACATGATTTTTTAATGGGGGATTATATGAAAAGTTCATAAAACCTGGTTAAAAAGGTTTTTTATAATAAATTTTGGGGTTTAAAAATTTTTGGTCTAAACTACATACAAAATTAAATGAAAATTCCAGGTAAAGCTTAAATTAATGATTTAATATTGAATCATTTGCTTGTTTTGGTTTTATTAAAAAAAAACTAAGTGTATTTAATACATAAAAAATTAATATTAATTTGTTTGAACATGTTTGTCTTTTTATTCTTTTATAAAATAAAAGTTTAATCAATTACAAAATTTATTAATGGAAGTTATAATAAAATCTCTTAATATTGGAAAAAATACTTCTAAATTAAAAATCTATTAAAACCCAAAAATAGATTTGTGTAGATCTTTTAGATAATTCTAAAAAAGGGACTTTATTAAAAATTCCATTAATTTATATAAAATTTTAATGAAATCAGGGAAAAGTATAATAATTTGAAGAGGTTTTTGTTTAAAAATAAATTTTAAGCAAAAAGCTCTTCATTTTTTTTTTTTTAATTTTCAAATTTTATTATAAAGTTTTATTTCTTTTGAGCATTTTGTTGATTTTTTTGCCTGGCAATACTTGGAATTTTCTAATTAATATACAATTAAATCCCTCGTTTTATAAGGGAATAATTGTTGTGGCTCTTAGGGAGTATGGGGGAAAGGAGGCTTAAATACTAATATCTCATCTTAAATAACTATCTCTTTTTTGGGGGGTTTCTTTTTGTATTTATTTATTTAATTATTATTTTCTTTTGTTTTTTTTTTATTTTAATTATTTTAATTAAATATACATTGTAATGTACTATATATATGTAATTCTTTTGTATGTATACATAAACTATATTTTAAATATTTATTATTTATATATATATGTATGTATAATATTTAACTTAATCATTGTGTTTATTTCTCATTTGTGTATATAATTTTTATTTTATTTTTCTTATTATAATAACTTTACGATATATTTTATTTATATATTATAATATTTTGTTTGTGTGTTTTGTATTATTTTTCCAAGGACCTTAAATTTATAAATATAACAAACAATTCCTTTTTATTTTAAATTAATTTATATATGGCCCTCTTATAAATTAGAGAAAAATTATTACTTTAATCTCATTTAAATTACTAAAACTGGCGTTGGATGTTAAGAGTATAACCAAGAACCATCTTTAAATTGTCTATATTACTATTGGCATCTATTTAACATGACGAAAAGGAATTTGATATAAATGAAATCCCAAATCAATATAATTTTTTAATAAAATATGTAAAAATAAAGTAAGAATTAAATAAGTGCTAATAAGAAGTTGGTATGATGTTCAATATAAATTAATATGAATTAAATCAAAAGCATTTTATATTATTGAAATGAAAGTTGCGAAAAATTAATGAACTACACTCGTACAATTTACCTTCTGATTTATGCTTAAATATGCAGTACATTATTGATCGATCTAGCAAAATTTTTGTTTTAATTTAACCAAATAGTTACAATACCAACGCATATGTGAGATTTAAGTCTTTCAAAGTAATATTTGAAAAGATCTTGTATGGGACCTACTTATTTCTAACAATTTCCTTTTAAATAATTTTATACTATGGGCATTTATAAGCATTAACATAAATTTGAAGGCTATGTGAAATAATGGACCAATTTCAATAGGCTTCGCCCTTAGGTCAAAATATTGGCACGTGCCAAAATCCCTTAAAATATCTTTAAACTTCGACCGGCATTTTGTTCACAAAATTTACATGAACTGTCAGTCAGTTGAATATTTTGCACAAACGCATAAAACCCCAACCACCTATTGTGGTAGAGGGTATAAAAACAATTAATATGTAGGAGAATGGACCTTTTATGAAATATGAACTTTTTATATTAATTCATATTTTCACATTTATATTTTTATATTCTCTTCAAATGTATATAACTTTTCCATAAATTTCAGAACACAAAAATGGAAATTAGACAATGAACATTACCGAATCCAATTCTCTAAATCAATACGAACGTTTTTTAAGTCTCTAAAATTTTGAAATTCATTTTGTTTTGATTTTTACTTTTAAGTTTCCAAATAATTTCCTTACTATTTATCGCCCATCTCTTAACGTAGCTCATTCCCGAATTTTTGATATGCCCCTTTGCACAAAATTAAATCACATACAATTTTTATATTGTAAAAAGTACATTTTTTAAACATCTAATAGCACTTAAATAATTTTACTTTAGATTAAATAATTTTCAAAAAAAAATAACTGAAGACAAATTATGACAATGATTTGTATAATTCATAATGAAAATGTATGCGTTTGAAATGTAAATATTTTTCTCTCTATAAAACTCTCTCTTTTTTGTTTGTCTGTATTAAACTACGCATTTGTTTTTATTGAGCCTAAAAGTATACTACATATACTTTGTGATAAGAAAAAGTATTTAAACTGTCATAATTTAAATTATAATAAACAATTAAGAAATGATAATAATACACAGGTATTAATTAGAAAAACCAAAATATGCTACAAAAAATATGCACAGATATGTTTGTTGTTATTGTAGTCAAATAAAAACGGACAGGACCGTTTCAAAAAAAAAAAAAAATAATAAGAACTTAAAACTGAAATCTACCTACTTAAAATAAGCAAAAAGTATCAATACAAATACATTTATGTATACTTTTGTTTCTTTTAGAAATTTTAAGTAAATAAAATTGAATATTTTTTTAGAAATATTGAAAATACAATATGGAAAAGAAAATATGGCTGTTGTGTATTCAGCATTCACAAAATAATATACTAAAAGAAAAAAGAGAGCATACGAAAATCAAATATTAGAAAACTTCTATTAACATAGTAGTTTTTCCAACATTTAAGGAATCCTACTTTTACAATTAATAAAAATAATAAAATTATACTAAAATAATTGAAAGAAAATAAAGAAGTAAAAAATATATGACACTATGTTCATTAATAATTAAAAAAAAAACACCTGTGTGGTGGGTGGACCTTGTCTATTGATAAAATAAAAAATATTTAAATAAAATAAAAAATAAAAAAATAATAATAAACAATTGAATGTAAGGTATTGAAAAATAGAAGGAGAATATTAATAATAATCAAATTACAGTTAAAATCTTACTCAAATCACTTGATATTGTTTTAATATTTACAATTATTTTTGTGTAACGTTGACAGACACCATACAGCGGGAAAAGCGACATCCTCAATAAAGGTAATGATGACGGTGATAAATACATTCAACGTAACAGCAGCAAAAATATTCAACTATACTGGGGATAAAGAAGGTTAATCACTTTTTTGTATGCCTACAATTGGTGCTGATGATGTATATGATGAGGATGAGGAGGGAGCTGTTGTGGCAGCGTAGTCGACATGGATCCAGACTGCGCACTAGGATGACGACGCCGAAACATGCTCAGATTATTTAACAGTTGATGTTCCAAATCAGATCCGGAGTTCTGAAGTTGTGGTGGTTGTTGCAGGTGCTGCTGCTGCTGGTTTGCCTGGTGTGTAACGGCGGCGATATCTGTTGGCAGATGGGAAGTGGGCGGATCATTGTGGCTACTTGATGCCTGCTATTGTGCATGTGGTGCTTGATTGTGGGGCTGTAAGTGTGGCGGTAGTTGTACACCTGGTTGCTGTCCTTGGAGTGGCGGTTGTCCTCCTGGTGGCACGCCACTTTGAGCTGTCGGTGGTAGTTGGGGTGGTTGGCCATACACTCCTGGTGGCGGTTGCGGTAACATATGGTGTTGAGCCGCCAATTTTGGACCATCTTCCGCCTTTTCTTCTTCTCTTCTCTTAAGGCAGGCAGCCTTGGGATTTAGATTTCTCTCCCTTACTTGTTGTTCTAATGTCATTATCACTTCGACTGCCATATTCAGTATGCCTAGTTTTGTTTGTGGTTTATCTGATTTTAGGTGTGTCATGCACATTCTTCCCAATTCTTTGAGTGCTTCGTTTATATCTCTAATACGAATGCGTTCACGTGCATTATTGGCCTGACGTCTTTCCTTTTCTCGCATAGCTTTCACAGCTGGTTCAGCATCATCGTCATCATCCGCTGATGAACAATAGCGTCGTGGTCGCTTCGATCCCTTACCAGAGGCAGGTCCTTGGCCTAATTGTTGGGAACTTTCCATTGAACTGCTAGGCTTTGTATCGGTGGCATCTATCATACTGTTTAATGTAGAGGTTGAAGGACCATTTCCACTTCCAACACCAACTCCAACAGCACTACTGATTGTGGCAGCTGCATTTGCGTTGGGATCTTTTCGTTTCTTTCCTTTCGTTGGACCTGTTGTTGTGGATGATGTTGTACCAGATACTGCCGTTGACGTGCGTTCCATTTTAATTTGCGGCGCAAGACCTCCCACCACGCCTCCCACATTTTGCACGGACGACGGACCCGCCGACATAACGTCGTGTGTTGTGTTAAGCACTGATGGCCCGGCACCGGTCGCCACCATACCGTGTCCGGACGGAGAGGTTGGCACGAACGAGGACAGTCCATCTATGTTGTCCATGGCAGAGAGTGCCGCACCTACGCCGCCCAGCAGCTCGGGTTCACAATGATTACGCAGAACATTAAGAGCATCATCAAGGCGCTCTTCCATTCGAGCACCTTGAAAGACCGCCGCCATTGAATGAATACCGGATGGCACCATTTCGGGTGCATAACTACCGCTTGCACCACCTGTTACAGAACTACTGCTGCTGCTGGGCCCAGCACCATTTAAAACCGTATGTCCCCAACCAGAACTAGATGGACCGGGACCACCTTTGTCTACCAACATGGAGGGACCAACAAGACCGCTTTGCGTGAGTGGGGGTGGAGAATTTACAGGTGTCGAGGGATTTGAACTGAAACTGCTGATGGATTGGTCAGCCGTGGATGAAGTCATATACATATGCTGACGCAAAGCACTGTTTGGTCCACTGGGTCCAGGAACTCCAACCACGGTTGAAGTGTTCGTCACCTTTGGACCAATATTTACACCCACACCACCAGGAACTCCTACGCCGCCAACAGCGAATGCGTCATTCTGTATAGCAGGACTGTGTTGTGACGCATGATGGCTGGCCAATGGATGATGTCCTGGATGACCGGGTCCAGAATTCGACAAAGAACTGTGTGCTGTATTGTGTGGTTGTGGAGAATTGTATAATGCAGGAGAATGTGCAGCAGGATTTCCGCCAATCTGTTGAATGCTGTTTGTTGGATTACCACGAAATGAACTCATTGGAGGGAGTGAAGTTGTGGCAGGGCTATGCATATTAACATGACCTGGATCCATTTGTAAGCCCATACTCGTATTTGGACCCATATGATGAGCATCGGGATCGTGATGTTGCGGCGGTCCACCTAAATGATGAGTACCCATGGGACCATTATTTTGATAAGTCGTTTGACCACCGTAACCCCCTCCACCAGGCACTGGAGACCCATACCAACCACCACTGTTACCGGGACCGCCACCATTACCAATTCCCGCATCAAAATACTGATCTACAGGTGCACCACCTGAGAAACGAACTCCGCCAGCCGACCCACCATCATGCATTGGATTAAAATCATCCCCACCATACATTCCATTTTCCATGCCACCCAATCCGCCATAGGGAGATTGGTAACCACCATTTCGATCACCAGCACCACCTGTATTAGCACCGCCACCAGTTGGTTGTTTGTTGGCTATTTTATTAAAACAATTTTGAAAAACTTCATACAAGTGCATAGGCTCATCATCGCTAGTTGCCATATTGCCTCTTCCAAAACTTCTTGATAGTTGTTTTTATTAAAATCTCAAGACTTTTATATTAGAAAAACGAATACACCGGCAATATCGGATGCAGCTACTGTTTGGGGCGCTACTTTAAGAAATTCGTCTGTAATAAATAATTTTAGAATAATTAATAAATTTGTCAACGCAATAAAAATTTGGTGAGAACATAAATTAAAATAAGTTTCTACATTTGTACTCAAATGGTTACTTTGTTTTGAACTCCCTACAGATTTATTTTCCTTCAACTTTTGTATTTAAATTAAAGCTTATTTCCCTATGACGAAAGAAAAAAATGTCTTTTCAAAATTTAATATCTTTGTCAAACACTAGAAAATGCTAAAAATCCAATAAAAAAGCCCATGGAAACGAAAGTGTTTAAGAAAAACAATCATACATCAATTTGAATTCGAATTTTACTTATCTGTTTTACATCACAAATTCCTATACCCATTGATGATTGTATTCTGTAAAGATTTCAGATTATGTTCAGCATTTGTGTGCTATTTGAATAGCGATTATAAAAATTTAGAAAAATTTTTAGTCCTAAAATTATTTATTAAAATTTTTTGTATTTTGTTTTTAAGAAATGCTGAACTTCTCTAAAATATTTTATATAACAAACCCCAGATGATATTTATCACATTGACAAAAGTTCCAACATATCGCTTATTACCCAGAAACTGCAAATTTCATATTAAGATCATTAGGACATTGTTTACTGACTGCGATATAATATGTTGCAAAGTTTATATATATATTTGGCGCATTTCGTTAAGTCCTATACAAACAGTTGAAGAGAATGTAGACAGGAATGCTACGAACATTTTTCATATCTAAAATTTACCATTAATCGTCTGATATTATCTTGCAGTTAACATGTTAAAAGGTATATTTAATTAAAATGCCAATGATTTTATGAAAAGCAATAAATTATTGATAATAGTGAGTTCTAAACAATTCTCTAATCTAAAACCAGTAGAAATATAAGCTAAGAATCCTAATATATCGATGATCAATGGAATAGTTAGCAAAACATTGTACTTTAAAATGTGACAAAAAATCCAATAGAAGTTCTTTAACTTGACTGTGATACTACTTTTTATGTGTTTTATATCCAGTTCAAAATAAACATATATTCTTTTCTAACTATTTTTTATTAATATGTCCTTCCAAAAATACGAAAACCACATTTGTGATAAGCAAAATTTTGAACTATAATATTCGTATTCTCATGACAGGTATAAAAAAGCATTAAGTTGCGTTTTTTTTTTTTTTTTAATTTGATTGGAGTGCTCCGGTTTTTCATTCATTGAATGAAATTCACATTTGCTAAAAAGAATTTCTATTTGTCAACTTCGGAAATTCTAAAATTATATACGACATACGATAAAAATTATGAAAAAAAAGGATTATCTGCATATCTGTTTGTAAATTATTATACGAGACATTGTATTTGACTTAAAAGGTCTCATTGAATTAAGGAGTGAGATCGAAAATTCTTACCACATGTTTTTCAATATAACTTTTAACTCATTTATTATTTGATATTTTTTGATCAAGTTACCTTTGTTATGCTTAATGTCAAATGAATATATTGTTAATTTTAGAGTGAACAGAAAATGTGCGTTAAATGAGCAACGTACATTTGTTACAACAAGCTATATAAATATCGAAAATTACATCAAGGAATCTTTACAAAAAAGGCTGTAGCTTTCAGAAGGCTTCATAATATGTCCACTTATTTTTGGCCTGACTTGGCATCCATTCACTTTAATGAAAATTCAAGAGCACATTAAAGTTGTAATGTGTTAGACTTTAAACAAAGTTTAACTACCTATTTGAGCAAAGTTATAGAATGTCCCATTAAAATGTTAATGTAAGAGTTTCCAAAAACAGGTTTAAAAATTCATCTTTGGTAATAATAATAATTTTAATCAAATAAAAAATTAAAACTTTAAGTTTAGTCATTTCGTTTTTATTAACATATATGTATGTTAAGAATTTTTCGATCTCACTCCTTAATGCATATCTATATCTGCTCGCTATTGTACAATATACATTATTGTTAGAGGACAACAAGAAAAATTAGTATTTTAAAACTAAAGGAAAACGTATAAAAGTTAACACCCAAAATTGATAATAATGCTTTTAAGGAACTATGGATGTTATAAACCTGTATTTCATAATAAAAACATGATAAATTATAAGAATTGAAGCATTTTTATCATTTCAAAATGATTGACAGTAAAAGCTTTTAATTGTTAAAGGTTTTTCTTTAATTTATTGTTTACACTCAATGGATTAAATATTTAGGGGGACAAGAAAAGATGCAAAAAATGCAAAAAATACGAAAAATATAAAAAAACACAATATTTGATTTAATTTAATAACTATTCATAAAATCTATCTAATAAAGTTGGAAAATAATAAAAATGAAAATGTTGTTAACAAAAGAAAAACCAGTAGAACCAGTAATGGGAGCCAGGTAATGAAATAAAAAAAAGCTGCAACAACAAAAACTTGTTGCTAACAAAATATACAAAATTACTAATAAAAATATACACACGCAAGAAAAACGAAAAGAAAATAAAGTAATGAAAGGTAAAATAATTTATTTTAAACGATTTATTAATTACATGTGTAATAATAAATAAATACAAAAACAAAAGAAAACAAAATTAAAAATATTCTGATTTTTATGCAGATTAAAACACAAAAAAGCGACAAAAAAATAACAACAATAAAATTTATATACATACATACACACACATATGCATATAAATACTGCATACACACTTAACACATACATACATTACACTTTATGTATGTATATACATTTGTACACACAACGTACTCTCAAAGGCATAATCAAACAAAACCAGCAACAACAACTACAATTCAAGCAAGGAATTAAGAAAAGACAAAAAAGAAACAAAAACAAAAAAAATCAACTTACATTGAAGAGGGAAAGAGGTGCAGCAGCGCCCTCGTTTATTCAACTGCTCGTGTATGAAGTGCACTTCGCCTCCCTCACCCAAAACACTTGAGGTTTTGAGGGCGAAGTTCAGTAAAGAACAAGAAGTAGGAAGCCTGCTTTTAACAAAATCCAAAATATAATTCTTCCTTAATCCAGCCGCATAAACGACACAGCCAACGTCAAAAATTTTATTTATTTGATATTATTTGATTATTTCTGTTTTATTTTCTTTCAATAACTTTTTCACTCCAACAAAATTCACCGAAATACACGTAGTTTTTCCTTCCTTAAACACACGAATTAAAAACAATTTTTTTTCTTTATAGATTTTTTTCTTTTTTTATTTTATTTGCTTTTGTCGTTGGAAAGATGACGATCACGCACGACCAAGTAGTTGTTTTTCACTGTGTCTTTCTTATTTATTATCGTTTTTCTTGTAGTATTTGTTGCTTAAAGAGATAGACAGACGATTTGTCTCCCTAAGATATTATAATTCGGCCAACACGTTAAGATTATATTTTTCTTGACTGACCACTATTAAAATATTGAAAATTGTCAGCCTCTTTTCCTAATATTTGTTTTTTCTTCACTTTTTCCAATCTTATTTTCTTTTTTCTTCTTGAAGTGGTTTGGCCAGCCAGTCAGCTCAGCACTGCTGCTTCTTGCTTTACACTCACTCAACAAAAAAACACCATTAAAAAAATAAAATACAACCATACAACGAACCCAAATCGCTCACTCACTACTACACACTACAATTCTGTTTTGGGCAAAGAATTTTTTCTTCTTTTTTCTTTTGATTTTAAAACACTTTTAATTGCATTATTACGTAATGCATTTTATGCACAAACATTTTCCATAAGTTTTTCTCTACTTTATACACACTTTTATGCAAAAATATATTAATTATTGTATAGTTTTTAATAAAAATGTTGCAATGAAAATTCTCTTGTTTCGTGATATTGTAAACTATTGACATAAAATGCACAAGAGAAAATGGCGGCGTACATGTTTTCGTTCAGTTTATTCGAGTTCATTGTGTAAAATTCTTCGTTATATTTCGAGGTTTTCTTTCGTTAAATTGAGATGCCATCCTCAAAATCCACACATCTGGCAATATATTGAGTTGCAACACTGTTACTGGGATAATAGTTGGCAACAATAGTTATCATTTAACAATTTGGCAACAAAAACAGTACGAAAAAGTTGAATTTAATATTGAAAATATTGAAATTTTATTTTTAAAAATCGCTTAAATCACATTGTAAAGTTGTAAAATATATTAATTGGGGTATAATTTTCGAAATTTAATTATTTAGGAAAATAAAACACCTATCAGACATTTATATTAAGCGATATTTGGCACCCAGTTGTATGTAAAATTTAATTGGAATTGAGTTTGTCCAATAAAATTAAAATATTAAAACGGGATTTGAAGAATCTCTTTAGCTTTTCAGAGATGTTTTTAAAATTATAGTAAATTATTTACATATTCAAACTTATAAAGTGGAATTATTTCCAAATTTTGGAGTTGTATGGTCTAAATAAATCTTTAATTTTTTAGACACCGAACAAATGTTTTCGTAAGTTTAGTTAGGCGGAAAGAGCTTGTTGAGGGAGATTCAAGGACTGGTTTTTCTTGTAAACGGTCCATGGTTTCAACTAGCCTTATAACCTAAACATATCTTTAGGAAATTTTTTTAAGGAAATATGTTTACTAAGAAAATGTTAGTACTGTGATAACACATAGATTTTTTAGAACCAAAAAACTACTGCACCAAGTTTTACGAACATGGAATCACCTCGAATGGCATTAATGTCTCACAAATGTGAGTACAGTTATACCCTGTACTACTATAGGTGCTTTTGCATTTTTGCAGATGTTTGCATCACTCAAAATCACTTGTGGAATAAATGCAGACCACGTTTTTAAAGATATATTGATGAAGTTATTATTTTATTGGCAACAGATGGATTCTTATTGAAATTGGTGATGATGAAAGGCCTATTATTTCACCTAGCACCCTCACCAGTGTTTGTCCTCCATCCAGAATGATGTTTTAAGTTCATTTAAAACCTAGCTGTAAAAGTTTTGATCTAATAAGTCTTTTAATATTCTTAATCGATACACAAAATCATTCGAGGTTCAATTACTTCTCATAGCTCCATAATTTTTTACAGCTTCTATACTTATTTGTTTTTTTTTTTTATTAGTATATTCAATGCAAGCCAAATCTCCCAATATTTTATATATTATCAATTATTTGGAGATTAATGTATTATTACAATTTACAAAATAAAAAATATTTTTATTGTTTTAATCACTAGTAATAAAATTCTGATTATTTTGCGGAAACCCTACCATTAACGTTTTTATAGTGTTTTTTTTTTTTTTGTCACTATTCGAAAAGATAGTCTTCGTTTAAAATCTATCATATTTTTAGATACCTTTATTGAGCTCTTCAATTCTCTTTTATAGCTCCACTTGCCTTAGCTCCGGACACTTTGGAGAATTTTCTTCTCTTAGTAAAAATACCACATTATTTACGGGAAATAAGTGGAAACTTTATGAAGTCTTATGAATGAAAGCAGCCTTTTTGTAAACATTCCTTTATGTACATTTCGGTATTTATAGAGCTCGTTTTAATAAATGATTAGCTTCTTTTGCCGCAGTTGCATATTGCTTGTCATATCTAGAATCTTCTTTGGGAGTGTTTTGGCTTTTAAAATTTTTTAATTTATTAATATCTTAAATCCTTTAGAAAAAAGAAAAAATAAGGATAAAATTTACTAATTTTGAAACGTGTCAAATAGTTGCGGCGATTTCTTTGTAAATTATTTTTCTTTTATAAATGTAACATAATTTTTAATGAATAGGAAAATGTTCCTTTTAAAGCTAATGTCTTCAAAAATAAAAAAAAACTCAAAATAAAAACACTCACGCGCTTATTAAAGTCCAAACTCAAATTTTGAACTCACCTGCACTTCTTCTATCACTACGTGAAATTGGAACAGCCGTTTGGAAGTTACAGATTTATTAAATTTTTTCACATTGTGGATTGTAAAGCATTTCTGATAAGACGGCTTTACCACATTAAAAGCCTAAACAATTATGGTGTAGCGAAACTTACAATCTAATAAACATATTAAATATGATTTGTCTTACTTTATTATTATTATTTTATTAAGAATCTTTCTTTCATCTTATAAAGAATTTCTGTAAAGTTAACAAAACTAGAGTTCTAGATATATCGTTTGATATTTTTATAATGTATTCTGTCTCCATATTATTTTTGCAAATTAACAACACTGATTTTTGACACACGTTTTTTATTTACATTTATCGGATTCATGTACATTTTCAATAAGTTATCGACATATTCTAGACACTGAATCTGTCAAAATTGTTTATTTACATTTTCTAACAAAATTTTAATTTTTACCAAGTTAAATTTAATAAATAAAAATGTCTTTAAAATTATTAAAACAAAGTGTCGATATAATTGAAGAAGATCTTAAGCAAACAAAATCTAAAAAAGGTAAAAGTTTTTTTTAGAAAACATTAATTTTCAAAGTTTAATTTCATTGAACACGTGTTTTAGGTAAACAAATATCAAATGTTAATAACATAAAGAATAAAACTTTAAATAATACAATAATTGAACATTTTAACAAAAAACCCAAGAAAAATATCTTAGATGTTAAAAAGGAATTGAAGTCTTCAAATACAAAAGCTGAGGAAAATATTAAACGGCTCTTGGCACTGTCCATGAATACAGTTAAAGTAAAAGATGCAGAAAAGGTATACAGAATATATTCCATTCCAAGAATTATTTTATTTGTCATTATTCGATATATTCTAGATTGTCCAACGAGCTCACAAAGGACGTTATGTTGAGAAAGTTATACCAGATGTTGAACAGGAATCCATATTTACAGAGGAAGACTTTCGTAAATTCGAAGAAGAATATTTTAATTCATAGTTTCAAATTCTATTTATTAGCTTTTTTACTTCTTTATTAAAATTTGCAAATGTACATCGTTATTTTAATGTAATTTTTATATATGTAAATATAAGGAAATATATAAGATTTAAAGGGACTTTTAGACATGTTTAAATTCCTATTTAATATTTCATAGAATTCTACAACACATATTTATTTGGGAAATGTGGAAATTTCTGAAGAAGTGGTTTAAAATGTTTACGTAAGTGTTTAGTATAGCTGGAAAGTTAATTACTGCAATAATAAGATTATGTACATAATAAACTATTTTAGCTAAATATCTTTAACAAATTTTGTCAAAAAATACAAAAAAATTGTTTTCGGTCCACTCTTTTAATTTTTTTTTTAATATTTTACATTAAATTAATTCTGTTATAAAACAATTTCCACTTTTGCATTCCTATGTACCCATAATTCTAATCCTGGGAAAACTTTTTTAAAAAATTCACTTATTTCAGTAAATTGCTCACCCTGCCGTTATTAGACGTTTGACCTTTTACAAATTTCTTGAATGGGTACCTGGAAAATGTAGCTATATAATCAAGGTACGTTTTTGACGATTTTAGTTTTGTTTTTTTTCTGAATTGAGAAAAGTGAAGAAATGTTAAATGTTATTGAAAAAAGTAGAAAAAAATTCCATTTTTTCTAAATTTCTATTGCAAAATAATATATCTTTTTATTGAATATATATAGTTATAAGGATCTTGCACAATAATATTTAAAATTTTGTAGAGAGTTCAGACAATATATTAGAATTTTTTCGGAACCGAATAGAGCCCACCAAGTTCTAAAAACTAAAAAATAGGTCAAAGTTATACTTTGGTATAATTATATATAACAGTTATCCGAAATAAAAAATACGCTTGCGTGTATTTTTATTGAATATTTCCTAATTCAAAATTAAATTTTAGCAATTTTTAAAAAAAATCGTTATGCTCGAGGTGACCAACTTTGGAAATCCACTTCCTGACCCTTGCACCTACTAAAAACATGTGTTGGAAATGACAGCTACTTACAACATTTTTTACACCGACAAAACACTTAAGAATGTGTGTGATCATCAGCATCATTATCCGTATACATAAATGGAAACAACAACAATAATTACAAATAAATATATAGTGAAATATAATTAATTTAAAGAAGATTCCACGAAATTATGTTGTTACGGCAGCGCCCAACTTGTCTGCCACTAACGATCCCTAAAGCGGCAACTTGTCTAACAATACATTAAGGATCGGATATCATTTTGTCTTTCTTTTCTCTTCCTTCATCTCTAAATCAGTTTGAAAACACCTCAAGAATTTTCATGTGAAATTTTGTAGAAAAATATTTAATAGTGCAGCAGCGAAAAAGTTTGCAACCAATATTGCTTGATACATAAGCAACTTTTCCCCAGAGCTAATAATAGCGATAATAAATAAGAGGAAGTCCTCTTTGGAAGTAATTATAAAAGAAAAACAAAATTAACTAGAAAAATCACTGTTCACAAGCTTAGCAACTTTATATGTACTTAATTGCAATATCAACAACAAAAGAAATTTGTATTCCATAATAGTTGACATTAAAATTAGTAATCAGATATAATGCTTTCTGGTTCCAGAATTTGTTTGAATTTTTTGTAACAATATACAAAAAAATATTTTTATATTTTTAATCACTAGTTCGGTGAACTTTGTTTGGAAACCATACCTTTAACGCTTTTATAGTGCTTTCTGTCACTTTGAACAGTTTAAAATCTGCCACACTTTTGGACATTTGTTTGTGCTCTTCAATTCTCTTTTAACAAGAGCACAATATCTTTCAAGTGGCCTTAGCTCTAGGCAGTTTAGAGGATTTGCCTCTCTTGATACAAATACCACATTATTGTCCCTGTTACCACCAAAGGGCTTGTTCACTAAACTAACAGAATATCAAATCAGGTCAAAAATAAGTGGACTTAATTTGATGTGAATAACATCAAGGAATGTTTACAAATAAGGTTGCTTCCAATCATATGGTATTTGAACCAAGGGAGGCAAATACTCCAAATGCTCGGAGCTAAGGCAAGTGGAGAGATATCGGGTTCTTCTTAAAAGATCTCAAAAATGTGCCCAAAAGTAAATAATGGATTTCCTTATAATTTTTAAATATATCTAAAATGATTCCTTTTTTAAATAATATGAATTTTCGAGTTATCATAGCTTTTCAAACAGCAGAGAGGTTTCTTGACTTTTTTAAATATCCAGTTGTCACAAGTCATTAAGAAGTTTAGGTGAAATGCGTTTTATAGAAATAAAAAACGCGATTTTGTTCTCATACTACCTATGTCATTGTTCTGTCGGAATGAATGAATAAATAATGGCCTGTATAAAACAAAATTTTAATATAATAGACTGCCAGAAATTGTCACACCTGGAACAAGGTGTAGTTCTAATTTCTACAATTTTAACTTTCGTAAAAATTCAAAATGTTACGGACATTTTGAATTTCTTCCGAATTAGGAATGAATGCTTGCAATAGTCCTGCTGCAACAGATCAATTAGTACAGACATCGTGATTTCAATTTTTCAATTTTTGGAATTGTTCAGAATATTTAGTAGAGAAATGTTTACGTCTGACTCACTATGCTACCAATATCACATACATTTGAGAGAAATGTAGTCACCAAGTTTAATTCAGAACTTCCCCTTTTCATACTTTTATCAACGATTAAAGATGAATTTATAAGTTCAATGAATAAAAAATGATCATCCATTAGAACCGCAGGTTCTAATTGCAGAGCGTTTAAAGTATTAAAATGTTTGGTTCTAATTTCTGGACAGACAGATTCTACTGTATAGTTTTTTTAACGACTTCTGTGTTTGATCACTCTATACATAGTAGTTGCTTTTCTGAGTGATTCTGGAGTAGTAAATGTACATCCAGGTATAACTTTTAATACCTGGCAACTCACACTTGTTCTCTTTTTTCTCTTGGATTGTAGATTTCTCTGTTTACATAAAAAATAAATATAAACAAAACCGGCAAAATTTAATGACATTTACAATGGCCGTATTCACGTGGTCTCCAAACTGTTACAGAAAGACTTGCGCACCACACAAATACCACTAAAACAACCACCACCCATAATATCACAAAAAAAAAATTAGAACTATGACTTTTTAAATAGATTCCAAGGGTCAGTCAGTACTTAGAACAAAGTCGGTAAATGTTAAATTCGCGGTCGATGGCGAATTTTCATGGAAGTGCATAAAAAACAAACATTTTCAAATATTTTGTGTGTAAAAAATTCTTAAATATTTTACTGAATTAATATTAACATAAAGAAAATAAGGAATAAATTAGGTAAATTAATAGGGAATTTATGAAAATAAAGGGTCATTTATAGAATAATATTAAAAACTGTGAAAAATGAAAAAAGGGTGGTTTCTGGGATAAACATTTTTAAGACTTTTATAATGTGTACTGAATACAAAAGTAAAATTTTATCGATTTTTTCAATATATATGTATTTTTTAAATTTTATTTTGAACAAATTGCAAATAAATGTTATTGAAAGTGAATTTAAAATAATTGAAAATTTTGTGTAAATGTATGTGTTAGTAATAAGAAATTTAGAAGGTTTTTCAAAATAGTTTTAAATAATAATATTAATTTTGACTTTTTATAAAGTTTTCAAAATATTTTATAAGTAGTAAATAATAATAATAATTAAATGATTAGTGTTCTATTTTTAACTAAACTTTTAAAAATAAAAGTTCCAATTAATTATTAAAAATCTCTTTAATTAGCTGATATAAAGTAAATACGTGTATTTATTTATGTTTAAATTTCAAATACTACGCAGGCGTTAAAAAAAGCACAGAAAAAACTGAACTGTTAATAAATCTTCGTAGATTTTTAAGTTAAGAAAAAAAATCAATTTACGAATCCTTGCAGATATCTAAACATCGTTCAAGGATAATAGAATAATTATTATATTTATAACAAAAGTAAAATAACAGAAACTAAAAAAAAACAATTAGAAAATAATGCAATTTATGCAAAAAAAAAACTTTAAAATAAAACCAATAACTATTAAAGTTTTAATTAATAATACGAAAATGGTGTTGAATTAAAAAATAATCTTAATTATGGGAGATTTTAAAGATATTTTAATTTTCATTTAATTAATGACATCATACACTTGAAACTCATTCCTAAAAACAATAATTCTATTTAAAAAAAACGTACTATCTGTTGCCTTTATAGAAAAGGATCAGTAATATTAGATTGAGGTATGGTACTTTTATAAGAATAACTTAATTGTGGATTTCCTTTATAATATATAAGAAATCATAATCGCATGAATTTCCAAGAAAATGTGCTGTCTGACAAAATAATTTTCTTTGGAAACAGCATGTTGCTTTGTTGGTTTGTCATTTTGACACACTTTTTAATAAAGAAGAACAACTGAAATTATAATTTTTTTTATTTCAATTAATTTAAAAAAGGAAGTTAAAATTTTTATTAAATAATATATAATATTTTAAGAGTTAATAATATACATTAATGAAAATTCATGATTCACATCGTAAATTTAATCGATTATACAACATCCCCGGCGTATATAGTTTTGCCGACAAAATTCTTTGCATGCGAAAATCGGAAATTTACACATAAATAGTGGGATTTTATAAGAAACCGTTTTGTTCTTTGATTTTAAAGAGTGAAATCGAAAATTTTTTTATATACAGTTTTCATTTTTTATTTGATTTAATTTATTTGTTACAATTTGCAAAATATATATACATATTTTTTATAATTTAAATCACAAGTGATGAAATCTTAAATCTTTTTCGGAAAGTCTTAATAGTGATTTCTTTTGCTACGCTCGAACACTCGAACCACCAGTTTGGACACTTCTTTGTGCTCTTAAATTTTCTTTTAACAAGAGCCCAATATCTCTTCACTGGTCTTAGCTTCGGACATTTTAAACTATTTGACTCTCTTAGAACAAATACGATATTATTGTTAATGTACCACACAAGTAATTGTATACCATAGTGACAGGATACCAAATTAGGCCACAAGTAAGTGGACACATTTTGAAGTCTTTTGAATGGAAGCAATATTTTTGTAACTATTTCTTGATATACATTTGAGTGCCCGATGTAACAAATGATTGTATTCTTTTGCTGCAACATCATATTGCTTGCCATACGCAGAACTTTTTAGAAAATTTGAACATTCCCCGAAAAATCTGCCAGAATATAAGTTTCATCATCCACTATGCAGTAAGAATATTTTTTTAAACTTGACTTCAATTTTCGTACTCAGTCTTTTGCCTCTAAATTTTTAGCAGCGTTTCTGTCAGGAACTTGACTTGTATATTTTTAAACCTGCATTAGCTTTTACTTTTCGTACCAAATAGTCCGAGCATTGAACTAACCGGCTTGTTTTCATAACGGATGTGTTTGTACATTTTTGACTTTAGAAACATCATGTGGGCCATTCCATCTATCAACGGACAAGTTCTCCCGGTACCGTCTAATAACATTGCAGGGTTTAATAGAAAATATGTAATCATTTTATCATCCACTAGTTTCTGATCACTCATTTTAATCAGATCAACAATATATTCAATTGTATATTCAATTGTGTTTTACAAGTTATTATCCTTCCATCAAAAATCCGAGTGAATTAAATACGTTATGTTTCGAACAAACGTATATAATGTATAAAAGTTTTTCTTAGGTATAACACAAGTATACTTTATTATAAAATTAGTTATATTTTTGGCTAAAACTTCTTTGCTACTGAATCGATTTTGATCATTTTTAGAATGGTAATAAAGTTCACATAACATAATATTATGGCAAAATTTTATTTTAATTTATTAACTTATAATTGACAATTTTATGAAAGTTCTTTGATTGAACTTAGGGGTTGTCACAGATATCGGTCTATATCCTTTAATATACTGAACCAATTTTGTTGGTTTTAAATTGGAAACTTATTAGAATTACAAATACTTATGCCAAATTTCATGGAGATCTGGCAATTTTTGTGAATGTGATCGGGCCAACAACAAACAAAGAGACAGACAGAAATAGCTAAATCTACTCAGATTTTGACATGATGCAAAAATATAAATATATTAAGGGGTCTGAAAGAATTTCTTCTTAGAGTTACACAAGGAATGACAACGTTAATATACCCTCTTTACCTCTTGTAGTGATATAAAAATCAAATAATACTTGGACTTAAATGAAAAACGAGTGTTAAGAATTTTTCGATGTCACTCGTTTAATTAATAATATCTTTAGTTGATATACAATCCAAAAGCTCTTTTCTATAAGTTGTCGAATATTTACAATTGTTTGATTAACTCTAAATAACTACTTTAATTAAAGTTTTTATTTTTCTAAAAATTTTAATAAAATTTTACGAAAACCGTATGCGATTTCCGGTAGTTTCAGTGCAAGAAAAATTTCCAAAAATTTGTTAAAACTTTTGTTTTTTTTACACTACCCCACTTGGGAGCATATGGCTTCCATAAAACATCTCCATCTTACACGGTTTGCGGGAATTTTCTTCCTTGAAAGATTGCGTTATAATGGAATCTTTTCAGACTCCACAATGCAAATATTATCCTTCATCAAATCAAAAGCTGAGTCCATTTAGCTTTCTCCGTCTTTCTGTCTGTTTTTGGCACGTTCACACAATCACAATAATTATCAAAGCTCAATGAAATTTGACCTGAGTATTTGCTATAGGCATGAGAAGATTCCTATTTAAAGCCAGAAAAATCTGTTTAGTATATTAAAAAATGTAGACCGAAAACTGAGGCAACCTCTAAGTTCAAGAGAAGAACTTTCTAAATATTGTCAATTATAAATCAACAAAATTAAAATGAATTTGCCATAACATTTTGTTATAAATACTTCATTACCATTCCAAACATTATCAAAATCGGTAATTCAGTAAAAAAGTTATGGCTAAAAATAGTTATAGTTATAGTTTGTTCGAAAAGATGTCTTTAAAGGATCGTCATATCCGAATATAGGATTCTTACTTAGTAAAATGTTGCCATTTTTTCAAAGACAAACGTTCCTGAAATAGAAGATCAAGTCATGAACACATAAATATCTCTAACGGTTCAAGAGTTACAAACTTATTTCCAAAAGAAATCGCTTTGCACTCACAAAGAAAAGTTTAAATAGGAAAAAGGATTTACGGCATCATATACATATAATTGAGTTATTATATCATCCTGGAAGGTTTATTCACAAAGTGGAGGATTTGAACATTTCCAGACCCCTTTTAAAATGATTTGTGAATTGAATTTAATATTCGTAACAAGTTAAATTTCAGATACTTTTGTTTTAATGTTTTAATTATATCGAGTTACTTTAGGGTTTATGAACAATTACTTTTTGAAATTCGATTTTTTGTTAAAAACTGTTATTTAATAGTCGATATTTATTAAAATATATTGTATATCGTTCGAAGGTGGTGACATAGGACAGGTATTATTGCATATCTTTCCAGGGAATAGCTGCATTATAATATTGTATTATTTCACAGGAACAAAAAACTAAAAAACCCATTAGACCAATACGAAAACACACCCTTAATAAAACATTTAGAAAATATGAAAAATTGTTTTTGTTTTGTTAACGAGTACAAAATTTATATATAAATTTATATACTAACGAGAAGTATGTAAAACTTTTTACACACACACACACACACACACACAAATAGCTACATTGCAAATGTTTTTTAATACGCGAAAAATAATAATAATGAATGAGAAAAATGTAAAAGTAAAGGAAAACAAGTAAGAATGCTATATTCGGCTATGCCGTATCTTCAATACCCTCCACCACAAATTCGTGTGAAGTTAATACGTTACATTTACACACACATACATTCACAAACGTATACATTATACAAACGCTTTTTTAAATAGAACAGAGAAACACTTAATGAGTCATAAAATTAGTTATATTTTTGGCTATATCTTTTTTTCTACTGAACCGATTTTGATAATTTGAATATGGAATAGTAATGAAGTACATTTAACCAAATAGTATGGACAAATTTCATTACAATGTAATGATTTATAGTAGACAATTTACGTAGTTCATTGCTCAAACTTAGAGGTTGCATCAGATATCGGTCTATATCTTTTACAATACTGAACCGATTTTGCTGGTTTTAAATAGGAAACTTCTGAGGACTATAATGAATACTTAGAACAATTTTCATTGAGCTCTATCAATTTTTGTGGATGTATGCCAACAACAGCAGTTGGACATAGCTAAATCGTCTCAGATCTTGATTTGATGCAAAAATACATAATGGGGTCGGAGATGATTTCTTCTTAGCGTTACATTCGGAATGACAAAGTTAATTTACTCTTTACCACTTGTGTTGGTTAAGGGTATAAAAACGAAATAATTCTTTACAAAACATCCTACAGCGACTCACAAACAACCAACCATTTGGGGATTTTTATGTACTCGTTTCTTTATTTTTTTTCCCACCTTCTCAAAAAAACTCCCCGGGGAAATAAAATTGACTCATTTTGCAGAAAAAATAAAAAAATAAAATAAAGTAAAAAGCCAAGAAAATATTTGCGAGTTTGAAAGTACTAAAGTAAAATTATTTAATTTGTTTGCGAGAACATTTTCGAAAACTCATTCGTCCATTCCTCTAAAGTTGTTTATGAGCCACTGACACGGCACTAATAAAAATATACAAACAAACAAACAAAATTTTTGTTAACAACAAAATTACGAAAAGGTAGAAGGGATCTCTCAGATTCACAATCACTTTAGAATGCAGTTCAACTGCCAAAGGTGAAATAACTGTAATAAAATATTCCAACAAATTTCCTTGTTTATGTGATACTGGCCAGAATATCTAATAAATTCAATCATTCAAATTTTATTCAAATATCTTATCAATGTTATATTTCGATATTTGATTAAGACATAAACATATACACTGTACACATACAAATTTGTTGGAAATATCATACAGATATATAATATAGTTAGGGCTGAGGTATACTGTGCCAGCAGAGAGCATTTTTTTTTTGTAGAAATATATGGAAAGCAGTTAAATATGACTAGTTTGGGATACTCGCAGTAGCTTTGAGAGCCTAACAAGTTAACGTTTAGTCCCTGTCTAAATAGGCTTTCAATATATCATCACTTGTAGAAGAAGAAGAAAATGAGAGACATTTCTACTATATATCCTTTATGTGAGTCAACATGAAAAATTTTATTCATGAGTAGTTTTCATTTGAAAAATGAAAAAGATTAAATTCCGGAAAAAAAATTGTAATTAATCAGTGCCTATAATTCAGGAACTAAAAGTCCGATAAACTTCACTACTCCAGTGCATAAATCCGCTAAATTAAATAAAATCTATCTGCGAAAAAAATTGAGCCTCTAATTCTTAAAAATTAGAAAAAAACCCGAATGTTATCGGTTTCATAAACTTGATTTCAACTGACACACAGGCGGACGCACGGACATAGCTTAGTCGAATATTGAGGAAATTACAAACGGAATGACAAACTTATATACACACTTTAGATCTTGTCAGATGAAGGGTATAATTTTGGTTAATCGGACGATGACTGAATGCTTTGGTAATATGATATTGTTGGTGTTTTAGTTGTTCCATTTAATGACATTGGTATTCTTAATATCTTTGTGCGCCAGTCTTTTTAAGTATCTAATTTTATTTTCATATAATATTTACTTCAATCTCAATATTGAGCGCAAGTCTTTCAAAATCTTCTTATTTTGGACATCTTTTTGGAAATATTCTCATGTTTAGGATAATTGTTTATTATCATCCAAAGCATTTTCTTATTTAAAACCATCTATCGGATTAATAACAAAAAGTTAAAGACCGATAACTGAGACAACCTCAAAATTCTAACGAAAATATTTTCCAAAATTTTTAATTTAGATTTTAGAATTTAGGATTGCAATCTCTGATGTCAGCGAAAGTCTGAAAGGAATAAGATCCAAATATTTTAAATCTTCTATAAGACAGGGCGTGGCATTCAGAAAAAATTAAAACTGCCCTCAGCAGTCCCCCTGCTCCATCTACCTATATCGTCTTCTAAAATACGCGATCTTACCGTACATTTACTAACGGGTATTGTGAACAGTTATTAGGTTTCTACGAAGAGAATCACTGTACTTAACTTTTTTCATTTCAGAGATGCTTAGTTAGTAAATACCTCGATTATTGATTCTTGCTTAATCTTCTAAAAAGCGTCAGATAAGGATAAAATATTCTTATGTTCAGATATCCAGCAAACACTAATTTTATGCTGTTTCCGAAGAACAAGAAACACTTTTAACAGCTGACCAGCCTAGATCTATATTATCAGTTATTAAAATAATTAGGAGCTAATATCTTCTTCAGCCTGGAAAATACTATACTCCCAGTGCAACGATTACATGATTCTATTTTGAACTCATCACAAAAAACTCCACAACCAGTTCCCAAGGAGATCTTTGATCCATCCGTGTAGACATTTTTTTCGAGCGTTTAACACCGCTTTCCATCCAATCGTCAAGACTCGGAAGGGTATGTTGAGTTGTTTCATTTTCACTTGAAGCACAGTTATAACTTGCAGTGAGTCCGTCTGTCTCAGTCTGTAAAGAGTAGCCAACTGTTTAATGTGAAAGTCAAGAGGTGAGATATTTATAAGGATTTCCAGTACCGTGTCGGAGTTGTTCTAATGGCATCCGTTTAACTTCGTAGCTCTATCCTATTACGCATATTTAATACCTCGATATTACAATGTCCAGGAGTGAGATATTTGCAAGGAATTCCTGTGCCGTGTCTGATTCGTTCTCATGGCATCCGTTTAACTGTGTAGCTCTTTCCTAGTACGCCTATTTAATACCTCGATATCAACTTTCTTTCCAAATATAGGTTATCGATAAAGCACCCTGAGTGCTATATCTAGAACCAATTCAATTCCTTTGCACTTTTAAGAAATCATCTGTTAGGATTCAATACAAAAATATTCAATATTCAATATTAAAGTTTATGTTAACATTCATTTAAAGCACTGACCAGTAAATGAGTGCAAGAAGCAAAAGACCTGCAGCAAAATATCTATAATGAACAATATGCATATAATAACTATCCGTGCAATAATAGAATTGGGTTGAAATTATTTTAAGACTTAAAAACCACAAGAATATAATTACAAAATGAAAGCCGCAAACTTTTTCCCAAAGAATATTCTTTAAACGACCGCATGGTCGAATATTATTAACACTACAGGATAAAAGATAGACATATACAGATATATTTTTGTCGATTACATAGGAAAGTATTTGGAATATACGGATTTAGCTAAACAAAATGTTATTTCGATCAGTAAACTTGTAAGATTTCCGATAAATTAAATTTAAAAAAAAAATTAAATGCCATCAATGATGATGTAGAGATTCTTTACTAGAGAGCAATTGAGTTAATTAATGGATATAAATTAGTTTTGGAATTGAAGAAAGAATTGTTATTCTTGAGTGCCGTCCGAGGCAGGAGTTATTTTTTATTATTTGTAAAAGAAAGTACAATATATTTTATCATGGGTACTATAAAAATAATTGAATCATTATTTCATCATATATTCATATTGAAACTATTTTATCTTTTCAGATTTTAACCGTTATGCGAGTTCCCGATATATCTGCAACAGCTGGTTATGCTGCATCTGTTTTAAATCCATTCAATAACCAACGAGAAAATCACAGCACAAATTCTCTTCTCTTATCAGCACTAGGATCTGGGCACAATAAATTTGACAATACACCGTTAACGGGATCATCTAGTTTTTATAGGGAAACGACAGCTAGTAACACTGCAACAGCAAATTCTGTTGAAACTGCAGCTAACACCTCAAGTGCAACATCAACGATAACAAATTATGCCTCATCGGCTGATGAATTTATACAAAAGGCATTAAATTCCACACCTACAGAATATTCACCACCAATTTTGAATCATCTGAACGATAATACGGTTGTACCACACTATTGTTGCGGTGCCCTACCAAAATCGCTTCAAAACTCTTTTGAAGATTGTTACGACAAAGAAGCCAACAATACTGGCAACACTTATAAAAGCTTTAAAGAAATCTTCAATACAAATAAAAGCTTTTACGAGGATTGTGTAAGAGACTTTGAAAATATTAATGTTAGTTCAAAATAAAAGCCTTTTAGACTTATATATCCGAATTCCACAAATATGCCTGATAAAATAACATATTTTTTACTTCTTGTTTTATGATTTTTTTAGTTATTGAAAAATGGCTCAGATGATCATGTGACTGATACCGATTTGGATCCGATACAATTAATAAATTCCCGAGAAACTCCTAATAGCAACAACGATTGTGTTGATGGTAAACATATTTGTACGAATCCATTTGATGAAGCCTTTAATCAATATAATGCAGCACATGCTAAAAAGTTAGAATCGCAAAATTTAGATGAAATCGATAATAAGTCCGACGATCTCATTGAAACGGAAAAAATTGAAAGTGGTTTTGAACCAGATGATAATGATTATGATGATCATTCGATGATTGATTTATGCAGTGATACTAAATCTATTTATGATAGTGATGAAAAAGGTTTGTATTTTCTACAGATATTTTTGTAACGATCAGTAGTTAGTTGGTTAAAATAAAAATATATATTTGTAACTTAGATGGAGAAGCTGGTTTCAAAAATTTTGTATTAACTTATTTATGAATAACACACACTGAATCAGAAATACATACATACAAAATTAATCGCTGGAAAAGTGTTACGTTTTTTTTTAATTTTTTACACCTGAGATGAAAATTTTCCGTAAAAGAGATCGGATATAATTTGAGTCTATTCACTTTTATATTCGAAGCAATTGGCATTATGCTCACAAAGATGTTAGGAACAAGATCAATTAAATTGAGATATTTCAACCTACACAAACAAATTTCTTTACATTTTCTTTAAACTGAAATTTCAAATTAAAAATTAATCACATCCTATAAAAGGATCCATAAACATCCATACTAAAATATATTTACAAAGGACTTTACTTTAGACATTTATTCGAATATCACTTTTTTCGCCAATTACTTTAACTAAATGATTGATCTCGATTTATTCTCAGACAAACAAAAAATCTTTTAAATTCTTGTAGATAAAAATATTTTGTATCTGTCTGTCTAATACAGTTATATTCAATTTAAAACGACTTGGTTGAAAACACTTCTTTTCAGAGGATGACTTTTTGACATCAGCTTCATCATCTAGCGGCTCCTTGCACACACCCAAGCACTCATTTTTTCCCAGAGGTATAATTAATCCTAACTATCCGGGTTTTCAACATTTAGCTCACACCCTCTCAGAACATTTTATTACTAGTTCACCCTCTGATTCCTATGAGAGCGATATGTCCGAATATGAAATGGAATTAAGCGCTGATAGTTTTGAAAGCCTAAACGAAGAGAAATCCCAAATACAATTGAATACCTACAATAACAATACTCCCGAAAAGATCCTTCTAAATTCGAGTGATCAGCATAATAGTTTGAATTATTTACAAAGTGTTGAAGCAGACGAGGTTGAAGACTTTTGTTTAATGGATTGTAATAAGGGCCATAGACCTTCTTTGGATGACGATACTAATCGTAATAATGGTCACTCTAATAATCAACCATTCAACATTGCGGACTTACAAGATCATTTAAAGAACACGCTTACGTTGTTGGAGAAGCAAGAATGTGGTGCTCAAAATCATAACAATATGCCACCAGTTTCGATTACACCTGATATTTTAATAAAGAATTACAATCTGCAAGTTCAACCATTACACAAAAAAGAAAATCGACCTGATCTCTTAAGAGGCGTAAGTCCTCATCTGGTATCAGAAAGAAAATATCATGAAACGAAAAATGGAAATTTGAAATTGGAAAAATCTCACAGTGTTAACGTTTATGGCTCGCGTAATTCCGAAATTAAAGATGAAATGTCTTATGGTCTTACACCGGTAGATATTATTGGTGATTTTGGCCAGGAAGTAGAAAGAGAGTTTGGCCTTTTGGTTAGTGGTTATAGACGTTTAGTTGATACTCAAGACATTATGCCCATGGCCATGGATGAAGGAGAAAAGGTATGTAATTAATGCATCACTGGATCCATAATTTACTTTCACCTTATCTTTTACAGATTCCCGATGCCGTTTTATCGGTAGCCAAAGATCAAATTGATACCAATAAATATTTGGAGGCCTTGAATAAACAAACTGAGAATACAGATGGTGATAAAATTATGCCTGAGTTTGCCGATGATAATGCTGTTGATTTACCATTGTCTACCCAACCATCTGAAAGTTCCCCCAATAAAAATCAAACCCAAACACAATCCCAAATCAGTCCTCAATCTAGCCCCAAATCCGATACACGTACGAAACCAAAATATCAGAAATCTTCCTATGACGATCGACAATTACCCCCAGTTGCAATTGAGTATAAACGTTGTCAACAACCAACACGCTCTACCAAGAAATCCCAGTCAAATCATATTGAAAAAACGGCAAAAGTTATCAAGAATAATCATTCTAAACCGAGTATTGCAAGTCGTTTGTTTCATTCCAAACGTAATGGTAATAAATCTGATAGTAATTCGAGTCGTAAGCGGGAAGAGGCCGAATTAAATCAATACCAACAATTGATCAGTGATAAAGAACAAATTTTAAGCAATAGTAAATACGCAAAATTATCATCATGGGCTCAGTATCTTAAAAATTCAGTTAATGAGCGGGGATCACGTGGTAGTACAGATCTTATATCACCAAGTGCGTTGGGTAAGTGAATCTTAAGAAGAAGAAGAAAAGGATTAGTAAATTGTATATTAAATATTTATTTGAATTTGTTTTTGTAGAACTGTTTGATGCTTATAAAATTGGTACTGAAATTGATATGGAAGAACTGCAGCAACATTTAAAAATGGCTAAAGAAATCGAAAAGAAGGTAAGAATTTGAAAATATTTTTAAAATATTTTAAACCATTTTTGGTGAAATGAGAATTTGAGAATATTTTTTAAAATATTTATTTCGGTAGATGTTTAGAATTTTTGTACCAGAAAAATCTTTGAGAAACCTTTTGCGGTTAAGCGTTTATTATTTCTATCGAATTGTGATTGTGTTTCCAAAACAGCAAGAAGTCATACAGATATACCACGCTACTAATATCCTATTGAAATCACAACTTATTATATCTACTGGAGTGCTATCGGCGGCTTTTAGGTTTTCCACTTTCTTTCTTTAGTCTCGGGTGTTACCAGAGGTGTACTCCATATCAATAACTGTGTAGCATAGATCCTTGCGACTTTAGCGTAAAATGGCGGTTTTTATAAGTAATCACCACTTGTTTTCCCTTCTGCGTCGAAGTTGGTTTCGAGATTTTGATGCGTTGCAAGCTTTATCCGTATTCCTTCTAAGGTGTTTTGTTTCTTCGGGTATCTTCCTCACTTATTTTAATATATTTTATTTATTTCAAGGTCATATTTTCCTCCTATGTAATTCGACCATATGCAACCATTTCCAATGAAGTGATTTATTCACAATCGATGGATGATCTAGTCTCCACCTTTCACCGCCAATAACATTCACTTTTATTCTGATTTCATATTTTGTTTTAGGCAAATTTCCCCGTAGTTATGTTAATAGTGAAATAAAAGTAGTTTTTATAGAGAGAGAAAGAGTTCTTCCTCAATATTTAATTGGAGTTATTTTTAAAAAGGCGAAGATACCCACATTTTACATATATTGAAGATTCAATTACGTATTGTAGAGGGCAAAAAACAAAAAATAGTGTTGTATTGAACCAAAAAAGTGATATTATTTCTTTACCTTAAAATCCGATTCCGCAAAATGGTCTATTGAAATACGCTAACGTATATTTAGACCGATATAACTGTGCCGATTTTCATTAGAAGGAATAGAATAAAAAGAAAATTGGTCTATCAGTAAGAGTTTTATAAGTTTAAATTCGAAAGCTTATTTCGAAAACGGACGTTTATTGAACCTAACCCAGTTATTATATCCATTCAATCAGTTACGTATTTAAGGACTGTTGGGAAAATAATAGAGCAAATTTTCAATTAATGTAGTTTATATTAAAGAGTTTTATGAGCTTAAAACCCTTTTACTGGAAGTGGCCTTAAATAGGAGCTATAACCAAATATGGACTGATAGTCAATTCATTTACGTACATTAAGTACAGTTAAATAATTATTGTACCGAATTTCAATAACATTTGTTCATATTTATAAAATTTCAACAGAATTGGTCCATATTTATATGGGTGCTTGGTAAAATATTGGCTCTAGCAGAACCTAAGTTTATTGAAGATACATTTTTTGGTTATAATCTATTAAAATCGAATTAGTTTTTGTCTGCACATTGGGATTCATGAAATTTGAAATATTTTAGAGTATAATTTCTTCTATTTATCCGATTTTGATGATTCCTTGAGTAGTAATGGGAAGTTTTAAGTTAAGTGTTTTCCTGAGTTTATTTCAGATATCGGTCTTTCTAGCAATTTTATATTTTTGCACTGCAAAAGTGAAAAAATGTAACTTATAGAGAACTTCGATATACAGACGCTGAAGTGTTGATGTGTGTTGCCACAAAGTCCTGATATGATCCCTATTGATCATTGGGTTTCATTAGAAAAAACTGTTGCCATCATTACGATTGAAGGGCAGCAAATATCACCGGAGTATACAAAAATCTTGTACATTGAATACTAAATCGTTTACATGAAGTACTTAAATAGCTAAAGTGATATATCACTAAGTTTAATGTATAACATATATACGTTTTCGATGAAAAAAGTATAAGATTAAAACAATGTTTTCTATATTTTTATTTTATTTATTTTTTATTCCTTCCACCATCACAAGTGGTGAAGATGGTATATTAACTTTGTCATTCCCGTATGTAACGCTAAGAAGGAATCATCTAAGACCTCATAACGTATCAACTCAAAGTATGAGTCGTTGGTCAGTTGACAGAGCTCAATGAAATTTTGCCTAAGTAACTAACTTAAAACGTTTCATATTTAAACCCAGCAAAATCGGTTCAGTAAATTAATAGATATAAACCGATATTTGATGCAACCTCTAAGTTCAAGCGATGAACTTCTCCTGTTCTATTGTAAGTCGTTCTATTTGAAGTTCTTTTGTGTTCTATGTTCTATTATACGTCGTTAAATTATAAAGAATGTTCGCCGTAATATTAAGTTATGTGAAAATTATCAAAATCGGTTCAGTAGAAAAAAAGTTATAGCAAAAAATATAACTCACTCATTAGGTGTTTCTGTATTATATTTAATTAAGCTTTTGTGAGTGTATTCATATTAACTTCACCCGAATATGTGGTGGAGGGTATTGAAGATTTGGTAACAAAACTTATGCTTTGCACTGTATCAAAAAAACCTTTATATTAAATCAAATTTGACTTAAAAATGTTATTGAATAAAGCTTTATAAAATTAAGAAAAACATTAGAGTATTCGAAATAATAAAGAACTAAATTTTCGAAGTCTTATTCATTCCTATCATTTGAGATAGAATTTTTATTAAATTAAAATACAAATTGTTTATTAGATCAATAAAAGTCAACAAATCAAAATTGTTGCATTCAAAAAATTAGCAACCCCCCCCCCCAAAAAAAAAAAAAAAACACAATTTGAAAGTGAAAAACAACAACACTACCATGAGTCAGCCAACCATGCAGATAGATCTCAGATCGCTCACTTTATTACCAGAGTTTATTAAAGCTTTCAGTTTAAGTTGTACTTAATTTCATATTTTTTCATTATTATTTTTTTATATTTTATATTTTTGTTTTATTTTTTGAAAATAGTAAAATACAAAAATATGATTTTGTTGCAATCTCTTTGCACGTACCACAACGTTAACTAACATTACCAGTGAGGCAGTCAGCCAACCAGACACTAAGTCTGTCAGTTAACTTGTTGTTTAATTTTAGTTGTTAATTTAAGTTCAAACCATAAACTTCATAGTGACTAACGGAATAAAACGCGAGTGTTGATTTTTTTTAGAAGAAGAAAAATAAGAAGAAGAAGTAGAGGAAGAGGCATTTTGGATACTCTGGTTTTAAAGTCATAAACTTTTGATGCCAATAAAAAACACAGAGAGTAAAACAAAAAAAAAAAAAAAACAAACAAAAACATTACATAAATTAACCCAATAATAATAACAACAACAACAACAATAATAAATAAAACATCATTATTTTGGATAACAACAAAAACAAGAAATAATAAAAAAACGCAAAAACAAATCTAAAAGATACAAATACAAACAAAAAATAATAATGAAAAAACATGTCGTGTTGTTGTCCATCCTCTAATACAAAGAGAATGAGATACAAGTAACGTTTTTTTTAATCAACAACTAATTTACGAGTACATAAGATACAGTGTTTTTGCATTAAAAAGTTCGTGTTTAAGTGTGTTTTTGCATTTTGTGGCTAAATTTTATTTAGAAAAAAGTGTGTTTTTCTTTTTAGCCATAAAACTTATATTTTATGTGAAACAGAGCGACCAAACAAAATTATCTATCTGTAATCATAATTTGGCCATGGCCACTGAAGATACATTCGATGTTGTTGATGAATCTTTAAAATCGAATGGACGAATACGACGACATTATAAAAAGGATTCTCGTTTTGTATTCGATTTGTATACACTGTGCTACGATGAAAATGAAAGCGTTGATACAGTGGAACTATTTACCTCGATTGTTAATAATACCGCTGGTAATTGGAAGGAAGAGGTAAACAAGTAATTTTATGAACCCTAAAAAAACAAATTTCAATTTGAAACTTGAAATAAAAACAAGTAACAAGTAAGAATACTATATTCGGCTTTGACGAATATTGAATACCCTACAACACAATATCGTGTCAAATAAATACATTATATTTTGTGCATACATAGTGTACTTACATACACATTTATATATACACGCACAAACTTATACCTTATATAACAGTTTGTCTATATATAACACAGGAATATGAGTTATAAAATTATTTATTTTTTATATTTTTAATTGATAATTTTTCTAAAGTTCTTCGCTTGAACTTAGAGGTTGTTTCATATATCGGTATTTTTCTTTAAGTATACTGAACCGTTTTAGCTGATTTTAAATAAGAATTTTCTTAAAAAATATTCACGTCAAATTTTACTAAGTGTGCCAACAACAGATAAACAGATGGATATAGCTGAGTCGCCTCAGATTTTGATTTTATGCAATAACATATATATACATTATATATACACACGGAATTACAAAGTTAATATTCCCTCTTCACCACTTACGATAGTGTAGGGTATAATATCTTTTAATACCCTTCACCAAGATAAATTTGAAATAATTGTGGGAATATATTAAAATTTTCACTTATAAGGGGATACCACTCCCCTGTACCATATCTCAAGATTACATAGTTTATAATATCTTGCTATTATTGCTCCATTAAATTTTCTTCAACAGATTTTGAGATATGCGATATGTGTTTTAAAAAAGGTTTACTACCCCAATCCAAATTTTTGTTGGTATAAAATCTCTTAAAAGGCATTATCTATATACCGAATGTCGAGAAATTAGCTTTTTCACTAAAGGCAATATCAGCGTGCCAAAATCGACTTATAATGTAAGAATAGATATACTTTATGGGATCATAGATAATTCCTTCTTGGTGTTACAAACGGAATGACTTCTTGGGTACGAAAACAATTAAGAAAGTTTGAGTTGTTGTTGTGAGGATGACAGGTTTTTATGGTTTATTCCCGGGATCAAAGCAAAAACTCGGAGCAATAAGAAACCCTATTTTTAACAGACAAACGTTCATAGTTAAATCGAATCAGATTTTGATTTGAGTAAAAATGGAGCCATGGATGACTCTTTCTGGGTGTTACACACGAATGGTCATACTTAATATACTCCCTTTCCACACTTGTGATGGTGAATGTTTTAGAAACCTTAAACTGGTATAAAAAATGTATTTTAGAGAGTTTTAAAAAATAATTGGCAAATTCTTCTTCTTTTCAGTTTAAGTCATTATATTTTGATTTTGTTTTTGTTTATATGTTTGATTTTATTAAAAAAAATAAATTAAAATAACTTGTTTTTTTCTTTAATTTAAATTCTGTATTTGAGTATGAATGTGTTTAAAATATTCTCATTTTTAGTTAATGTACTTATTTTTTAAAATTTAGTTTTATTTTTAATTTTTCTTTACAAAGGCGTAGCGATACCAATTATCAGAACTACGTCATTTCAACCTTGTCAAAAGACATGCAAACACACAGGGTTAATGTTCTGTTACTCTTATGCCATAAAATATAAAAATAATATTAATATACTTCAGGGACTATTAGGGTTTCCCACGCAACTATCTTCTTTACGCAGTGGCGAAAACAATAAGAGAGACTTAATTTATTATTTTTTCCTAAAATATTACAAAAGTTAATCCCTTAAATTGATACACTGGTGTGTATTCCCATAAACGTGCATAACTTGTTTTTAAAGAATTAGAAAAAATCAAACAAGAAAATATTTAGTGGGAAAATAAGACTTCATTAAAAATATTATTAACCAAAAAACTTCAAAAATACGGTCTGGCATTGATTCCACTATATTTTGGTTTATTTTTAATTTTTTATCTCTGTTAAAGTAATTATGCTTTCCTTTAGGGCATGATTTGAATAAACTTTAAAAGCCACATAAAAATCATGCTTCCGGAGCAGTTGAAGATTTTTAGAAACTCGGCAATGCAGTGACTGTTATTGTAACTACGACACTAAATGAAAATTCATCTAACTTCTATAAGACTACTACATCAATATAATCGATATAATTATAGTATCATAGTCCTTCTGAACACTTTAAGGCTAAAGAAATACATCGGAAACTATCCCTCATTTAAGAATCAAATAAGACATGATGAATCATCTTTAAAATCTACGACTGAAGAATTATCCATAAGCTTTTTAGTAACAATTTCTCAGGATGAAACGAGAGATAGTTCAACAATAAATTCTTTAGAATTTCCGGCTGAATTATCTTGTGAATCTATAGCCGAAATTACAAAATTCCATACGAATAATTAAAGAGACACAATCAGAATATCTAAAAAAATATTTTGGCTTTTAAATCTTAAAAAAATTAATACGTATCGATGATTTTCTTATCTATTTTTATATCAAAAAACAAGAAAAATTGTAATAAGCAGTTAAGACCGATCTGGTCTTCTTCTTCTTTGGCAGTTCTTCGTATAAGATCGGCATACAAGATGACATTGTCCCAGATCTTGGAGTATCGAACATTTTCTGATTTGATTTGCCCGGCCGCGAATCTTGATAATTCCTCTCTAGCGGCATTCTGGTTATACTGGGTATTTTGTGATAGAATTCATATTTTATTTATATTATTTTTATGTACCCTGTTGGTAATATTCCAGAGATGTTTCTGATATTATTAAACCAGAATATTCTGCATATTATTCCGGCACATTTGTAAATTTTTGGTAGTTTTTGCGGGATGGTTCTGGTTTCACTTCCGTACTACAGAGTTAATTTTACACATATTGAGCCCGTTTTAACGTCTGTATCTGTACCGCAATAACTATTTAATCAACATGATTTTATCTGTATTTATGTTGTACATTGAAAATCTATAAATAGATAATATAAGGAAGCACGTTATTAAATTTTTCTGTTATAATTCGTAGGGTGTTACCTTGATCTAAACAACTCCTGTTTGATCGAAAATTTGCCTGTTCGTCTCGCAGATTTTTCTCAATTTTATTTAGAAGTCTTTCCTGTATGATGATTGTCAATATGGTGTAAGGCGGAGTAATTCTCTGTACTCTTTCAAATTTGAGGACTTCTGCTATAAAAGTTCTTTAAATATTCCAAAATATGCATTGCATAGGGGGTACTTTCCTTTAGATCCTAATTTCCCCAACTTTCTTGAAACTTTAAAAAATGTTGTGATTCTACTACACAGGTGGTTCATCTATCCCAGATCCAACACTGTCCAATGAAATAGTTTCATTTCAAATAATTTAAGAATAAATGGAAATATTTAATTTAAATACAATTTTTAGATATTGATTATTTAATATTTTTTGAAAATAATTCTTAATGAAATTGGAGAAGTACATGCCTCAATCTGGCCATGGGCGTAGTTGGTAACCCTTTAATGTTCATCAAATCGGATATGTTGATAATTTTAAAATTCCCCAAAAATTAATAAATTGAGACAAAAAAAATTCTGTATATAGGAAGTCCTCGTAAATCTCTATAAAAATATGCAAATTTTAACCCTTGTGTTCTATTTATACCCTACACTAACTTAGATGGTTGGGGTATTATGCGTTTGCGCAGAAGTTTGTAACGGGCAGAAAAAAATTCTACCATCACTTTTAAGTATACCTTTCGACTCAGAATCAGTTTCTGAGTCGATTTAACGATATTCGTCTGTCTGAAGGGATTTAATCTCACATATACGTTGTGAGATTAAATCCGAAATTTAATTTCCATTAGTTCCCGTATATTCCCCTCCAGAAACAATTCCCTTCAAACATGTCCTTTAGAAATGAATTCGAAAATAAATTCGGTCATTAATTTTGGTCGCTATAATTTATAATCAACAATGTGGTGTAGGATATTAAATAGTTGGGCTTGACCGATTATAAGTTTTTACTTGTTTTGTGTTATCTTTGTTGTTCTCATCCAAAATTAAAGTTGAAGTTTTTAATGAAAGGCAACTTAAAAGTCCATTTTCTATTCTATGTGAAATATTTCTATAAACGCAGACGTGAAAATTTCTTTTGAAAAAATACTAAAAATAAAATATTGAAAATATTTGATTTTCATAAATAAATTTATGTTTTCAATGAAAATATCTCATTTTTACTGCAAATTGTTGTAATTTAATCGATTAATTTGATTACGTTTAAAGATGAAACTTTTCTGTCCGATCAAGAAAACCATCCAAATTATTTTTTTTAGTGTAATTGATCTTAAAATTTCTTTAAGAAAGGACAAAGAAACACAAAATTAACAAAAGCACAGATTAACCTAATAAAACAAGAAACCATCCGAAGCAAATAGAATTCTACACAAATAAATAGCAGACTAAATCTTCCAGACTGAATTGCAAACAGCTTGATCACATTTTACGAAGAGATGAAAACATAAAATGAAAGAAGCCAAAGCGTAAGCCAATTCTAGAAAACAGCATAAAAAATAATTGAAATGGTCCTGACACATTATCATTTAATTGGCACGATTTGAGATCAAACGTTGTTTGGGTGTCAAAACGTAATTCCGAAGGTTGAAATTTTATGCTTTGCGCAGAATTTTTTTCCAACAAAAAATGAAAAGCACAACTTACAACGAATTTCTGGAAGAAGCTCTTCCTCCTTTAAAGATGAACTATGGATGGAATTACATATTCCAGCAGTCTAAATCATAATTTAACGAACACAGCACACCTTTGCTGAACTGGCCATTTTGAAGTCCGAACTTAAACCCAATAAAAAACTTATGAAGAAACATGACCCGTAAAGTTTATTCAATTAATGTCTAAAATGAATGCAAAAAGACTTTATTAGAGCTTAAACTAAAAATTAAAGGAAGTTTGTGAAGAAAAAATTATTCCGATCTTCTTAAGAAATTTTAAGGAACTGATTGACTTAAGAAATTTTGAGATACTGATAGACTTAAGTGCGTTTATGGGAAAATACCATTAAAAATTTCAGTTAAACCCTTAAATAAAGTTAGAAATTAAAATAAAATTCAAATAAAAATCTTTTTTTATAACTACCAACTACCCTTCTGAATGAGGTCAGAAGTTTATAGATAAGTTTGACATTCCATTTGCAATTTCCATAACTTTCGACTTAGACCCCTAAAATTATATATATTCTCGATCGGTATCAAAAAAGAAATTGATTGAGCTATTCTTTCTTTACAAATTGAGTCCCAAGTATTTGTTCTTGTTTATAATTATAGGATAATAATAACAACATTCAAAATATTTTTTTTGAGATATTGGCCGTTCTATTTATGCTAGAAACCTAATATTAAATAAATAATATATAATTTGAAGACATAAATCCGGCCATCGCTTTCCGAAATATAGGTGAAAACTTATTCTGACGCTCCTGAGGCAGCTATGGATCTAGTTGTCACTCAGAAAAATTACGATTTTTGATTTTTAAAAATTTTCAAATCGGTTCATAAATAGTCGAGATATTAGCAATTCTTTATTTTGCTTGTGGTTGTTCTTGGATATAATATTGAAAACTATAACATACAATTTATACCAGCAGAGTTCTATGGGATATATGGACAACATTTTGGTGCAGAAAAAAAGCAAACTTTTTTTAATTCTGAAATCGGTCGAGTTATTAATTTTTCCTTTATACTTATACTTGTATTGTTTTAGTGAAAGCGAAAACTACTCGTGATCTGAATAAATTGTTGTATGTGTATTGAGTGCTCTAGGGAATCTATATTGACAAATATAAAGACTATAGTAATGGCTGTCATTTTCTCCTCTTCTACAGGTGATGATATTATATCGGTTCAAAAATTATTAAAAAAAATCGTTTTATGGGAACACTTCTCCCCTTTGACCTTTTATTATCTACTAAATCACTTTCATTATAGAATAGTTGGAATTAATCAAAATTAAAATTTTCCGCTGGAAAAAATGTCTAGATAGAATATTTGCATTGCATAGGGAAAGTACAAACCCTCCCCCATTATTGCAATACAAGTCCTTAAAAAGAAATTCTTCAAGATCCTCTGAATCCTTGTAGTTTATTCTTTTGCCTGCGTAAAATATAGCACAAGTGTAAATACATGTACTTGCAATGATTAAATTTAATTATTCCCCACAATTCAATATCAGTGATTTTTAATAGATCACGATTATCGATAAAAGTAGGAACAAGTATTCAAAGGAAAGAGAAATACTTAGATACAATTTGCCGATTTTTTTTACCTAAAGACACAATAACATCTTTTGTTATAGAAATCCAAACCCTAAAAACATAAATATAATTTAACACATGACACCATACGTACACTTACACACACATAATACATACATAAGCACAATCATTCAATGTGGACTTGTTCATGACATACATAGATGCACAGATGTATCGATTCATATGTAAAACTCAATACTTCTAAGAAATTGTTTAAGTTGCGGGAGGTAAAACTAAATAATGGTACCTTCTTACACACATACACACACAAACAAATTTTCTTCTTTCTTAAGTAATATTTTATGGAGAATAAAATGGATTAAGAAAAAGAAAAAGAAGAAGAAGAAAATAAAACATCTGTCCTATAATATTTCCTTCATTGCACAAGGGATGAATTGAATGAAAATTTAAAAACGGTACTATTTTAAGAGAAATGGGAAAAGGTACTAGTTAATGTTATTTTCTATATTATATTGATCTGCAAGTTATAATGGTTAGAGCTACACGAAAATAATTTCATATAGTTTCATAAAATCCCCTTAAGTTAATTTTTATTTATCTCGAACAACGTATTTCAAATCCAAAAAGTACCACATGAACGCATATTGTCAATTCTTTTCTAATTGGGTCAATTTTACAATTGTACCATTGAAAGATCCAAATAGTACCATTATAAAATTAAAAAGTACATACAATTTACAACTTAAAATACATACTAACAATATTTTAGCTTAATAATTACAAAGAATTCAAAATGTACCAAAGTACCAATTTTTATTCTTGCTTTAGAAAACCTAGATTCTAAGATCGAAAAAGTACCGCAAAATTAATCAAATTACTTTTTATCCATGTTAATATATTTTGTCCAAATATTTTATTTCATGTCTTTTGGTTGACAAAAGAATTCAAAAAGTACCAGTATAAAATTTAAAAAGTACATAAAACCGAATTAAAGTTGATTCTATACTGAACATTTAAAAAGTGCCACATAATGTCATTGGAGTATATATAATTATTTTCTTATTTTAACATAATTATTGCAAAGAATTCCAAAAGTACCAATTTTTATTTTTGTAACAGGTAAACACACTTTGACCTGAATTTTGAAATCATCATTTTTATATGTCCGTTTTGCAAACAAGATTCAAGTAATTCAAATCTTCTTGAAAGAAAAATCTTTAATAAAGAACCATGTTATTAATCAATTTTGGTATTATTTACGATTTAGAGTCAATCTTTTCAAAATAGGGAGTGAACCCTTTCATTAACCTTTTTTACAGTGCTTTCTGTAGCTTAAATGTACATTCAATCCATATTCAAAATTTACTTCAATTTAGGTTTTTACATTTAGAGTTCAGATAATACTATATTGAACACATCTCAGGGTATAACTAAGTCGACTCAAATTTTTATATTCTTCAAGGAAAGAAGTCAGATAATAAGAGGTGTAAAGAAACGTAATAGACAATTCAAAAGAGTGCAATGTCAAATGACTGCGGTGAGTCTTACATGTTTGTTGATCAGCTGATCTTCCATTGCATTTTCATGAATTTATGAAAAATATTCTTTTAATTTCAATCATATTAATTAGAATCTTCTATAAAATAGTTTCCTCCTGTATTTTCTTTGTCATATTTCATTTAATATGAAAAAAAATAAAAAAAGAAAGAAGAAAGGACGATGAATTACTGCCGTTTTTCCTAAATATCTGTTGATATAACAAATTTTTCGCTAATTTTTTAACGAATTTTATTCAATTTAACTTCTTTTACTAAAATTTTTTTTATTAAATTTTATTAATATTTATTTAGAGAAAATTCTTCAGTTTGAAGAAATAATATTTTAAGAGGAATAAAAATTCGTATATATAACACTCTTTTTTCTTAAAGTTCTACGTTTATATTACCTACAACATTTGGTTCAGTGTAGAACTCAAAAAAATGTTTTTCAGATTCTGATGAGTTTGAGATCGGTGATATTTCAGAAGAATTTGGTTAAACTCTAACCACAAATAGCTATAATATCTCGAATGAAAGGGTTACTTTAAAGGACCATCAGCCCAAAATAAGACGTTAGAAAAAATCAGTATTACTCTCTGAGTTCAATTCCTCAGAATCTTTTAATTGCTACAACAACAAAATAATTTTATTTTATTTATTTTTGCTACAACAACAAAATAATTTTATTTTAAATATTAAAAAGTACCAAATTAGAAAAGTACTTTTCTACCTAATTGTTACCCTAGTTTTATTATTATATAGGAATTTACTAACACACATACATAAATACATACATATTAAGAGATGCATGAACCCCCTGAACTAATCAGGGTTGAATAGAGTGCTGTTCTAGTAGCAGTTGTATTTTTGTTTGTTATTTTACTTATGTATGTGCATTTAACCGTTTTGTGAAGTGAATTTCATCCATAAGCGATACATATATATTTTGTTGTTGTTATTGTTGTTCTCATATATTTACAGTGATCTACGAAAAGGATAGATAAACATACATCTGAATATGTTTTTTTTGCTGAAAATCAAATCAGTAGTAAACAGTTGATAGGATCGTTAAGAACTCCCGTTCTAGAGTTTTTACGTAAAATTAGTTTTTTTCTCTGAGGGATTTTTTTTCACAACAAACAAAATGTTTGATAAATTTGTGTTTGAGATCAGAACAAAGTTCTTCGCAAATTTCAATCGCAAATTATACAAATACCGATCATGTGCACAAAATGATCATGATTTCGTTGATGGCATGTTTCCGCGTGTGTACAGTCAAAATAATTGTACAAATATTGAATTGACTTTATTTACGAAGGATGCTACATGTATTGAACCGGAATTTCTAATACATATTGTTGATAAATTTTTAAGAGTTACAGATCCCACTGTGGAGGATCATAAAAGATATAGTGTAAGATTTCTGAAATTTCTGAAGATATAAGAGTTGGAATTTATCTAGATAATTTTTTATCATATCACTATCGCTTAAAAGAATAAAAAATCCAAATTACTCCAAATTATTTGTTAATAAAAATTGTATATTTTCTCAAATTATAGCGACGCAGTGATCGTGAAGAAATTCGTCGTCGGTTAGCCATGGGCGCTGAAGAGAATTCCAATGATCAGCAGCAAACAGAACGTAACTTGTGGAAACCAAGTATACAATCGCGTTTACAAACTGGTAAAATTCATAAATATTTCCATCTTAAAAAATATTGATTTATAATTTATCTTTTCAGATTTTACACGCATTTCCGAATTATCATCCGATACAGAAAGTCACAGTTCCGATTCGGAAACTTGTCCGAAATTATCGAAATCAAAATCCCAAATTGGCGTATTTCCATACAATGGTGGCCAATTATCATCAATTAATGATAGTCAACAAATACATCCATATCATGGACGACCGCTTTCAGTTAGCTGTTCAAATAACTCAAATATATCCATTAATAATAATACAACAACATCTAAATTACTAACTACACAACAGCAAGAATTACAACAACAATTAAGTGAAACATTTAGTAATGAAGATAGAGAATGTGATTTCTTTACAAAACAAGCTAAATTACAGATTGAGGCCCGTATGGCATTGTCACAAGCCAAAGAAATGGCCCATATGCAAATGGAGGTACGATTATAAAACAACATAAATTGGGGTCATTTTAAATTTCATTTCATTTTTCTAGATTGAACGTCAAAATCAACGAGTCTCTCCCATAACAGCCATAATACGTGATTCTTTGGATAAAGTTGGTGTACAAATTAAACCCGATAAACGTCGTTTATCTCGTCAGTTATTAACCGATATGAATATAGCACAATTACAAATTTTAGTTAATAATCTACACACACGTATTGAAGAGTTAAACGAATCACTTGTTAATTATTTAATGGAACGTGACGATCTACATGACGGTCAGGATACTATGCTTGTTGATATTGAGGAACTCACTCGTTATATGTAAGTATATATATCTTTTTGAATTCATAGCCAGTCTTAATTCAAAATCTGTAATATTTCGAAAAAATATAGGAATTTTTATTTCACACTGCACAAATTAAAATCACTTAAGTTCATATTTTATATGGTTCAATTTTTTGTCGTTTAAAATTTTCGGGTATTTAGGATCTTATAAAATGAAAGTGATACATATTAAAGACCTCTATGGAACCTTCAATCGACGATTTTCGTGTTCTGGTGAAAAATTTGATCAGATATTTTTGAAATTGTCGGTAATAGATGGTTATGATTTATAAATAGGTTACAATCACTCTATATAAAGTAAAGAAAATAAATTTAATTTTGATCGTATGATCAGTTTAAAAATCACCAAAAATATCTCGATGCGACTACGAAAAGTTGTCGAAAAATAATATTTTATTCAGACTTTATATATTAAGAATATACTCGAAATCAGAATGAATAAATTAAAATAAATAGATGTACAACATTAATTTATCATTATTCTAAAAAACAGATATAATAATTCCTATAAGGAGAATAATTCCACCACAAATTGAATATAACTCCTTTACTTCTGCACAACTCCATTTTATAAAATGCTTCGTCTTAAGCTTCCAGTTTATAGAAATTTTTGTGATGTCATTGTGTTTGCAGGCAGTTATTTCTCATGACGCAAAAATGAATGATAATTGAATCTTATGAAGATATCGTTTTGTTGCTTCAGTGTCCAAAAATCACTTAAAAAATGAAGTTCCTCCTTAAATATTAGTTAAATCTGTATATCATTCTCTGCAACTAACGGTAAATCAGTCTCTAAAGAAAAAATTTTTAAAATAAATTATGAATAATTTTTTTCTTAAAGGATCAATTAAAAGTATCAAAATCACGATGGTTATCAATTGGAAAATCAATTTTCCAGAATTTTGGATAAGTCGAACTTAAGGCTAATTTTTTAAAAGCATATAATGACGAAAAAGGCCATAAAGCTATTATTCTTCAAGAAATGTATGAAGACTAATATATTCGATTATGTTTGACGAATCTGATTTTATAGATGACTTTATTTTATACCCCCATCACCACAAGTGGTGAAAAAGGTATATTTACTTTATTAATCTGTATGTAACGCTTAGAAGAAATCATCTAAGACCCCACAAAATACATATATATATTTTTGACATACAGACAGTCTGTGTTTGCTGTGTTTAATCCACAATACTTGACAGAGTTCATTAAAATTTGCTCTGAGTATTTGTTATTGTCCTAAGAAAATTTTTATTAAAATTAGTATAAACGGTTTAGTATATTTAACGATATATATCGATATCTGAGACAGCCTCTAAATTCAAGAGAAGATCATCTATGGAATTGTCAATTCTAAATTGACCAATTGAAATGAAAGACAAAGAAGAAGAGAAAAAGTTATAGCCAAAAATAAAAGTAATTTTATGATTCATTAAGGTTTCTTTGTTATATTTAATAACATTTTTATAAGGATTTACACAGAGAAAAAATTAATGTAAAATCAATTAAAATATAAATACTTTAACTTTTTCCAGTCGTGATATTGATTCATAAATAAAAAATGTTAATTTAACATTGTTTCTTGAGAAAATTCTTGAAATTTTATTACTTAAAAGTAATATTAAAAAATTTATCCTTGTATAATTTTTTAAATTAATATCGAAAGATTCTAATATGTACAATAATGTTTTACCACAAACTAAAAAACGTTTAAACTAAATAAACAAATATATATTCAATTTCAACTCAACTATATTCAACGTGGATTTTGCTTCATGTTTTTTTCTGAGTGTAGCCACTTAAGTTCCTCAAGGATTTTTCATATATTTGGGAACAAATTATTAATAAAATTTTCTTTAAAATTTTTTACTAATTTAAATCCTTTTTTATTTTCTTATTATTTCAGAGGAGCAAAAGAACATATCGCCCAGCAAGAGCGGATATCATCTGTAAACAAATGTTCAAAGTAGATTATTATTCACACACACACACATACACACACAAATCCTTAATTAAAATATTTATTATAAAAATGAAAATAAAAAAACAACATGAAACCAAATACAACAAAATGGCAATGTTTATTATAATTTATTTACAATATTAATAATTAATTAATATTAACTACGAGTATATACAACAACAACAATAAAAACAAAATATTGGAAAAAAAAACTATTTAAAAATAAAATAATTGCAAAAAAAAAATAATAATAATAATAAAAAGAAAATTTACATATAATAATTATACATACCAAGTTAAACACAGTTAAAGATCTAAATACATATAAACCTAAATACATACATACATATATAATATAATGCATAACATAATTATATTAAAATATAAATATATATTTATGATAATTATGAATTATTATCCCCCTCCCCCACTACTATTTCAACAAACATAAAATAATTATAATTAATAGAGTGTTCTGAACTGCATCTCTCTTAAAATATAAAATAAAATAAAATAAAATTTAAAACGAGTTAAATTTCAAATTAATAAAATTATAACGAATGTTTTATTTTTTGATTGGTAAAAGATTCGAGAGAATTGAAAAAATGTTATTGTCGGCCAAGACGACTATGTAATACCCTACACCACATTGTTGGTTGAAAATGACTGCTAACGAAAATTTTCTGCACCCTCGTATAATTTGCTTTTCTTATTTATGCTTATATGTGTGTTATAACCAATTATGATACTAATAATATATTCAAAAACCGAAACCGGTTAACCGGTTTTTTTGCATTTCAGAAAAGTTTTTATTTTCGAACTATTCGACATGCTGTTTTTTTCAGTCGTTTTTCAGTCACTTTTAAACTTTTCACTATTATATTCAGCTTCATTTTCGTATATTCCGGCATGACTGTGTAAATATATAAAATTTTTCATTTCGTGTGTTACACAAGCAAAGTATTGTCTGTATTCTCAGACATCATATTCTGAATCGATTTTGCTATGTCCATCTGTTTTATACATCACTACAAAAAAATAATTAAATACGATTCTGCAGTCTAAGAATTATTAGATGAAGTTTGTTTCAAATAATTATTTTAATATGGAACCATTATTTGTACTTCATTTCATATAAAGGTCATTGCACGATATATGTTTTTATTGGTTAAACTCTGGATTTCTATAAATTTATAATAATCAAACAAAAAACGGTTAACAGGTATTTAACATAAAATCGTATTGAAACCGGTTTTTAACCTATTTTTCGAAAAACACGAAAACCGGTTTTCTGAAAATGTGTTTTTTAAATACACTAGATACTAACATTTACGTGAAATTTAAGTGTTTTAACGGGATTTTTTTCTAGAGGGTTATATGAGAGTTTAAACAATTTATGGACCGATCCTAATATAATTTCGCATAGCGGATTATATTATTTGATTTAATATTATTAAAGTACTTACGTATATGCTCGATTTATGAGTTTCAAACTGATATTTGGAAGAGTGGTTGTATGGGACCCATGAGAAATAATAGACCGATCCTCGTATATCGTTTAGACTTATATGGTAAAAATCGTTTTATATTTAGAAATTTTATAGACTAAGCCCCGAGGATATTCGTATGGGGTCTATATGAATCGATCACAACCAATTTCAGTAGGCATCATTCAAAATAATAGAATGTGCCAAATTTCATTAAGATATCTTCAAAACTGGGACCTGTACTTTGTCAACAAGCATTACATAGCTTGGAGCGCAAATGGACGGACGAACATGGTAAAATCAACTCAGGAACTAATTTTGAGTCAAACGGTACTTAAAAGTGATGAGAGGACTATTTTCCTTTATTTCTTTTTTCCACTGCAAACATCTGAATTGAATAGGTGTTTCCAACGACATCGAATGTAGAGTATGAAACGAAAGGAAGAAACTGAAAGTGTGAAACATTACCTTTGTCAGTGCCCAGCCTTTGTAACATTATTGCAGCAAACTGAGGAGTTATGTACACAATTTTAGTCACTTTTCTCAGACGCTGAATGTACAATACTCATACTCATTGTCATCTTTAAATAAATTAATGAAACCTTTTTTATTTAATATTTAAAAATATGTTTATCATTCAAAATTTATAACAAAAGTTAATTTCTATTTCCCGGAAAATAACTGTTCGAAACTTAAGCAACTTTTAACACTTCTCACTTTTTGAACATAAGTTGTATAAAATTCGATAGACCGTTTATCAGCTCCGAATTATTTGTAAAGCAACGTAACAAATATTCCCCTTTTACAATGCCATAGAGGAGTTCTCTGAGATTTTAATCCTAGTACTGCGGTAACAAACCCAAAACTTGGATCCTATTAGCTGATAACTAATATTCATCAACTTTGTGAATGTTTTTATTACTCAACATTGCGTAACATATGTCGGCCAAAATGTCCACCTTTATTGAATTTCAACTACACCATCCGAAAAACAGGTTAAACTAAAACATTCCCTATGACTTTGGTAGGCTTCGGATGTTCTCTTCTTTGTTCATCTTATATGACACACATATGAATTCCTAAAAATGTGAAGAAAAATTCCAATTTTTTTTGGTTCATTGTCTATAGAGTCCACATTTATTGGGGGTCTGAAAAAAAACATATTTTCAAATCTGCATTCTTTTTTAAGATTCAGGCTTTGAGATTTTAAAACATACAGGTTAAAATCAAATAATTTTACAAAAAAGTTGAATTGTAGAGGTTTAAGACTTAGCCCTCTGAACTTGGCCCTATTGGGTTTGTAAATTTAGATCTGAAAAGTAATAATTTCATATATGATTTTAAGAAACTTTTTATTTTAGATGAAACTAAATGTCTTGTCGTTAAAAAAATGAGCTCGTAAATTTTTGAATATTTCAACTGAAAATTGTTTATTGTTTTACTGGGTGGAGCTACTGTTATATTAAGTCTTTTTTTATTTGAAAAACGATAAATTTGATCTAGCAACAATTTTAAAAAATTCAAATGCAATTAACTCGAAAACTTTAAGAGGATTTCTTAAGAGGCCACGAGATGTTATTTCGTTATTGATTTCCTTTCTGCCTATAACTCAGAAATTAATGACCTGATTGAAAAAAATGAATTCTAGGAAATATTTTCTATTGTATGATATACATTATTATATATGTTAGGTTTAGGTCGGTTTCATAATTTCGATTTCAACCGAAACACGGGCGAACATGGCTTAATGTATTTCTTTTTTCTTACCAATCCAAAATATGTTATATATAATTTCGGATATCGTAATGCATAAAATCTATATTTTTTCACTTATAACTTGTCATTAATTCAATTTTTCAACCTCGATACCTCTGAAGATGTACTATAAAAAAATCTCGCTTCGGGATCCGGGACTGATCTCAAAATGTGTTAGTGTATATATCGAACAAGTAGAAATGCTATATTTGGTCAAGCTCGACTATGTAATATTCGTACATACATTCTGATTTATCTTTAAGTATCATTCTAATATTAACATTTATGTGAAATTTAAGCGTTTTAAAAGTGTTTATTTTTGGCGTTATATGGGAGCTGGAAGCAATTATGGACCGACTGCCGTAAAACTTCCTTTATCGATTATTGCTTCTATTTGTTCAATTATTATTACAATACCGGCGTATAGCGTGAGAGTTTTAAAATATTATAAATTTTATTTGTGACAAATTTTGTTTAACTCATTTTATGGCTTTTATGAGCTTAGAACCCCATTCCGAGGGAGAACATTTGTATAAGATTCAGGGGAAATAATAATAATCATTATCAACAATTTCAATTTCAAATTTCATCAAATATCTTTAAAACTGTGATTTGCATTTTGTTCACAAGATTTACATGGACAGTCAGCCGTCGCACGGACATTGTTAAACCAATGGTGGTGGTATGGGGTTTAAAAACTAAACTAACAAAATTACTGTCAAATAATGTTGTAATTCATTCACTTGCCTTGCGGGTCAATAAAACGTGCTCTTTTTTATATAAAAAAATATATAAAAAGAGTTTGGGTAATATGAGAAATATATTTACTTTTAATCCCTCCAACACCACAAGTAGTGATTAGGGTATATTAATGCTGTCATTCCGAGTGTAACGCTAAGAATGTAAAAATATTTTTGCATTAAATCAAAATCTTAGTCGACTATGTCCGCATGTCTGTTCTTAATACGCTCACATCCACAATTGTCAAGAGAGCTCAGTGAAATTTGCCCTGAGTACTTGTTATTGTCCTGAGAAGTTTCGTATTTAGAATAAGCAAAATCGGTTCAGTTAATTAAAAGGTATAAACCATTATCTGACGCAGCCTCTAAATTCAAGAGAAGAATTTTCGTAAATTGTTTTATTATAAATCGACAAATTAGAAAAGAAACTTTTCCATAACATCAAGAAGTATGTATGTTCATTACCACTCCAAAAATCAAAAAAGGTTATAGCCAAAAATATAATTAATTTTATGACTCATAAAGGTTTCTTTGTCATATCCATCAAATCAAAATCTGTTGATGAAACGCTCAATTAAATTTGGCATAATTATTTACCAAAGCAAATTCGGTTCAGTATTGTAAAATATATAGACCGATATCTGATACAACCTCTAAGTTCGAGCGATGAAATTCGTAAAATTGTCTATTATGAGTCTTTAAATTCCTATAACATTTAGTTATGTGAACTTCATTAATATTCCGCAAATTATCAAATTTATTTTATGACTCAATAAGTGTTTCTATTATTATATACACATTTGTGAGTGTATGTGTGTGTATATGTATATATACGAAACCTAACATACGAATTTGTGGTGGAGAGTATTGAAGATTCGTCATAGCCGAATGTAGCATATTTACTTGTTTTGATTTAAAATTTTCTATTTGATCAATATTTACTTAAATAAATGTCTAAAGTGAAGGCAGCAAATCACACCGGTTAAAAGCCATTATGAAATACATATGTATATTATCTATTTTTAGAAAGTTATCATTAAATAATCCTGACCTGACTATATCACTAAATGAATTTGGATTTATTGAAAAACAACAGCATTCAAATATTGTTTATATTTATTTATGTGTGTGTGTCTGTGTGTCTGTGTGTTGTGTGTGCATATTTTGTCTGTCCATTAATTAAACATATTTAATTTTTAAAAATGTTTGTGACCGAGTTAATGTTACATTTGTTTATCATTTGAGCGAATTAAAAAAAAAACTGATAAAAAGAAATTTATGAATCCAGATTATCTCACTGTGTTTTTGTTTTGACACCCATGAAAGACTCTGAGTGATGATACATTGAATGTTATTATTGTTTAATGACACTCATGAGGAGTCAATGGAATAATTATCATCATCCACAATTGTTGATGCATTAAAATGTAATGGGGTTTATTATACGCACATGTATAAGTATATATAAATGGGATCTCCGGGGTGTTATAGAGATAGAAAAATAACTATCCCTTTTTAAAAATAAGTTATTTAAAGAAATAGTGTGATAAAATATTCTATAATCACTTCATAAACACGCGAACACAAACATGAATTTATTATTTATTAATTGAGGTACTAAAATAAAAATAAAACACCGTGGAATGGGGTTACAGTGAACACTTTTTAAAATGAACTACTAGAGAAAGAACATTTCAAGCATTTTTTTTTAAATGCTGAATATCCTCCCGTCCACATATGATTTTTTAATCACCGATCTAAAAATTTGCTGGTTAATGGAAAATTGCTTAAGGTAAAAGCAATTAAAATACATCAACTCAATTACACTGCACTGGAGGATTCAATGCAAGCGCTGGCTGGTTTCAAGAGTATAAAGTCCGTTATGAAATTCTTTAATTAAAAATATGTGGAGAAAAGCTCTCCTTCTGTTGGATCTATTAATAAATATATATGTAAATTAATCTATGTTTGTTTTTGTCTGTTTGGTTATTTGTTTGGGACTTATAGACAGCTAAACAACTAGACCGAAATTTTCACAGAATGTTCCCCATATACCCAAAAGGTAACATGGGCTATAAAAACCCATACGAAGCAAATATTGATTATCGAATATCAAAAAAATATAATAGCGATAATTTTCAAATTTGATCCCCAAGCACTTGATCAAGAAACTGTTTTACTAGACAATATGAAGGACGGATAGGGTCAGGGGGAGTGGTAGCCTCCATACAAAGAAAATGTTTATAATCGAATATCTAAAGAACCACTTCATCGAGAATTTGTAATTTTGGTCTCAATAACTTTTCCAAAGAACTGTTTTGCAAGACTATATATGGATCGGATAGAATTAGGGGTAGAGGTTGCCCCCATACAAAGCAAGTTTTGATCATTGCATATCTAAAGAACTATAACAGCAAGAATTTTCAAATTTGTTCCCAGTAAATTTTTCAAGTGACTGGTTTACTGGATAGAATAAATGGCAGATAAGATTTTGGGGAATTCTTTGGCCCCAAACACTTTCTTAAGAATTTGTTTAACTGATCAAAATATAGGACGAGGAGGATCAAAGGGAATGGTACTCCCTCTGCAAAGCAAATATTAATTATCGAATATCTATAGAACTATAAAAGCGGTAATACTCAAATTGGTTACAATTAATTTTCCAAGGTTCTTTTTTACTGGTCAAAATATAGGGCGGAAAGGACCAGGGAGAAAGATCCCCTAAACAAAATAAATGATGATTATCAAATATCTAAAGAAAGAAGAGTTCTCAAATTCGATCCCAATCACTTTCAAACTATTTTAGTGAACAAAATGTAGAACCGATAGGACCAAGGGGAGGGATACCCCCATACAGAGCAAATAATGATTATCGAATATCTAAATAGCTATAATAGCGAAAGTTCTAAAATTTGGTTCTAAACATTTTTACTGGTCAAAATATACGACGGCTTTTTTTAATATTACATTGAGAAATTTCTTTCGAGATCTTGAATTGAGGAGAATGTGTGTGCAGCAAAGCGCAACGGGTAAAAGCTAGTACTTTTATAAAAGAACATGGATTGAGTGCTGAAGAAATATGCAACACAGATGGATCTTGTCTCCTTAGTAAGATTTTGCCCGAAAAAACATATGTTATTAGCAATGAAGAAATGGCATCAGGAAGAAAAATTCAAAAAGCAAGAATAACATATTTGGCATGCACATATGCTACAGGAATACATAATTTGATCCCAAAAACATGATCATTTAAAACGTTTAACATACCGGTATTAATATTTTAACTTTATTTTTGAATTTTGGATTAAATAAAATTTATATTAAAAAAATCTTATCAACTTAGAACATTTTGCTCCTCGACAATGTCCCATGTCATCCAACAGAGCAAGTACTTGTTGCAGAAGATGGATCTATATTCGATCTATTCTTTATTTCAAAAAAACATATTTTACAGTGGACCGTTAAAAAGAAAAATTCAAATGAATTTTTGAAGGAATTAACACTCAAAGTTGCCAGATATGATGAAGATGTGTTGTGTTCCTTTACTAAGTACAGAAGATAGTGAAAATAAAGAAGAAAATATGCCTTTAAATTTTGGATATGTTAGAAAATATGAATCCAGATGTAAGTTTTTTAACATTAATTTCACAACAACGCAGATGATAAATAATTTTCTTAAATAGGCGACATATTCTACATAGGACATCATTTTTAAATCTTGTACTAATTAGTTCATTCTATCCCGACTCCACTGTATAAAAATTAAATTAATTTTAAACAAGAATATTCGATTTCCATATGTATTTATTGTTTGATTTACATTCTGCCTCATTCCGTTAATTTTGAACGACGTCTATGAAGTCTTAATTTTCTTAAGACTTTATAGCAATTTCTTTCAGTCAGTCCATGAGTCAATTCAGTCCATTAGTAAACACTTATAATTATACTCTAACAATAAGAAATTTCATTAAAATATATCAAACGGTTAAAAATTCACAGAACTATTTTCAAACGTAATTCGATTTGGACACACGGTAAACCGTTCGTCTTAGAATCTATTTCTGAGTAAATAAAACCATGTTTGTCTAGATGGCTGTCCATATAAAAATCGCGTTCAAAGAACATGTGGCTGTTATTATGAGTCCATTATTTCATGTAGGCTCAAAAAAATATCTCCATGTTGTGGGGATAAAACTGGCCATCTTAATTCAATCTTAAAACAAAATTAAGTGAAACATTGAAAGTCGAAAAGGTGAATTATGTGGTTTGTGAATTAATATAGCAAAGAAGAACCCTTTGACTATGCAGCCATTCAAGGGTTTTTTGTTATCTGAACAAAAGAAATCGAAGATGTTGCAAAATATATACCAAATATCTGGACGGGGAACAATTCTTAAAATTTTATTCCAAATTCTTTGCGAAAGTTACGGTTGAAATCGTTAATCTAAAACTCCTATAAGGCTAAGTCCAGGTCCTCTCAAATTCGACAATTCTTTTTATAAAAATTTTAAATTTAACCCAAATGTCCTAAAATCCAATAGGCTTAATCTTAAATCTTATTATACGATAAAAGTTTTTTCTAGATCTCCAATAAATGTGAATTCGATAGATCATAATCCACAGAATATCATTTTTTATCTTTCTCAGGAATTCAGGAAAATCCCTTTAAATTTATTAAGAATCACAAGGTCAACGTTTCCTGAATATTTTAGAAAGATGTTTTTATTTTAACTGCAATTTAAAAAATTTTAAATTCTCCAAAATTCTTAAAAAGTGGTTAACATTTCAGAGAAAATTCCGAGAGTATCCCAATCACTTTCTTTGCCGCCTTTATAAAGTGGGTGGTACTCTTTCCGTCCTACATTTTGGCCAGTAAAAAAGATCCTTGAGAAAGTAATTGAAACCAATTTGAATATTATCGCTTTAACAGTTTTTTTGATATTTGATAATTAATATTTGCTTTTGTATGGGAGTACCTTTCCCCTTGATCCTTCCCGTCTTATATTTTGATCAGTAAAACAAATTATTGAGAAAGTGTTTGGGGTCGAATTTAAGAACTATTGTTGTTTAAGTTCTTAAGATATTCGATTATTAATATTTTCTTTGTATGTGGGTAACCTCTCCCCCTGATCCTATCCGTTCTACATTTTGTTTAGTAAAACAGTTCTCTGAAGAAGTAATTGAAGTCAAATTAAAAAATACTCGATAATTAATGTATGCTTTGTATTGGGGTACCTCTCCCCTAGTACTATAAATTTTTTATAGCCTATATTGATATCGGGTATATGGGTATCATTCTGTGAAAATTTCAGCAAAATCGATCCAGTAGTTTAGCTGTTTATAAGTAAAAAAAACACAATTTCATTTATATATTGATAAGTTTTATTTGGAACTGCTTAACTCGAAAAAATGTAGAAGGGATAGGACCATTAGGAGAGGAAAAGAAAAGTTAATTTGATCAATATCTTAAGAACTATAAATTTCAGAAAATTTTATTTTCAATCAAATATAAAGAGACGTTGTAAATCTGTTACTCGACAAATGTGGGGTGGATAGGGCAACGATGTGTACCAGATATTTGCTATATACTCCATATATTAAAAGAAATAATTTAATGAAATTCAATAGGTATCGTCATTAATAGCACTTTTTTCCGAATCTACGCTTTTGTTTTTGCTTTAAGATCACATTTCAAAATTTTAGGAGAACTTATTTACCTGTAATCGTCATTGAAGCATAAATATTTTGATTTTGAAATGAGGGAGAATTTATTTGTTTATTTGTTTGTTTATTTTTATTTTTATTTACGGTTTACTACGAGTGTACGTGTATTCGTGATTTAAACAAAAGTGAGTATGTAAATACGTATTTACATACATAAATACAAAATAAAGTACTACGAGTAATTACAAAATGTATATATTTCATTCTTATCACGAATGTTCTTGAATAGATCATTGATCAGTTGAAAACAATAATAAAAATAAGAAGAAGAAACATAAGAAATAAAATGCAGGCAGCATCAACAAACAAATGCGAATGAGTACAATTTAAAAAATGCAGATTTTCCAAATAGTCTTTAAGTGAAGCCAGTCTAGAGCACAAGAGATTCATTCGAAGAGATCAGTATTTATTTAAATAAATTTGCAATAATTTTTTATTGTTTTAAATTATTTTAAAATCGCTATGAAAAATATAAGTTATCATTACAATAACGATCGCATAATTTCGTATCCCTGTGTACGAGCTCTATTAATGCTTTTCAATATAGCATTTTGGGTACGATCTTGAAGTTTTGTTAAGTTCATGATTTATTGGTTTAAACTAATAAATTTTGATATTTTAATTTTAGGTTTCAGGTTTATCATTAATATGGATTGGTATATGGATGCAAACAGATGTTCAAAAATATTTACAAATCAATGCAGCTTATTCGGATCAAGCCCCCTATGTTTTACTGATAATGGGTGCTATAATAGTGTTTGTAAGCTCATTGGCCTGTTCCTGTATCGTTAAAGTGCAATCATCAATGTTAGTTGTTGTAAGTATTTGTTGTTGATAAATCGTAAATAGTGTATTCAAAAAAACAGACATTTCCAGATAACCGGCTTTCGAGTTATTCAAAAAATAAGCTATTCAAAAAAAACCGGTTTCGAAAACGATTTTATTTCAAAAACCCGATTAACCGGTGTTTGTTTGATTATTAAAAATTAATATACAAAAATATTATTTAATAGGAACTAAAGTTTAACCAATAAAAACATATATCGTGTAATGACCTTAATATGAAATGAAGTAAATATAATGGTTCCATATCGTATCGTATGTAAAATAATGTGCCGAAATACCATGGTTTTATTTCAATCCATAATTTTTGCTTTGAAAAAACCTTTTTCTTTAATTTCTGAATATGTATGTTTATAGATTCATATCTCTTTATCTAAAAATGTATTTAGCTGAACAAAGAAACTTGCAGAATCTTATTTAATTATTTTTACTGATGTGATTATGTTTAAAATCGATTCAGATTATAATGTCTAATAATGCATACAATACTTTGCTTGTGTAACACACGGAATGAAAATTTTTATATATTTACACAGTCATGCCGGAATATACAAAAATAAAGCTGAATAAAATAGTGAAAAGTTTAAAAGTGACTTTCTTTAAAAACCGGTTAACCGACTGAAAAAATCAGCTTGATTAATTAATTTGAAAATAGAAATTATTCGAAATCGGTCGGTTTTCTGAAATGCAAAAAATCGGTTAACCGGTTTCCGTTTTCGGTTTTCGAATACACTAATCGTAAACAATAGCATCCATAATAAATATAGTGGTCTCTTGGGGATTTCTATAGCTTTCATTTGAATTGATGACTTAGTAACATTAAATTAAATATAATTATTTTTATTTTAATATTTTTTATTTTTATTTTAAATTATTTTTATTCTGTTCAATCTTTTATTGATAATTTGATGTCGTTTTTTTTTTCTTGTGTTCCATTAGTATGGTGGATTTTTGATAACAATACTATTTTCGTTAATTTCGTTATCTATCTACGTCTACACCTATAAAGATGAGTTATTAGTTGGGGTCTCTAGTGGAATTTGCAATCAAATCGCACAATACGATCATCAACCTTCAACTAATTCACCAAATATAATGGATTTCATTCAGAGAAATGTGAGTACAACTTAAGATTATTTGATTTGAACCAAACAACTATTTATGTGTCATAAAAATCTATTTTTAAACAATCGGTTTTGTTTTATAATTTAAATAATTGTATACCCTACAATGTATTATTAATTTTGTCATTCCGTTTGTAATACTAAATGGAATCATATAAGATATCGTGTATATTCTTGCGGTAAAAAAACATGCAGACATGTTTTAAACATTCTTACATCCTCAATAACGAATCGATTCTAATGAAATATGGTCTGGATGTTTGTTATACTCCTTTTCTAAAATTGTGAAATAGTGAAAACTAATTACATTTGAGCAGAATTTTTCCCCTAAAACACATATATAGTCCCTTCTCAGTTAAGGTTTTGAGCTTATAAAACCTTTTTAATATGTAAAATTTTATTGAATTTTTTTTTACAAATTTATTTTTAACTTTGTTATATACTTAATTTAAAGAATATCGGTTCATATATAATTACAACTTCCTTATAAGGTCCCTTCATGTAAATGGGCATTAAGCTAATAAAAATCTTATTTTTTTTCGTACACTTATCTGGTTAGACGAATATCGATTTACTTTGATCCACGTTTTGAGTTCCATAAAGGACCCTTCCCTAAATGACAAATCCTAAATAGGCAAATCCTATTGAAATTCCGCACAATTAATTTTGTAACTATCATCAGTATACGCTCTTAATTTGACGAATATCAGTCCATATTTTGCTATATCTGCCATTTATTGTGTTAAATATATTGAACTTATTTTATTTAACACTAGCTAAGAGCCGCTGCGTTTTGCCGCCCTTAGAAATGGGTGGTACATCTCCCCTTAGTCTTATTCGTCCGATTTGAATACTCCCGCTTTTACAGTTCTTTAAATATTCGATAATTAATATTTGCTTTTTATGAGAGTGTATTTTCCCTTGATCCTACGAACAATACTTTAATCAGTAAAACAAATTCTTGAGAAAGTGATTGGGGTCGAATTTAAGATCTTTTGCTGTAATAGTTATTTAGATATTCGATAATCAACATTTTCATTGTATAGGGAACACCTCTTCCCATGAATCTATCCGCCCTTTATTCTGTTCAGCTTTAAATATGTGAAATTTCATTAAGATATCTTTAACGGTTCAAAAGTTACAATTATATTTCTAACGAAATCGATTTGGTCACACTGTATACCCTTTTTTCTTAAACTTATTTTTGGAAAATTGATCAGAATTGCTTCCGATCACTTGGAAGCTGTCAGAAGTAGAACTTTTCATGGTACTTGGACCAATTGAAAGATGTTTGAACAAAATCAAAAGTGATTTAATGAATGTCAATGTTGTTTGTGAGGAAATTTATTAAAAACATTTCTTTCTGGACAATTGCACTTCTACTTTTCAAGATTTTAAATTGACAAACTGTAAAATAGAATAAATATATTAATATTTTTATCAGTAAAATTTTAAAATAATTTTGAACCTAATTTAACAAATAGCAACACAATAAATTCTTAATTATTTGTTTATTAAATAATTAAAATTATATAAAAAAAGTTCTTTCAAATCCTCTGATATTTAAAGCGACACAAATGAATTGAATTTTTAGACTCTCGAAAATGTGAAATCCAAATTTATGTTGTTTTAATTAAACAAAAACTTAATGATATTTCATCTGCTTTTTTTTAATTCATTATCAGAAATTAAAATAATTAAATTTAATATTAAAACATGTTGATATTTTATTTAATACACAGATTAATTTATAGGTTAAGTGTTAATAACGATTGCAATTTTTTCAATTATTTTTTTTACAGATTAATAAAAAATATTCCTCCTGATTATATATTCCGATTTGTGTATTGACTTTTATTTTACAAAATAAAATAATTAAAAATATTTTATTTTTATTTTTCAGTTACAATGTTGTGGCAATGAAAGCTTTCTCGATTGGCCCGAAAATTCTGTACCTGCTTCTTGCTTCCGTTCACAAAGAGCTTTAGATCATAAAACACCTACAGATGCAAATAATGTTTATGAAATTGTAAGTTTAATTTAAATCTCAATAACAATTTTTCAAAACAACTCGATTTTAATTTCCTTTCCAGGGTTGTTTGTATAAAGTACGTAATTTGATTAATACACATTTTACAACTGTGGGCGTGACAACTTCCGCTATTGGTTTATTTCCTCTATTCGGTTCTGTATTATCTATTGGCCTCTCAATGATGTATAACAAAGGAGGTTATGAAATTATTATATAAAATTAAATGAATTAATTTTAGAAAAAAAAACAAAACTTTTTATTTATTTTTATAATTTTTTTTTTAATTTTTATTTTATGATTTGCATTTTAATCTCATATTTTCTTTTAAGCTTTTTCTTAGGCATAAATAATGAAGCATGAATGTGTTTTTTATGTGTGAGTGTGTGTTAAATATTATAAGGGACATAAGTGTAAAATATTTTTTATTCATATTTTAAGATTTAATTATAAATAATCTTAAATAAATTAAAAATAAATAAAAAATGAATAATAATTTATTTTCATTGTTTTATAATACTGTGAGAATTACGTTTACGTAAAGTGTCATTAAAGAAGAGATAAAGTTATAATCGACCAATACCGCTGTATTATACCCTAATAAATATTAAAGGCGTTTTATGAAAAAAACATCCGATTAAAAAGAAAATCAAACAAATTTCTGATATAAAATAAATAATTCCCAATTTTTTAGGGTTTTAACATTCAAAATTAAGTATGAAGAAAGTTTCGATTATAAATGATCTGGAGTTTTAAATACCAAACAGGAGAAACATTTTAATCAACATAGGATTCGCTCAGAAACATAGACCGAATGTTAAATGATTCCAAATATCCACTCAAAGAACCAGCTCCGTTAAAAAAGCTTTTTCCTCTTGACAGACATTCGGTGAGAATTAAAAAGTTCCCTTATAAAACCTTTCCTTCTAGACAGGAACTAAGATGGGGAAAAATGGGTATTACTTCATGTACTACTGTCGCATCTGTATATCAATTTTTAATTAAATTTGGAAAGTTAGTTTCTTACAAGTAAGTTTTGTCTGTTTTATAAACCAGATTCCCGATATCTTTTTTGTGAAATAAACATGAAACCGTTTTCACATGTTATGTTGCGAAATTGATTTTGATCTGTTACGTGTCATGTTCTCGAATATCATGGACTTGTTATTTAAACTTCCACTTATAAACTCTCTAAAATACTTTTGCAGGGAGTTTGTTCATTTTTAAATTTTGGAAGAATTTAGACATGACGAAATTATTTCCAACGAAATAAAATCACAAAGATTTAAGATTTTTTTGGTGACCTTCCTTTGGACTTTCTCTTCTGTAGTTTAAAAAAACAGCTTCACCAAAGTTGTTTTTGTAAAAAATAAAGTTTTTTCATGAAGTTTTTTTACTTTTCAATTGTAAGCAAATAACTACAAGTGTCAAATTTCATTGAAATATTGTAATATTTAGGAACTTTGTTATTATGGGAAAGAGTCTTTTATGCTTTTTTTAAGCTTTTATTTAAAAGTAGCAGATTTTCAAGGAATAAGTTCTATACATAAATGACAAGAAATAATTATGACGAATTTCAATGCAATAAAACAATATATCAAAGATTTATAAGCATATAAAGGGGCCTTATATGAAAGCTATAACTACGTATGAATCAATATAGATGAAATAAAATTTATCATTTGAATGGAAAACTATAATTATATAATATAATTTAAAAATCGAACAATTTTGGTCCATATTTAAGGATTTAACAAGCTTAGGCCAACTTAACTTATAACTTAATTTTTGCTGACAATTTTGAAAAATATTCGTCTTAATTTATCTCAGTTAACGGGGTGTAACCATTTTGTTGCTCGACCTACATTGCGGATTTAAATACGGAATTGTTTAGGATATTAACAAAAAATCTGGCAAAATTTCATTAAGATTTTATAATTATTTTGAATCTGAATGCATCAACAACAGACAGTCGAACGAAATGCTAAGTTGATTTAGATTTAGATTTGATATTTTTAATTACTTCAGCACAAGTGGCCTATTTTGATGGCATATAAACTTTGTCATTCCTTGTGTAACGCTAAAAAAGAATACCATACTTTATGGTCCATCAAAATCGGCCACTTATGGTGGCGTGAATAAAAAAATGGTTGTCATTAAAACATGAAGTGATTTGTACTAAACCCTAAAGAATTATTTGTATAAGGTAACAAGTTTTATTAATATTAGATTTTTAGTATAACGATCTATTCAAAATAACTTTCTCGGTGGATTTAACAATGTCCTTCCGTCAGGACGACTGGTTGTCCAAAGAAAAACCTATACAAACTGAATTTACAAGAAACCAAAAAACGATAAACCGGATGGTTTGTTATAGCGTTGAGTAAATCGAATGCTTGTACTGCTGATAATGATTACGAAAATATGCCTATTTCAGATTAGTATATATTTTTCCTATTATTCCCAACAAAAACTAAATAATTTCTAGTTTGAATAAAAATCTCATTTAAAATCGATAATTTTTTCAATTATTACATGAGATGAGAATTTAATGAAAAATATATGAAAAAAATGTATAAATAAATACAAAATGGCACATAAATGCAAGCGTTTTAAAACTTAAAATTAAATAAAAATATTTACAAAAGCTCTAAAGAAGAAGAGTTAAAGATTCCACAATTTACATAGTTGGCATACGGCGTGCAGCATTTGGACTTAGTAATGTTGTATTGCCTTCGATAACATTAAGTCGTGTCATTGACATATTATTTTGAGTATAAGTGGAATGAGTTATACCAGTTCCGCCTGGACCATTCTTTAAGGATTCCGTTGAACGTAAACCTTAAAAGAAAATTAAAGTAATTTTGAATTAACAATTTCTATGTTTAACGAAATAATTTCTTACCGAATTTCTCTAAAATCGAGTACCAAACACGTTTCTTAAATACGAATATAAAAAATACGAACACACCCAGCAAAACATTAAATGAATCACTTATAGCCCAAAAGAATATCTTTTTGTGATCGTAAAATAATATACTCAAAAGTTCTAGGAACCATGTTATACCCATTACAACGAAGAGTTTCGTATTCATGGCAAATCTGGCTTTATCCACAAAGAAACGTCTTTTCAGAACAGGTTTCTCATTATTTGAACTTTGCATGCGAAAGATTTCACGTTTCACACGATTACAATAGCGCAGCGTTAATATGAATAAAATGAAATTTATGAGAAACAATAAACCAATGGGACCCGAAAAGAACAAAAGATTTGCCGAGCCCGGGGAATCATCTGAAAATAGAAATCATATAAAATTATAATTAATATTCCTTTTTCAATATCTAAATTAACTTACATGTAAACCAACATCTGCCATGGCCAAAATTCGGTCGAATATTTTCACTTAATGCATTAGTTTTTGTCAAAGTTACCGTTATCGCCGTTATCAGGGTTGGTAGTCCCCAACCGTATAGAGAATATAACAGGAATCGTTTGTTTTGATTCTTTTTGAAACCATGTTTCTTTTTAGCTGAACTAAATATATATAAAATATAAACAAAATAATTAATAAGAATAATTAACGTTATAATCAAAATATTACCATATTTATTGCTTACAAAATAAATATTAATAAATTATATTTATTATTAGAAATAATAAAAAATAATATTTGGTATATTTAGGCTGATTACACACCCAATAATAATTGATAGAAATATCAACAAGTATTTTGGCAAAATATTTGTCATTAATTGTCATTAGAACTTGTTGGAATATTTCAAATTACAAGACCTCATACATTACTCCCCAATAAGTCACATTAGTTGGAGGTGGGGATATTTTTTTATAAATGAGGAAGTATTTTTTGTTTAAATTACATTTAGTAATGGGGTTCAGAATTAGAATAGAAAAATATATTGAATGGTTTGAAATAATGTTACCCAATAAGCAATTTTGTTGAAATTAAATTTTAGACAAAATGTTTTTCTAGCCATGAATTCAATTTCAAGTATTGAAAATAACTCAATTTTTAATTGAAAAGTATATTACATAACATTTCATGTGTAAACAAATTTAAGTTAAATTTTCCATCCTTGGAATTTTTGAACTTTCAGCGCTTATTGGGTACAGTTATTTTTCTGGAAATCAAAAACTTTGGAGATAAAAAATCAATAAGAATATTCTCCACAGTGCTGCCAATTCTTAAGGAGCATATTAGTGGCTAAATTCTTATAAAATAGTGGCTAAAAATATGTGAAAAATTTTACAAAAAAATATTTTATTATTGCAAAAAAAACATTTGTTGCAAGTAAAATTTTAATTGAATTGTTTAAACCAAAAAGTACTGCATATAATTTTTTTTAATCTTGCGGCAAAATCTCATTTCAATTTGTCATTTTATAATTGATAATTCTATGGATGATATTCTCATGCATGTCTCAGATTTCGGTCTATAAGATTTAATGTACTAAACCGATTTTACTGGTTTTAAATAAGAATATTTTCAGGCCAATAACAGAGAGAGAGAGAGAGAGAGAGAAGCAGACAGAGATTGAGATAAATGTACTCAGATTTTGATTTAATGCAAGAATACATTTTGAGGTCTCAGATTATTGCTTCTTAGCGCTACCTTCTTCACCACATGTGGTGGTGGAGGGCATAAAAATAAAATCATCTATAATATCAGATTTTATTAGTCTTCATACATTTCTGAAGAATATTAGCTTTATAGCATTTTTTAAACTTTATTCTAATTTTATTTCAAAAAATTCCTTTAGAGACTGATTTACCGTTAGTTATAGAGAATGTTTTAGCATTTAACCAATATTAAACGAGGTACACTTTTTAAGTGCTTTATGGGTACTTTGATGTGTCCCTTTAGACATTATAGAAAGTGCTAAGTTAAAATAAAAATGACTTAAAAAAATGGCTAAAAAAAATTTCAATGCAAAATTAAAATTTCGTTGGCTAAACGAGACTAAGTTTAGCTACTAAATGGGTAAATTGACAACACTGATCCTCCACCATATGCACATATGTATGAAGTTTCAACAGCACACAATGTGTCCAAATCGATTTTCTTTTTGAAAATAATTCTGTAATTTTTGAACTGTTAGAGACCCTTGATTTTCAGCGAGGACATCAACTTCTTTTATAAGTATTTGATATCGAAATAAACATGAGAACTTGATTCATATTTTTCTAAAAAAAAGAACTAAAAAATTAACTATTTGATGTCAAAAATGTATGAAGAAAATAAAATTCTTGGGCTGATCTTTACCTCAAAGTTCATCTAAATACAGTTTGTATCCATTTTCGTTAATAAATTGAATAAATATTTCCACCATTTTGAAAAAATTCACAAAACAATTCTTTCAAAGTTCCAACATAAGATTAAAAAAACTTTTAACAAATTCATATATTTCCATGGTTATGACAGCAATATTTTTATTAGATTTTTATAGGGAATCACCTCCTGGGTCGATTTATGCATGTCCGTCCGGCTGGCTGTCCATGTAAAGCTTGTTCGCAATGTATAGGTCGTATTATTGAAGATATCTCAATTAAATTTGGCCCAAGGACGATGTGTATTGAAATTAGTTATGATCGTTTCATAGGTCCCATAAAAATGTTCCCTTGGATTGGTGTTTTTAGTCCATAAAATTCTTAAATATAAGACGATTTTAACCATATTTTGCGAAAGTAAGTCTTATTATATTCTAAAGCGATGTACCAGATTATACGATGATCGATCTCTTATTTCTCATTGGTTCCATACAACCACCCTTCCAAATATTATTATACAAGGATTATTTCTCATAGGTCCTATTGCATTAGGTTTATTGCACTCATAAGCACAAATAAGGACTGTAACACTTGATATCTTTAAAATATATTTCTCCTCATACACATCTTGGTATAATGTTATATATAATATTTCATATTTCTTGTCACTCCTTCAAATAAGAAATTCTAAAATTCTTCGTAAGTGCCACCTTATTATTGCCCCATTAATTATTTATTTATAAATGTACAAATAATACAAATAACATTCTATTAAATATTGACTTTCATCATTAAATGTCAATTATTGAACCCACAAAAAAATGTCATTAATTTCGCTGAAGTGGCCAACATTTTTTTATTCCTGGGGAACATTTCATTTAGCAAGTTTTTGTTTTATGACATCAATCATCATCATCATCATCATAATCATTGAAAGCAAACAATAAATATCGTTAAATATATTTTTTATATATATTTTTCGATATAAAATAATTTAAGATAATTTATGATATTTATCATTTATATACCATCGGATGTATTTTTACGCTCTATTCGAGTAATAAAATGCAAAATAATATATTTTCTAATTGTTTTCACCGTAAATGGAGATTATTAAAAAAATATATGCACAATGGGGGAGTCCCTCATAAATGTTTAATTATTTAAGTTTTAATTATAAAATTAATAAAATAATATACATCTATGAATGTAAAAATGAATCAGTGTTTGTTCGTTTGTTTGGAAGTTAGGGACAGCTAAAATGTAGAACCGATAGGACCATGTGAAGGGATACCACCATACAAAAGAAATAATGATTATCGAATATCCAAACAACTATAACAGCGCAATTTCTAAAATTTGGTTCCAAACAGTTTTACTGGTCAAAATGTAGGACGGTTAGGATCATGGGAATATATATAGCTCCCATGCAATGCAAATTTTTAATAAAATTTTAGAAAGGACAGGACCAGGGGCATTTGAAAAATGTCCATTGTATATTTTTTTAACATGCTGTGATTTGTGATATTTCTTTCGATATCTTGGACCGAAAAGAATGTTTGTGGAGCAAAGCGCACCGAGACTTAGCTTGTAAACAATAAAGTGAAATAAAAAGGTGTTAAATTATTATTTTTTTAATTTCATTTGGTGATATTTTTTATACTTAGTCCAACCACAGGGGAGTGACTTAATTGTTATTTTTGTTTTTTGTACTTTTTTTATACATAAAGTTAATTAAATAACATACTAAATTAGATAAATAGACCAAGCGAAAAATGAACCATATGATAATGCGAGTTAGTATCAGGGGCAATAATTCAACTCATTTATGTTTTTGCGGTTTGAAATCAAAGACTTTTTTAGAAGAAAAATGAAAAAATATAATAATTTAATTAATATTTATCAGCCAGACAGAATATAATATTTCACAAATTTATTCACTTTATTTGCCACTTAAAATGAATTAAAATTATAATTAAAAAATAAGCAACTACTATGTAATACCCTACACTACAATGTTGGCTATAGTAGTAATATTATTAACGAAAAATTAATAAACGACCGTCGTATAATTTTCAAATAATTGCCAAATTTCGTTAAAAAAGTTAGTACTTTTATAACTTTAAAACAACATTTCGGGAGGAACATTTGTACCTGAAATATTGAGCCGAAAATGCCAGTTTCAATAGGGTTCGTCCTTAGGCCAAAATAATAATATGTACAAAATTTCAATTAGATATCTCAAATAATGCGATCTGTAGACTGTTCACAACATTTACATGGACAGACAGACAGACGGACGTATCGACATCGTTGAACCGACTAAGAAAATTATTCTGAGTCGAACGGTATACTTTAAAGTGGTGGAAGATCTATGTTTTCTGCCCACTACAAACATCTGAACAAACGCATAATACCCTCACTAATTATGGCGGTGAAGGGTATAACAAGTTAGATTGCTATATTCGAATATACCGAATCTTAAATACATTCTACAACAACCAGTTCGTAAATAATTGTAGGAACATATTAAGAAAATCGCTTGTCCATTCAACTGTGCCCAATTTGGCGCATTCAATTTCTGTTACAAGGGGCTAACACTTCCCGTATTACTATTATTAAATTTTTGCTTTAATAATTACAGAGTTATGCGATATTAAAATTTTTTACGGGGTATACTAATCCCCCTTACCCTAACTTATTTTTATAGCCTATAACATTTTGTTATTAAATCACTATTTTCTTAAGATTTCCTATATAATTTAATAAGGCAATTCCGCTCCTCCATGTCCTATCCAAACAAATTATAAAGTGTAAAGTTTTCCGTAAAACGAAATGTCAGCATCCGAAATTTCATGGAAAACTAAAATGTTGTTTGGTAATGAATCGTAGTTCAAACTTCTCAGGACAATAACAAATACTAAGTCAACATTTTATTGAGGTCCGCGAATTATTGTAGATATCAGCGTGCCAACAACAGACAGACGGACATAGCAAAATCTACTCAGATTTCAATTTGAGGGAAGAATATACTTATATGAAATCTTCTAGACATTACAAACGGAATGATAACGTTAAGAAACGATGGAGGGTATAACAAATTGAGCTCATTAAACTAAATTAAAAAAGAAGAATTAAGAAAATTTTCTTCGAACATAATCACGTAATTTATACATATACAACAATCGGACAATCACAAGCCCTGTTAAATAACCTGTACATCCAGCATTAATAAATACCGGTCGATTTGAATCACTTTATGAATCGATTTAACGACGCACAGTGTTTAGTGCCATACGAAGAAAATGTATTTTATAGTTTTGGAAAGCTAACAGAAGAACTATGCTAATTTGATAAGGACAATTTCTTATTGTTGCATTTTGTTAACAACAGATGGCGCTAAAGGAAAATTTTAAATAAAATATAATTATTTTAAATGAGATAATTTAATTTATCTTTTTTAATCACATCCGAACTTTTGCAAATTAAATTAAAGCGTTATTATACAATAGTCCATCAATTTTGAATATGTTATGACCAAATCTGAAAAAAATATATATTTTTCGTGACTTTTTTTACAAAAAGGTGGCAAAATTTATTTATTTATAAAAACATTTTTTATTCAGTGCTTTATATTTTTTTTGTTTTATATAGAAATCTTAAGGGGAATGAATTAAATCTAATTATGGATAAGATTCCAAACTGAAAAATATTTTCTTATTTTTTTACATTTTTGTTAAGTTCTCAAATCTCAAGGCTGGAATCATCTTTAAACTATCTTTTGTATATTGCTATAGACAAGCGTTATCTTTAAATAATGTTCGTTTTTATAGCCAAGTTTCATACACAAGTGGTGGTGGAGGGTTTCCTATTTCAATCCAGCTTTATAAGGTCATCAGTAAAAAAGTTACAGACCAATAACTGAGACAACTTCACAGAACTTTTCTATTTTTTTTTAATAAAACGTAAATGGATTTTAACCAATTTAACTATAACATACACTTATGTGTTCTTCATCAAAAAATCGTTTCAATAGAAAATTTAATTTGACTTGAATATCTCCGAAACTATAAGAGATAACCTAAATATAAGCGTATTTTTATAGACATTTAAAATGACAATCTATATATAAAAGTTGTTTTCTCTCAATTCATAAATAGATTTTTGGTGATTTTTACATACCCAAAGGGATCAAATTTGGACTTGTATTCCTTCAAATTAACTCAGTAACATCTCAGATCCAAAAGTACACAATTATTACAAAAATCGATTTGGGCACATTGTGCGTAGTGAGCATTAGACAGGCTTAAATTTTAAAAATTTGACAAATAAGATGTTATAGGACAAGGTAGCTCCAATATAAGTATTCTCTCAGAATGGGGTATTAAACTCATTAATATGAAAATATTTTAACAAAATTTGGAACAAATAATTTTTTTATTTTTATGGTGTGTTGTGTGACTGTATCAAAAGGTAATTTTATTGTCAATCTGGGTCTAATGTCAGCAAAAACATTGTTGCTTCACATTATGTGATGGAGAGTGTATGATACTGTTTAGCTGAATTAAAAATTATTACTTATTTATTATTGGATATTTTTAGAACTGAAAATATAAATGATCGAGAATGAATATTTTATATCACGATCCATTAAAAATATCACATCATTTTATATTGTGTATAAAAGACAATAATAAATTAATGGAAGCAACCAGTTTCACAGTTGGAGTAAATAATTTATATGATTTCTTTGAAACTCACCCAAATGTCTGCCAGATATCGAAACACATGACGTTCATCCATGAAAAAGCTGCCATTAAACAAAAATATATGAAAAATCCTACAAAAAATATAAACATGATCGCATTATGAAATAATTATTTAAAACGATCAAAATTAAAATCATAATTAAATATTTACTTGTTCAAAATTCAACAGAAAAATTATTATTATAGTACAGATATTTCCAAGAATTTCTTAAGTACTCACCTGATGCAAAACATATTGTGTCATTTGGCGTTGGCATCAATTGTCCCAGAGCAATTCCCAAATAAGCGGTAAACAAACTGCTCACCAGACAGATTAATATTTTTCCAGGTAAATTACGTAACTTTCCTATACACAAATAGACCAAAAGTGTAATGGCATAGAAGGAACATGATATCAATAGGCCTATAGTGTAAACCTTGAAGCGTATTCGATCATTTCCAACCACTTTTGAATCGAAGCAAAGAAATGTGTACAACTAATTTAAGAGTTTTTTTTTTAACATAAAACATTGAAATTGTTTTTCTATTAGAATAAAAGTGATAAAAACTACGGAAATTACCTTTTGGTCTGGCCAGGATGAATTGCGTATTTTCTCAACACAATATTGACCATTTGTATAATATTTTTTGGTGGCCATCACATAAAGTGATCCATCTCGTTCGCTTATTGTATGGGCTTCATCGGCATACGAATCCGGATCTAAACGATATTTAAGACAATCTAAACTGCGCAAAATGCCAAAAACTGTAAATAAAATAAGAAAAGAATAATATTTATTTCACGTTATGTTGTGAAACGAGAGTGGTTAAGATGACAAAGATCTAAATTTTTAAAGCAAATATTAGAAATTGCGACACCCATAACTAATATACAATATGTTTCCGATTTCTTTATCTGCCCTCATATTCGTAAAAATGTCCATTAAAAGTTTAATTGTTTTACACATTTTTAACAACAATTTTAGCAAATAAACAATAAATTAAAAAATCAAAAATTTCTATTTGAATAATTTAGCAAAATTTCGATTTAACACCCACTTGTTATTGAAATGAATGAATGATTTCAAAAAACCCTTAAATTGTTTAACTAATTTTAATATTTTCTAATAAAGTGGATAATTCACACGTAGCAAATTAGTAACGCAAATGTTATTAAATAGTTTATTTATTACTAGCATTTACCCGTTGAGCTTTGCTGCACACACATTCTCCTTAGTCCAAGATCTTGAAAGAAATTTCACAAATCACAACGTGTATTAAACAATTTTATGAAAAGTAAATTTTACCGAATACCCCTGGACCTGTTCGTTCTAAAATTTTATTTAATATTTGCAATCCCTCAATCTTAAACGTCCTACATTTTGTCCAGTAAAACTGTTTGGAACCAAATTTTACAGTTCTTAAGATATTCGATAATTAATATCTGCTGGGAGTACTATTCCTGATGACCCGTCCTATATTTAGATCTGTAAAACAAATTCATGAGAAAGTGTTTGGGTTCGAATTTTAGAAATTTCGATGTTATAGTTCTTTAGATATTCTGTGATCTAAATTGCTTGATATGGGGGCTATCTCTCCCCCTGATTCTAGCCGCCTCACATTATGTCTTGGAAAATGATTCCTTGTCAAAGTTATTGTGACCAAATTCTATAGCTAGTTTAGTTCATATCCCACTCATTTATGGCATTATACAGTATAAGAAGTAAAATGCCATAAATGAATGGGATATAAACTTTTTTTGTTAGTGTTGGTGCACAATGGTTTTATTCAAATCCATTATTTTGGCTTTACGGAAACCTTTTCTTTAATTTCTGAATGTCTAAATTATAGGTTTATATCTCTTTTCTTAAAAATGTATTTAATTATTTTTATTGACGTGATTATATCTAAAACAGACGGACATGGCAAAATCGATTCAGAATATGATGTCTAAGAATGCATACAATACTTTGCTCGTGTAACACACGGAATGAAAATTTTTATATATTTACACAGTCATGTCGGAATATACAAAAATAAAGCTGAATAAAATAGTGAAAAGTTTAAAAGTGACTTCCATTAAAAACCGGTTAACCGATTGAAAAAAACCGGCATGTCTAATAATACGGTCGGTCGGTTTCTAAAATGCAAAAAAAGCCGGTGAACCGATTTCGGTTTTTGAATACACTAGTAATTCATTACCGTTTTAATAATTATCAAAACCGGTTCATTAGTAATAATTATCAGTTTAATGACTCATTAAGTATTCCTGAGTTATATTTGAGAAAGACTTTTATATATTGTATACGTTTGTGAGTGTGTGTGTGTGTGAACGTGTGTGTATATAAATTTATTTTATAAATTGTTAAAGTTAATTTTCATTTGGGGGATTTCCGTTAATAAAAGATTTTAGTCTATAACATCAAGTTTCAGAAGTCCAAAATTTTAGTGAATTTAAATCTGAAAAGTCATTCGTTCCAGAAAATAAAATATTGAAAGCTGATTTACGTTTATGATCTCCGGCTGAATCTTATTGGAAATTTTATTATTATTTATTATTTATTTTATTATAGATTTTACGAAATTTTATTTGTAATTTGTTTATGCCTTTTTTCCAATTTTTAATAAAAGGAATCAGTTCTGATGATGAAAAACTTCATTGGTTTCTAAAATATTTTAGGTAACAAAAATACAGACAAAATGCTTTTCTACCTCAGGACTTTGCTGTAACGAAATGTTTCCACCTTTTCCTGTTGTTTTTCAGAAGGTTTATCAAAATTAAGCCTTCAGTTTAATAGATAATACGAACAAGAAAACTTTTCCCATTGTTTCTTCAGAGCTCTCAGTTGATGTTTATTGTTCAGCTTTGTTTCAGTTTCATTTAGCATTTTTGCATTGCATCTTTCTATCTTTCTTGTAGAAGAACGCCCTCTATTTGCGTATTTGTATAATTTCTCATTCAATATATTTTCCCAGGAAATAAGGAGGAGTCATTAACTAATCATATTCCAATATGAACTATTAAAAACATTAAGAAATATCTTCGTAAAATCAAAAGTTATAAACATTTAAATTTGAATTTGGAATCAGTCTTATTTATAAACATTCCTTTATGAAAATTTTGGTATTTATAGATCACTTTGTAATGAATGATCGGCTTCTTCAGCCACATACCAATAACTTTTTGGAAAATGTTGATTGCTTTTGAGTCCTAAAGTTTTCTTCAACATTCCCTCGTGCATTAACAACATAAAATATTTTACAGCGAGTGAAGAACTTTTTGATCCTTGTATGTTTTTAAACCTGCATTAGCTTTTACGCTATCTGATATCATCAAACAAGATTAATATTTCATGATTATATGTACAGTGTATTTTGTAAAATAATTATTACAAAAGTTTGTAATAAATATTTGTTTGGAAACAGTATAATTAAATATTCGTATGAATCATTCTGAGAACAAACATGATCAGCATCTAAACTATTATTAATTAAGTTAATAAAAACATTAAGAATTTACTTTAAATACACTAAACGAAATATCGTCGGTAATAATAACGAAAAATTTTCGTAGAACTTTAACAAAAAATAGATGTTAAATAAACAGATTTTTATTTTAATTAACACAATTTTTCTTCAAATTGAAGAATTTTCTTCAAAACACTTTTTTAGTAAATGATGTTAAATCGAATGAAATTTCGTTAAAAAATTAACGAAAAATTTGTTATATCAACATAATAAAAACGGCAGTTTTTATTATGTTGATATAACAAAAACACAATTTTTTTTCAATTCTACATACGAAAATAAAGTCAATTTGAATAAATTTTTTGTTATTTTAACTATTTTTTTCGTCAAATAATTTTGTATATTTTCTTTGTCATTTAAACTAAAATATATATATAGATACAGGAGGAAACTATTTTATAGAAGATTCTAATTAATATGATTGAAACATAAGGAATTTTTTGCATAAATTCATTAAAATGCAAATGGAAGATCAACTGATCAACAAAGATATAAGTAACATTTTATTAGAAATACAAGCCGGTCGGCTCACCACCGGCGATAGATCTAGAAAGAAATTTCACAAATCGACATGTATTAAAAAATGTAATTGAGACCAAATTCTCGCTGTAGTAGATCTATAGATATTCGATAATGGGGGCTACTTCTCCCCTATTTTTGTCCAGTAAAACAGTTCCTTGAGAAAGTCATCGGTACTAAATTTTAAAAATTCTTGCTGTTACAGTTCATAAGATATTCCTTAATCAATATATGTATTAATTTATTATAACAATTTAACGTAATTCTTTCCTCAGTTCTAGTAAAATTTCGTAAAATTAACTTAAATATGGTATTTAAATTCAGTAATATTCATCAGTAAAAAGAGTTTCAATAGTCATATTGACGAATTTTCGTCAATTTGAAGAATTTATGAAAAATTAACGAACATTTTAGCTATGATGAATAAAGGTTTCGTTGGCTGATAATTACCCTACATTTCATTAATTCTAAATCATTTTTCGTTATATTTACTACCTTTTTTTGGCTCCATGTAGAAGTAACGTTGTTTTTTCCTTTAATTAATAATAGGTTTTTTTAAGAGATATTTCTTCTATATTCTATATCGTAATTCTTCAAATGAAATTCGTTTCCATTTGAATTTGAAGTTTAAAATAAACTGGGGATTCCCTTTTAGATATATTTTGATGTGACGTGACGTGACGGTAACAAGACAATATCTCGATTTTATTATTGTTATTATTCTAACTCTTGAACATGATCAAATAAATAAACAATAATAAATTATAATCAAATCCATTGAAAAAATAATAAAAATCATTTCAAATGAGTTTTAAAGGGTTCAAATATTTATTTCATTTTTGTAGCCGGTTGATGACGTTTATTTATTATAAAAATAAATGATAATTTTTTTCAGTTTTTTAATTGAAAATAGCAAAAACAAACATATGTAAAATATTCAAATAAATATACATAAACTCACACATTCACAGATTATTGAAAATAAATCTAATTGGAGGTATTTTTTTTGAATCAATACAATTTATTGATAAGTTTTTAAATAAAAGATAAATTTTGTTTATAATTTGTTATGTTTGTTGTTGTTGTTTTCGCTTATAAATATACATAAAATTTTTTTGTTTTCTTTTTTTATATAAAATTAGCAAATTATTAAATAGAAATACACACAAATTTTCTAAGTAGATGATTTGTTTATTTAAAATAAAATTGTATAAAATAAAATGTGTTAAATAACAGTGATTCCCAATATGCAATGAAACGATAAGAAAATAATCATTTTTGGATAATACTATTGATCATACAAGAACACAAAGAAAGAAGAAGTTATATTCGACGAATCCCGACTTTAAAATGTTCTACAACACATTGTCATTTATGAATGGAGCTATTAAAAAATAATGAACAACCCTCGTATAAATTGATTTTCTAATTTCTGCTTTAGAATACAGTACATTATTATGGCACTGACATTTATGTGGGATTTATGCATTTTAAAAGAATTTTTCTGGTAGTTAATATTGGAGCTAAACACAGAAAATGCAATGTACACACAAAGAAAAAATATGAAGCAAAATCAATCTTGAACATAGTTGATTTAAGATTGAATAAATTGTTTCTTCATTTAGTTTAAATTTAACGTTTTTACGTTTGTTTGTGGTGAAATAATATTGTACATATTAGAATATTTCGATATTAATATATGAAATTATACAATGATACATTTTTCAAATTACTTTATAGTACTAAAATTTCAAGTACTAAAAATTCAAGATTATTCTCAAGAAGCTATATTTACTGCGTAACAATGTTAAATAACCATTTTTTGTCTATCAAGGAAAATTATAACTGAAAAAAGTAAATTATTTATATTTTAAATGATTTTACATTGATTTTTTCTGTGTGTATTTAACTGAAAAAGCTCTAATGCAACATATTTTAAATCAGATTTATATCATGTCGACTTGATATTATAAAACCTGTGAAATCAATTTAGATTTTATGTAAAAATAACAATTTTAAAAGATTAAATTAACATATTTTATAACGTAACAACATATTATATAACTATAACTTTCTATATAATAATTCTTGAGTCTATCCGTCCTATACTTTGTCCAGTTTACTAGTTTCTTGAGAAAATGTTTGAGACTAAATTTTAAAACACTCGCTGTAATTGTTCTCTAGATATAATATTTGCTTTGTATGGGAATACCTCTCCCCATTATCCTATCCGCCCTTAATTCTGTTCAGTAAAATAGTTACCCGAAAAATGTATTGGGACCAAATTTAAAAATTCTCGGTGTAGTGTTTTTTCGATTATCAACATTTTCTGCGAATGGAGGCTACGACTCCACCTGATTCTATCCTTCCCTCATTTTGTCTAGTAAAACAGTTCTGTTGTAGCTCTTTAGATATTCGATGATTAAAATTTGCTTTGTATGCTCTCACCCTGATTGTATCCGCCTCACATTTTATCTTATTAAGTAGTTCCTTTTCGATGAATTGGGGGGGTGACTCTTCCTCTGGTCCAATCGAAATTTTTTATAGCCCATGTTACTTTGGGGTATATTTCATCAAAATCGATTCAGCAGTTTAGCTGTCTATAAGTCCCAAACAAACACAGATTAATTTATATATATATATATATATAGATCTTTGGGGAAATCAAATAAATATCTGGGTTTTACAGTTCCCAATTTTGTGTATAATTTTAAGTTTAATTCATTATTTATTTAATTTACCTCTTTTATAATAAATAAATGGGGGAAAAATTATGAACTCAATAAAATAACACGAAATCAATATCGTAAAATTAAATTTTTCACAGTTAATTTAATATCGTACTTTTTTAAATTTAACCAAATATTATTACAACATCAATGCATATGTGAACTCTTTGGACTTTAATGTGTTATTCGAAAGTGGCGAATAATGAATCGATCCTCGTATAATTGGGTACATAATTGAAGAATAATATAAGACTTCTTTAATCCAAATTTCGTTAAAATCATTTTTTGTATAGGACTTTACATTTGCATGAAAGCTGGGTGAAATAATAGACTTAGCATCACCAATCTCAATAGGCAACATCATTGGAACAAAATAATGACATCTGATAAATTAAGTTGTCGTTAAAACTCGGTCTGTATTTGTTCACAAATTTTACATGTTCAGTGAGACGGACGATATCGTTAAATCGATTCTGGGTGGAACGGTATACTTAAAAGCAATATATTCTACCCGTTACAAACTCCTGCACAAACACACAATAACCCAACCACTTATGGTTGTGAAAGATATACAAATTTTTGAATGCTTTAAAACCCCCATCGCCTGTCACAATTCTCTAAAGAATTGTTATAATTAGGTTAAAGCTATATTAATGCGGGTTTAACTCACATTATGGGACCTCCCCATCACCACAAGACAAGTCTATTTACTTTGGTTGTCGCAATCAAATACAAAACTCTTTATCCAATTAAATGTTTAGCATTTAATATTCGCACTTCCCTAATCTTAGATTTTAAGAATCCTTTAAGGATCTGCAAGGAGTACAGAGCTTACTTTCTACTCTTCCTATAGGACTTAATAACGAAGTACATAAAAAGCCTTACGGATTAGAAACCTTTTCTAACCAGATTGCATTCGTTAAATTACACAAATGCGCTTGTAATGTTACATTCATCAGACTCTATGAAAGAATAAAAACGTCCGCTTCAGAGATCTAGAAAGAATTTTATTGTACTGTACCCTTAATGAGACAATAAGGCAAAACATCTGTAACGCTTGGACTGTTAGAGATACTTTAAAAAATAAAAACAAGGACAAAAATGGGTTAAAATATACACACATGAGAAAAACTCACCGTCATCTTTCATGTACAATATTTAAATGCTCTTTCAATTGTTTTGAAATGTAAAAATAGTTAAATCTAACAAAATATATATTTTATTCTAATATTAATTCAGTTAAAATACCCCCTTTTCTTATACTTCTTAGAAAACAAATTATTGCAAATACATCTGCACAAAATGTACTCGTCACTTTCGAATCTACTTTCTCCCACTTCTTTCACAATTTTCTTAATCATATTTTGGAGTGATGTGGTGCCATAAATGCTCTATTGGGTTGATGTCCGATGACTATAGAGGAGATTCATAATTGAACAATTTCCGCAATGTGCTTAGGGCCATTGTCCCGAGTTCAAAGCCAAGTTTTTGAGTAGTTTATGCAATTTCTGTTAACTTTTCCCGAACAGAAAGTGCCTGATACTCACATCTTTGGTCTTTAAAACGTTTTATAATTCCAGTAATGATGGTCCGTGAACGGTTAATCAATGTGCATATTTCCTGGATTTTATTTCTTTGTACGCACTTCAATCTCTTTTTCCTTTTCAATTGTAGTTTTTTCTTTTTTCACTCATTTTTATTAGAATTGGCGTTAGTAAATTATTAAATTCTGACAGATCAGACAGACAGAAGTCATGGAAAGAGCGAAATTTCTAAAAGTTTTTTTTTATATTTGCAGTGATGGTGACTTTTTCCACAAGAAATGTGAACTTTAAATAATAAAAACTTATTTGTGTTTATAAGATCAATGAAAGAAATATTATTTTACCTAAAAATCATTTTAAATAAACCATTTTTATCAGAATTAACAAATTTTTGAAGAGGCCCTACAAACTTATAACTGTTTATGTAAGCACTCATTTATAGAGATTTTCAAGGTCTCTGATAGAAATCTCAACTTCTAAAAATCAACTCTAAAACAAATCAGCACGAACCATATGAAAATTTAAAACCGAATTTTTAAATGAGGATTTGGACTAATAAACGATTTTTATGGTCATATCTGTGAGATTTATGAGCTTAAAACCCCATTCCATTCACTGCCAATTTCTTGGATAATTAATCTTCATCTGCACCAAATCTCATGACGATATCTTTGAAAGCGACTAAGTTATTAAGAACTTTTTATGTTCACTTTCAAATTTATATGTCCGCAGATATTGCACAATTATTGTAAATTTGTCTTTACTATTTAGTTTGGGGTTCAAAAAGAAATCAATTTGGAAACCACTTTCCAAGTAAACACTTCCATATCTAAATATTTGTGTTTAGTGAGTACTTTTGGTGTTTTAAGATAAACAAAAATTCAATAGATAAATAGAGTTAAATACGTTTTCTTTATTCACATATTTAGATAGATTTTAAATCATTTCAATAAAAATAATACAAAAAAATTAAATGAATTAATACAAATTATATTTAATTAAAATTTGTAAAAAAGAATATAAAATTTTAATATTTACCTACCTGGTGGCTTAGTAAAATTCCCACTAATCTCTAGACTTTCAAAACTGTGATACATGATATCAGACTCGTCACGTTTACAATACGAAGTAGCATTTCCCTTCATAAACATTTCACCATCATTGCAACATCTTCTAATGCAGGGCATACGACGACAAACTGTCAGAACGTCATCACAAGTACGTACCAGATATTGTTGGACACGTCGGGTCAACAGAGATGAGGGTGATGGGCTAACACCTTCAGCATTTTGTACCATCGCTTCAATGCAATATTTTGAAAACTCAAATTTTTTATTTAAAGTTCTTAAAAATAATTGACCATCGTCAATGGAAAATTTAAATTCATTTAATTGATATTCAACTAAAACTTTATCGCGTGGGCAGGTAATGGAATTTGCTATAAAAATAGCGTTATTTGGAAATAGTTTTCTATATAACTTGAAATTTGTATTCACACATTTACGTTGACTGCTATCATAAACGTAGTTAACGGGACAGCATTTGTGTATAAAACGAAAAGATTGCATCTTATCTTCGTAAGATGGTGGGCAGGAAATAGCAGCAATACGTTTATCTGTAATCCTCATCACACAAGATTTGGGAGGAATTTCAAAATCTTCATCTATTGTATACTCGTCATATCTTCTGCCTTCACAATTTGGTATAGATGAATTAAATTCATGATCACTTGATGGCACTACGCCATAACCAAACAGAGGTGAACTATTTTCAAAAATTTCTAAAGAAGGACTGAGTGGTTCCAACATTCTATCCGTTAGCAGCGGTGGTGGGATACAAGTATAATCGTCGGAACGAAATAAACCACGTGATATTCTGGCCAGTTTCCAACCAATTATGGGGCAACATAATGGCACCGTCGAGCTTTCGCTTTCTCCAGCTGTTATACTTTGTATTTCACCATTTATAAACAAGAGCCAAAATATAGGGAATATCATTGATTACGTAGCACAACAAACAATCTGTATACAAAAAGAAAAATAGAAAGAATATATTGTTTGTTAGAAAAATTTCTTTATTTGATCTTAATAAATATTGTAAATATTTTGAATTGAATGAATGCTAAATTCAACATTATTGTGAATATTTTATTAAATTTCTAATATTTTTTATTTGAAAGAAACAACATCAAATTAAAAAATAAATCATAATAATAAAAAAATTTAATATATTATTAATATCAATTCGATTGTAAAATAAATACTGCATTCTATAGGGTAAACATTTGTCATTATAATTCAGAATGACATAGACACCAAAGTGTAAACACAAACTATAAACACGATATCCATTGTACTCTGTTACTGGTTGAGGTATTATGTGTTTGTGCTAATGTTTGCAACATATAGAAAAAATGGGATAACACCCATTTTTAAGTCGATTTATTTCCGTCCGTTTGTCCACCTGCCTGTCTATTTAAACGTTGTGAACCCTCCACAATTCGCAATTTTTGAGATATCTTAATGAAATTTAGTACATGATATTTTTTGGCTCAGGGACGAAGCCTATTGAAATTGATTATATTCGGTAAATATTTTGATCATAAAAATTCTAAATGTAAAGTGATTTTAATGAATTTCAGCAAAAATAAGTCCTTTAGTATTCTAAATCGATGTGCCAAATTATGCGAGGGTAGGTTCATTATTTCTCATAAGTCTCATACAAGCCCCTTTCAAAAAATATCACTTTAAAGAACACAAATCCCACATATACACTGGTATTTTGATAACAATTTTTGTGATAAATGTAATCTTAAATCGATGTTCGATATTAAGCGAGGGTCGGTCCATCATTTCCTTTAGCACCCTCAGAAAAAATCCCTTTAAAACGCATAAATTTCACATTAGTATCATGATAATGTTCTTTCGTAGATGTAATTTACAACCAACATTGTAGGGTATTACTAGATGAGCTTTACCGATTATTACAAAATAGTTCTGTATCTTTTGAACTAAATGTATAATAATATTATTTAGCTTGAAATGTCGATTTCAAGATTAAAACAAATCAGAACTCTCGAAGATAAATTTTTTTTAAAGCTGATTGAAAAATTACATTTGACAAATTGTTAATTTCGAATTAATTAGAGTATAAAAATTATAACTTTATGAGGGAGGAAATTAATCATAAATCTTAATTTTCACCATCCGATATCTCAGAAATTATGTTATCCTACATTTTGTCTTGAAGATGTAAATTATTCGCCATTAAAATTCATGTACGGAGTAAATCCATATGATACTTATTGTAATCAATTAAAATTACTTATACGAATGTTATATCGGATAAAGGCCGAAATTTTTCTCACATATTGTTTTATGTGATTTATTGTCTGATTTTTACCGTACGGTTTCACTCTTTGTAAGATTGCGAATTTTTTTTAGAAATAAACCTATAACTTTAGCTCCGCAGAATGAATTTGCATGAAATTTGACGTAATGATAGCAGAGATGTGTAGCATTATAAATTTAAGAGATTTATCTGCATACCAAATGTTTGTTTCACAATAAATTCAACAATTTGTACTGCTCTTGTTGGAGATACTCGCTGATCTCCACAATTTGATGACATATGTGTATACTGGTTTCAATACTGAAGCCTATCTCATTCAACCATGCCTCTTCATTTCGTAAATATATATTTAGCTCATGGAATGTGACATGTGGGTCCCTATTTGATCTAAGGATTAATATTTTATGTTCAGTCCAAAAATAAACAATAGGGTCAAGTTAGGACACGTTCAAAAATTCTAAAATCTGGATCTTAAAACAAAGTTTTGGAACTCCTAATATGTTTCTAAATATATTGAAAATGCTTGTGGACTCTGTTGACCAAACTCAAAAATACCTTTGAATCTCCATCACATAAAATTTACCTAACACTCCACCACCATATGTGGTATATATTCTTGCATCAAATCAAAATCTGAGCCGATTTAGCCATATCCGTCTAAGGCATTCCCTAAATTCAGGCGAAAATTTTTTGTAAAATTTTCAATTAGAAATCGACAAATTAGAATACGATTTTGTCATAATATAAAGCTGTATGCACTTCATTCCAACAATACAACTAATTTTATGACTCATTAAGTGATCCTGTGTGTTTGTTTGTTTGGGAATTTTAGACAACTAAACTACTGGACCGATTTTACTGTCATTTTCACAGAATGATCCCCATGTACCCGAAAGTAATATAGGCTATAAAAAATTTCGATAGGACCAAGGGAGAGGTAACCCCCATACAAAGAAAATATTAAAAAACCATTTCATCGACAAATTTGTTCTAATTACTTTCCCAAGGATCTGAGTATGTCTGAGTGTCTGAGTATGTCTGAGTGTGTACAGGTATCGAAGATCCGTCATAGCCGAATATAACGTTCATACTTATTAATATTTAGTTTTATGAATTTCAATTTGATTATTCTTTATGAATCGAACTGTTGTAAGTCATTCCTTTCTTTACTCCTTTAAATTTAAAATAATAAATTTCCAGTTAATATCAATGTTACTTGAGGTACTTTTACAATAAAAGTTTTAATACATAAAAAAATTGAATTAAGAAAAACAATTTTCTTCATTTCCATTTTTTAATCTTCATAGAAATGAAAAACGAAAAAGTAAAAGTTTACGTCATAATATTCATCGAATACATATGGGCAATTCCAACAAATTTTTAAATTAAGAAACCGCAAGAATATTATTGTTCGTCAATTAAACCCTATTTATCACTGCTGGTGGAGAATTTTGTGAATTTTTAATATTTTCGTTTTTGACAATAATTGTATTTGTGGTTTCTAACTTATGTATGTCATAGTTAATGGTCATTATAATATCAGATTCTTTTAAACAAGGTTTGTAAAGGGTGAAATGGTAATTTCCATATATACATGAGGCAGTGTTGTTTCATCAATATCTCCAAGAATATATTGATATGCTGCAATATCTTATAAACCGTTTCATCACAATTTACATCTTATTTCTCTTCATGGTAATAAAACAGGAATATATGATATTTCTAAAAATAGTCCTCTTTCAATGGGTCAAGATGATTTCTAAACTTTATGTTTAAATATTTTAATACGGAATAATATAATAGCTGACCTAAGATTACCGGTATTAGGGGGACAACTTTACCCTTATCAAGTAGTGGTAAATGCTTTGGGAATATTTTTGATAGCTGATTAACATGGGTTTCGAACATATGTTCTAAAATATCTAAGGTTATGACAGCTATCTTCATCTGTAGGCAATAGGTGACAGGTGGGGAATAAGTCTAGGAAATGTGAATTATTAAAAATTACTTGAAATCTCCTCTAACCACTAACATTTTAGTTCACTATTCCGAAAAAGGTAAACATAAAGTAATTTCTTTATGGCTGATCTAATAACCAGGAAAATGGCTCCTCAAATAGCAATAAGACTAAACAACACAAAATGTATGTGTAATTTAAAAACTCATCGACTATTGCATGTTTTCCACTCTTCTGCATAAATAATTTACGCATCATATGGCGGTAACATCTTTCATGGAAATGTGCTGAAGATCTACACTGATGGTTATAAAAATAAGGACATAATTGGTAACCAATTGGATGAGTTATTATTAAATAATTATATACCATTGATTTTTATCAACACAAATCGGCAATTTCAGTACCTAACAAAAGTGTACACGACATTGAATCTTGGCTGGGAATTCTGCAGGATTAACCACTATAACCTGAGGACTATGACCTAGCAAAAATGTCTTAAACTCATATATGAACGATATTTCTAGAATTCTTTTGAGAAACACAGTTGCTGGAGTATCTGGACAATGTCGTTGTGAAATACATGCTGTGAAAATAGAGAAATGAAGAGGAGAAAAAATTCCTATTTTTTTACACTGGAGCTTGCAATTTCTAAGGAATTTACCGAATGCTAATATTGGGATATATGAAGTTACATTTCATGATTCTCCTTAGGATTATTTACAGTGTTTTGTTTACGTTTCATTTTTTGTTTAAAATACTGCGGCGATTATCCATAGGAATTTTAAATAAAAATTTAATTAAAACCACTAAATATTTTTTAATTAAACTTCAGGCGAAGATTTCTGAGATGCATTTATAATCATTTAGAAATGTTAAAAGCGTCCAAAGTAAGCCTCCTTGATAGACCCTGCAATTCTTATAAAAATACGATTATATGTGTGAAATATCTCATATAGTTTAAGAGATATTTAGACTAAAGTAAAATTTCCACTTATTTTCAAACATGTTTTTTAAATTTTTAAATTTGGTAGATTCAATTAAGATCCAAATGAATTTGTAAAAAAAACTAATACAAAAACTATACATTTATGTGGATCCA